>JAPMOR010060924.1:107234-176494 GCA_026543865.1 Argiope aurantia | reverse complement strand
AAACTATCCTTGTCGACTCTTTAATATGTAAGCATTATTTGTTGTGAAGCAGAATTCAATTTGAAGACAGTGAAGAGACTTGCTACTTCGTGACGTCGTTTTATTTCATTTTTAAGAAGCAGGCATATGTAGAAGTTATGAGCACACAGAACGACACAGAAAAGGAATAAGGAAAAAGCTCTTGGACATTTTATCCCTGGTCTTATATAACCTATGATTTTAATAGGGAAAACATTTCTTCATAGCGCTAATATATTACGAGATTTCGATAGGGATTTTCGTTACATGCGTGGAGAAGGCAGGGGAGACACAGGAAGATTTTAAAAAAGAATTTACCTCATCACCGGTATTTTGCCTCTTTACGCAGAGTGTGGGAAAGTTAGACTTTTAGCTGATTCTGCAATTTAACAATGCTTCTCTTGAATTAATTAAGTAGAGACAGTGGAATTGGATCACGAAATAAGCGAATATTTTAGAAGAAAGTTACTATGGGCTAAATTAAGGTAAAATCTTGAAAATTAATTAAATTGAAATTAGAGTTAAAATATCATTACACACACACACACACACACACACACACACACACACACACACACACACACACACACATATATATGTATGAACTGCTGGCATAGAATGGTCAACATATTCCCTTGCTTTATGTTTCTGTTAAGCTTGTTTGGAAAGACCATATCTAATGTCATATACATTGGAAATAAGACAGGGATAAAAACAATTCTTGTTCAAAGAATTTTTTCTTTATCTTAAAATGTCCTCGAAAAATTTGCATTGTACATACAGAAGCAATGCCTAATAACCATTGTAGTTAAAGAAGAAAATACCACTGCCTAAGGATTTATTACTCATGCATTGCAGACGCCTTTTTTAACACAGCAATCATTTTCTCAATAAAACCTTCTTTTATTACATTCCTAACAACATTATCTTTACAGTTATCTACTTTGCGTCTGTATTGTCGCTCGTCTGTATGTAATCCTTGGGAGTGCAATAAATTAACTGTAATGCCAATTTCTCGTTGAACAGGACCTTCCCTGTAAAGTTACATACCAAAACTCGAATCGCTTATGTGGCTACAAGAGAAAAGTTAATACTTGTGAAATGTCTCGACATTATTTTCAATGGTTGTATTTCAATGTATTCAATATTTTATTCTTGAAGTATGGTCTAATATTTTATAGTGTTGCCACTAAAGCTGAATATTTTAACATTTGCTAATATTTAAACCAATTGATAATCGCTCTTTCAAATAATTCATCAGGATTTACAAACATGTTTAATAAACAATTACGTATAAGTAATATTCATAAAAATTGAAAAGAATGATTTTGTCAACTCAACAGATAAACTTAAAAAAAAGAAGGTACATCTTCAAATGAGAAATATGAAATATGTTGCTAGAAGTAGATGATGACAAAAACAAAAGTATATTTGAAAAATCATTGAAAGAAGTCGAGAGAATGTAGGAGGAGTACTATCCTTTCATATTAATAAAAACATAGCATTTCTCTTCAGTATCTTGAGTGTAATATGTATTCACGTCAAATAAAAATTCTCAGAAAGTAATTCGAAATTTCATCTTTTTTTTCTTACATCCACTGTACTAGCAATTTATTATGTAAACATACAAAATAAGTTTGCATTCGGGCAAGAAAGGCTTGAATTATTGAAGATTGCAAGAATAGCTTGGATTAAAGACATATATATTTAACATATATATTTTAAATATATATTAAAAACATATATATTTTTTATTATAAAGCGATTTGCAAAATTATTCATTCCCTATATATTCAAACTATTAAGAATTAAGCTTAAGTTATATAAAGTTTCTATAGCACTCATGCATATTTTTATGGAGATTTAGCAAATATTTTTAATAATAAATAAAATAAGCTATAAAAATTTTATTTTTTAGACATTTTTATGAAATTACTCATTTTTAGAAACATTCATAACGTATGACTTCATTAAGAAAAGTAAACATTTCCCATTGCTACTTATTTTTATTTTTACTTTTCTTTCTTTTGAAAAAATAATGTAGAGGAATTGTGGAATTCATGTAGATGGAAAAAATTGAAGAAATAAATTCTGTTATTCTTAAATCTTGTTGGTTGACCATTTGTTGCATAAGAAATTGTTGCATTTAAAGTCAAATTTGAAATATAAAAATTTTTTTGAAAATAAAACGTTGATACATGAAACTTTCAAATCCATAACAGGTATGAGCAAACTGTTTCAAAAGAGGGCCAACGAGGCATGAAATTTCGATGAACTAATATAATTATTAAACAATTCAATAAAAGTTCAAGAAAATATTATTTAAAAAAATTTTGATAAAAATATTATTTTGAAAAAATATAAGGCGATGAGTGAAGCTCTCACAGTGTTTCTAAAAGTTTTTACAATAATTTTAAAATCTGGAGAGAATTTTTCTAGACAGAATCTTTCAATGGGCAAACCTGACAGACAAACCAAACTGCTTTATGTCCAAATGTTTACAAACTATATGTCCAAATGTTCCTTCCAAAATGTTTACAAAGTTTCAATATTTTAATTTATCAAAAATTTCTGAATTGCATGTATTTCATAAAAATACGGAGTGGTGTAGACGGAACTCTTGAACTATGATGCGAAAACAAAAGTAACACATTTGGTTTCTAAAAACGATTCCAAAAATACAAATCGTTGATTTTAAATCTATTTGAATTCTTACATAAAAACCATATTTAAATGTTTCTGAAAATATCTCGAATGATAATTTTCACTAATATGAATAAATGCTTAAACATACAATCATAATTCCATTAGAAAAGCAAGAAGACCATCAAATAACTTTAATGGTTAGGAGGCATCTTCAGTGAAAACTAATGAGCAGAATGAAACCAAATTACATACACAAATTATGGAAGACATGGAAAGATAAATTCCGTAACATAAATAAATAAATAAAAACTGAAATATCGCCGATGCACAATTTTATGTCAGTGAAAGTCAGTATGTTGAAAATATTACAAGTCGGTCAATGGTCCTAATATTGATTAATAAAAGATTATTCTCTTAAAGTTTCACAGTGTATATCGTCCATTTCTGTATATGCATTTTTTATCACTCGAACATCAATGAAATTTCCTGCAATCCATTTTCCATGCCTCGCTTGTTATTACTGACTCGTTTTCGTTTCGATAGCGCCAAAATCTTTCCAATCGTCAGCTTTTGTTACCTTTTTTTGGGGAGGGGGTATTCATCTTCCCCATACCTTTCACAGTATGGATACGAAATTTAGTTTTCAGTTCATTCATTTAAATGGCAGATTCCTCTCAGGAGGGAAAGTTATTTTATGGTCACCTAATATACGTATACTCTTAGGAAATGTTTTTGGCCTTGTTCGCATAATTAAGATTCAGATGTACTCTTATTTGCTGCGTACGCTTATATAATTCTAGTATGCCTATCAGAAATCAAAATATAATTTCATTCATAGAAAATGCAATTTCATCTTAATGGATACTCAAATTATAGTATCTAAGAACCCATAAAACGGTTAAACAAGCATTATTATTAAGCATACTATTAGTTATGCAACTTTATGTAAATATTTCGTTTAAATATTATATACTAATGAAATCGTAATAACCATGAAATAAACATTATAAACTTTCAACCATATATTCAATCCACAGGCTGTAAAAATTGTAAATAATAATGAAACCGGGAAAACAATAAAAAAAATTGTAGCATTATTACTGTTATTGTATTCGTGATTTAAAAAATTTTATCACTTGCGGAACATGAAATATGTGTAAAAAGAAGTTTTATGACTCATTCAATTTAATTTCTGCTGCTTTTTAAAGCTTTTTTTAACTTTATGTTTCTATAACCATCCCATGACTGTAAAACTACAATTTTCATACGGAGATGATACTTTAGAATTTAATTTACTTAAAATGTTATTGGATGAAAATGAATAAATTTCATTGCAAAATGCTATGATATTTCTAACCAGTTTTACAGCATTCTCACACATCATGCATAAAACAAAATAAGGTAAATTTATAAAATCTTTAAACTATAGTTAGTTTTCCAATTTTTGAAAACAAGCACAAAATTATAAATGATATTTTTAAATATAATTCTTACATTACGTACTAGCCACTCGCTAAAGTTTAACTAAGATCTTGATGGAACAACAGAAACGTTTTATTTATTTAGAAGGTTATTGAATAAAAATGAATTAAATTTCATTGTAAAATGATATGATATTTCTAACCAGTTTTACAGCATTTTCACACATCATACATAAAACAAAATAAGGTAAATTTATAAAATCTTTAAATTATAGTTAGTTTCCCAATTTTTGAAAACGAGCACAAAATTATGGATGACATTTTTAAATACAATCCCTATACTCTGAAATATACCAAACTACGAGGAAGTTATTTATACTATATTAACAGCCAAAATTGAATCTGTTAAAATTTCATTCTTTGTTGGGGTAACAATTATAGTATATAAAGAATACTATTGTATACTTTGACAGAAATAAGCAATATCTACTTTGCGCGATAGCTTGCAATATATATAAATGTCACAAAATTCTATTCTCTATGATTCTAAAACGGTTTTGAACTTTTTTGTTATACTCGCTATTTATATGCTTATGTATAAGAGATATTTCTTCGTGGAAGTAAAAGGTTATTCACGCAACGTTATAATGGAATAATGCAGTTCCAAAATAGTTTTATTCAATCCGCAAGAATTGAATTATATTAATCCATAATAAGAAGCACGCAAAATGGAACTGTATAGAGAGAAACGATTTTTACATTTTTTGAAGTTTTATACATAGGATTGGGGACATAATAACATAAAAGAAGATTTTATTTGATTTTATATTTTTACATATTGCTACTTAAAAAGTAAAATCAGGAATTATTTTCACTGAAATTCTTCCATTTTAAATAAAAGCAGTCTCACTTTCTCCAATAAAATGGAATCTCTTGTTTGTACAGTTAGAGATTAAAATTTAGATTCAAACATACCGTGTTAGAGAGTGTGTGAATGCTCAATATCGAATCTGGTAGAAGCTCAAACATTCTTAGTTACCGCGATGTTTGCTAGTGGCGGTTTGTTTGGAAAGAGGATTACCGGCTGATCTGCAGTCGGGTGACCATGGTTTCAAAATCGCTCCTCTCTTAGGAGCCCACTGCGTACTTTCAATGCGAAATGTAAATTCAACGAATCAAATAAATATTTCGGTTTTATTTTATGCATTTTGTTAGTGTAATTCCTTTTTACCTTAATAGTAATGGTATGAGCATTGTAAATAATATTGGAGAATTATTAATAATTAGATATAGACAAAAATGAACAAAAATTAAAAATAAAGGGAAAGTGGAAACAAAATCTCTGAGGAAATACACAACTACTTTTATTGCAGGTGCAATACATTTGAAAACTAATATAGATTTCAAAAAAAATTATTTATCTCTATTATATACGTCTTAATACCAATTTGCCATAAATATTACTTTTCAATTCTATACATTATATAACTTTAATATATTTTTCTTCGAGAATTAGATGAATAAAGCGAGGTTTATATATGATGTAATTTGATGCTCTTAATTTAATGATATCAGCGTTTTTTAGCATTCGGCAGACATTTTTTAAATATTTTCAAAATGATTTGCAACGTGAAAAATAAATAAAGAATAAGAACGGGTATAAATTTTTTAAATTGTTTATTCCTACGAGTTGTGAGAAAATTATCAGTCAAAAGGTAATAATGGTCCAATAAAAATCATCGTGTTTTCATTTAATTTTCTGTTCTGAATAAAAATTTGAGTTCAAGTAACAAATATTTTCTATTACAACCACGCAAGTGATATTTTTATCATTCATACATTAATTTGAATAATTTGATTACTATTCCAATTGATATCAAAAAGTTAGCTATTAGTCTACGTCATTTGGAACTATGATAGTTCTTATATGCTTATCTCTTAGCCAAAATTCTATTCTCAAAATTTAAAAACCACAATAATGAACAAACAAAAATATTTTTAACTTTCCTTATATACTAGACTGTTATCTGACAATAAACATATAGAGGAATCGTAATGTGAGCAAGACTTGTAATTGTGCAATAATTTCACAAGAAACGCAGTTTGTTATAAGACCCTTCCAAAGAAAAGTCACTCTTGGGTGTGATGAAATAATTTTTATCTCATATCCGCATGAAGTATATTAAATAAATATTCCTTATGTATACTTTTCATTTTTTTATTTCTCGATTCTTAATTTATTTTTTGAAAAAATTCTACATTAGTCTTTTTTAACTATTTATAATTTAATATATCAGAAAATCATAATTACCTCACATGTTTCTACCATTCTTCCCATTTCAGATTTCGAGTAGTCTTGAAATACTATTCAAAATGTGAAATAGGAAAAAAGCTCTGATTATCCATCAAAATCAATTATAGTTAAAAAAAATCTTTAGCTCTACAAGTTCGATAAAATGCAGAAAATTTAAGTTAAAAGCAATTATATTTTATAAATGATGATAATATCAATGAAGATATTTTAGAAAATTTGCTAAAATTCCAGAAACAAATTTAAAATAATCACGAATCCTTTACAACCACTAAACAGTTAATTCAAATATATCATCACTTACAAAACTATATAATATTCCGATTACAATTCTATTCGCAATTTCATTTTATGTAAAAAGTTCTCCAAAAGTAGAAAATTGCATTAAATATGAAAATTTGCTATCATGGCAAAAATAATTCGTTAACCGATTGACATTACAATACTTTCTTGGTTATAATTTCACACATTCTGTCATTTTTTTTCAAACTCGCCTAATATTTTTTCATGAAGATTCTGTAAACCAAGTCATTTTGAAGGATTTCAGTTGTTAGAAGAAATTTGCACTGCTAAAGGAAATATAACCGTTTTAAAAGAGTTTTATTTGAAATTTTTCATTTTTGTAAAGATGGAATTTTGCAATCAATTTTTACCTTATTTTCTTTTAAAGATTGGAAACTTTTTATTCAATATCAATACACTAATTAATGCTTGTAGAACTTAATTATCGGTAAACCATCATTAAATTAAATTTTGACTCGTTATCTGGCAATCTATTTGGGAAATAGCAGATCAGAAAAGAAAAAAAGTATAAAATATTACATATAAAAATATCTGTTGTAAAATATAATAATAAAAACATGCTTTTAAAAACTGTTTTCAATTGAATTCGTTCTTTTAGATTATATGTTACAATGAATAATTAATTTTACTTTATTTATATTTCAAGACATATCATCTCCTGGCTTCAGGTAATTATGATGCTCCTACATGGATTTTATATTTTTTACTATATTCTTCCTAATTTTCTTCCTTTACTTATTTCATACTTGTTTGTAAGAATTTAAAGAATATTTAAAAAATCAAATTTTTAAATTTAAAATTAAGAAACATAATTTTTTTGTCTCAATCATATTTATATGGCACGGCACATTTTATATATTAATTTCGTAATGGCAAAGAGAATCGTATAAACATTTTGGATAGCATTCCTGGATAAATAATATTAAATATTTAAGACAAATATTTACCTTCGGAGTCAGGACCGTATTTTTAATTTCATTTATTTTACTTGCTGTGGGCTTTAATTTATCTTGTCCATGAAGAGTCGAATAAACAGATAGTTTACCATTCACACATTAAATACAAAATTCAACAAAAATGTAAAATTTTAATGTAAATATCGTGCAATAAAATCTAGATATACAATTTGCTTCATTTTTGAGTTAACGCTTTCGCATACATAGGAACAATCGTATCAATAGACAATCATTCATTTTACGGATTTTATTCAAAATCTGATATATATCTACAGTTATAATAACGAAACTATATGTCAAATTTCCCCCATTTAGATAGTTGCATTTTTAGTTTATGTAACCATAAAAATGGATAAACAGAAAAACAGACTCTCAAATGGATTTCATCCAAAATTTAGCATTTATCTTTATCGTTATCTTTCACTTAACTTGATTATTGTGATTTTGTTTAAGCTTTCATACTTATAGATAACAAAGTTAAACTGAAGTTAAGCCACATGTATAATTTTGTATAAAATTAGACAGATATATATAACGTTTCATTAACATTGGTGGATTTGCGTATTTCCCCCACTAATGTAATGCACACTGTGAGGCCTCTTTTCTAATAAACTGATCAGTTTAGTTCCACATTTCAGCACATTCTTAATTTAAACAACATATTAAAGATTAATTTTAAGTTATTTCATAATTTAAATAACTTTGTTAAAATTCAATTAATTTTATTTATTTTTTATGGCTAATGATTGAAGAGCACCTATATTTATATACAATATTACTTAAGCAGACTTTCGATATTTATAAGTAATCTAATTACTTAGAAAACGCAATGAAACAGATAGGAATATAATTATTTATATTTAATAAAATATTAACTGAATTCTAATAATTTATATTTCATTGTATTTTATCACAAATTTATTTCTTTAATTAACTAGGTTTATAATGTCTTTTAATCTATCAACTTGCTGCTTTTCTCATCTCAAAGGCCCTAGAGCTGCTGAGCTGAGAGGAGAGGAGGGGGCGTTAGAGTTTGCCTAATTCGGAATCCGCCCCCGGGTGTTAAGAGCATATAATAAAATTCACTTATTTAACTTGTTGCGTTTTCGAACAAATACGGACAAATAGGCAAATCGGTAGTCAGTCATCGCATTAATGGATTTGATTTAAAATTTGATGAATATTTGCTAATGAATTAGTTAAGTCAATTTTCCTTGTTTAAATAATTGTGTTTCTTTAGTTACAATATATAAAGCAAGCGGATGAAGTAAGATACAGGCTTTTTATACATGAATTTCGGCCAAAATTTAACAGAATTCTAAGATTGCATATCATATTGTTATTGTAATAGATAAGTAGGCCAAATTCTAAATTTGGTTGTTTTCTGACTCAACAAAGTTTAAAAGCGAATTATCAAAATCTCAAGGTCGAATTTTTTGATGAATACAATTATCTCTCTGTGCACATTTAAAGGCATCACAAAGCTCTGAATTATTTATTTCTAATCAGACTTAAATTCTGAAAATAAATAACGCATACCATACATGCAAAATCAAACAATTACCGAAAAAAATCTTTCAAACATTGTAAAAACTCTGATCCCCAAGAATAATACCAGCCTTTCCGTGAAGATCTTTCGCCTGAAAGCAAACCGGAAAGAACCTTTTATTTTTCTATTTTTTCTGCTCTTTTTTGAGAAACTTTTATTCCCAACTTTTTCCAACAACGAAGGTTGACGATAATATTTTATTACTTGAGACGGGTGAGGGAGTTCCAAGTTTGTTTTTCTCCATCGATCGCGAATTACTCTTGCATTTCGAACACAGGAGTGCAGGTAAAAGTACTCCCCTGGGTGCACCTTGCGAAAAGGAAATGGCATCGCTACCATCAATGGGTTCTCAATCATGGCTTCAATTTCGCAGTAGTTAGGGAGTTTTAAGTACCGCCGCTGATTGATTTCTTATTACCATGCTAGGGGACATCGGTCAATATAATTATAAGCAAATGACCAAACTCGGATTAAGAAATCTTACTTGTACATAAAGTAAGATTAGAAATTATAAATAGACTCAGCTGAAGGTCTTATATTTTCGCTTTCCACACACAGGACCAGATTATTAAATATATTAAATTATCAATAGCTTAGTGTCTCATTAACTTAAAGGGAACTAAACCCTTAATGATTTGGTACTTTAAAATTATTTAATTTTGTGTTTTTATTTAACTATAAAGCAGTGCAACCGGGCTTGTTCAAATTAAAATCAAGTATTGTTTGGATTAATTTTTGAACAGTATTCTAGGTAACATTCCTAATTAATTGCCATTTTTCGAATTTTATATTATATTACCTTTAATTTTTTTTAAAAAATGAAATTTTCAATTTTTTAAAAATTAAATATTATTTAGATTGTGTTTAGAAATGTTTGTCATCTTTTTTATTTTGTTTAAAATTAGTTTTAAATTTCAGTTGTTCAGTTTTTCATGCATGATGAATTGGAACATACTTTTTTAGAAAATCATTTAAAGTTAAATGTTTAGTCCTTTCAGTTTGTCCAAAGGTCCTACTTAAAAATTCTTATATAGAAATTTAACTTAAGTCGATATTAAAGAAGGGCTTCAAAATTTTCAAGGGAAAGGGGTCTTAAAATTTCCCTCCGCCCTGTTCACAGAAATTATTATAAACACCAAATTATTCGATCTTTATAATTTTATAAATCTCCTGTCTTAAAACAAAAGACAAGAAAACATTTTATATTCTTTTATCTAACTTAGCATATTTCAATATGAAATTCAAATTTCTTAATCGATTATCCAATCGTGTCTTGATTTTCAACTGATCTGAAATTATAACTTAATAATGTTTATATACCAGCTAATGTAAATTATGAGATGCATAGTGCAAAAAATGTTGAAAAAAAACCTATATGGCAGAACTGTAAACATTAAACACCAAATTTAGTGCATTGTTACTAATTTGATAATAAATGCTTAGAAAAAAATAGACTTTTAAGTTTTAATTAAATTTGGTGCATTTATAAAAAAAAATAATCAAGATGTTAATGTTTTCTTCAACAATTATGGAAAAAATTATTTGCAATTTTGATATTTATGAATTTTTTCAAACTTTTTAGAATTCTATTTTGACACTGTTTCAATTTGAATTCTTCAGCAATAAGTTCATTCACAGTTTCCTCCAAAATAAGTACTGTATATTTTTGATAAATACTCATTAATTCCACTTTAAGATAGAAAATAAATACATTGAAAAGACTGACAACACTGCTGTAGTGGCATCCTTAAACTGGTTCACTAACTGGAGTAGACAAACTGAATGTCTCATTCTCCCCTTTTCAATGATTTGATATGTAAAGAATTCGTCAGTAAGTAGAATAGTTCCTGACAGGGTTCTGAATGAATGAAAAGATCGATTGAATTTTCCTTTATTTATATACGTCTTTCTCGGTCTGTAAAATTTTTCTGATTCCTTTTACGTTTTATGAATCGCTCCTTCAACAAATGTAGCTTTGTTGCCTTGAGCAATATCCCAGCAACCATATTCCATCAACATGTCTTTTAATATCTTCAAACCCGGATTTTCAATTTCTTCCTTCAAAGTTTCCTATCGTTGAGTACTCCATCTTATAGTTTCGTTACATAGCTATTGGCTGCGACACATAGTCTCGATATACTTTTGTTTGAAAATGTTGGTTATGAAGTTTACAAAGGAAACTATAACTATTAAAGAAAGTAGTCCGAAGGAATACAAGACGATTGGATAAAACATTTATAGACTAAATATACTATAATCGCTACATAATTCATAATGAGTGATCTGACTCAAAAGTTTATTGGCAAGGAGATGAGCAATATTAGAATTGTTTCAAAAATTTGAATCCAATTCTTAAAATACTGAAAGCAGTTGCCTTAAACAATATTCTACCCAAAATTATTGTTAAATTTTATAAAATCATAGATGAAATATTTTCAAAATCCATCAAATTTCTTATACTTTGCAAAATAAAATTTAAAATTTTCTACATACATTTTTTACTACTTCTAATAAAATGCATTCGCACATACAGGCATACCCAGTATAACGCAGTTTTTCTGTGGAAATGGAAAGCGTGCCGGCAAGCCTTATGATAAAACAAGCGTAACAAAAGTAATAAAATTTGCTATGGTACTTATAATGCTAAATGAAATTATTCAGATTAAAGTAAATTAACCAATAAATGCTATCAATTTTTTAATCAACTGGATGCATTGGCATAACATTTCTGACATGACAAATTCCCTTTTATAGTTTGAAGTGGGCAATGGAAATCAGTGAGTTAAAGTCTTTTTCCAGAAACAAATTTATACAGTTCAAGATTGTCCTACGTCTTGAACTTCATTTTATCCCTCGATACAGTTCAGGACGTGTAGGAATCCTATACAATGTATTCTGAAGAGCCAGAAAAACTGCTATAGCAGATTGCATGCAAATAATGATGGTTTTCAACCAGTCACCGTAATGCGATGCGTTCGACAGTGTGTATGTAAGACAACGGGTGTCTGAGGAGGCTATTACATCGATTCTTTTTGTTACAATGGCAGGTTATCAGGATTTAAGCGATTTTCAACGGGGATTAATCGTTGGCGCACGAGAGATGGGACACAGCATTTCCGAAGTAGTGATGAAATTTGGTTTTTTGCGCACGGCCATTTCAAAAACGTACCACGAATATCAGGTTTCCGGTAAAGCTTCAAATCTCCGACAGCAGCACGGCCGGAAAAAGACCTTGACAAAACGGGATCATCGACGGCTGAAAAAAATCGTAACACGAGATAGACGTTCGATACTTCATGAAATTGCTGCGGATTTGAATGCAGCTCATCAACAAGTATCAGCGTACGCACTGAGCAACGTACCCTAATTGATATGGGCTTTCGCAGCCGCAGACCATATCGTGTACTATTGTTGACTCAGCGGCACAAAGCTCTGCTCCTTCCTGGGCTCGTCAACACCGTCATTGGACTCGTTGTCTGATCTGATGAGTCACGTTTCCAATTGTATCGGACGGATGGCCGTCTACGGGTGTGGAGAAAACCCCATTAATCTATGGATCCCTCATGCCTACAAGGAACTGTTGAAGCTGGTGAAAGTTCTGTGATGGTATGGGCCGTGTGCAGTTGGTATGAAATGGGACCGTTGGTACATTTAGACTCAACCAATACAGGTCAGAGGTACGTTAATATCCTTTCTGACCACTTGCATCCATTCATGTGTGCATTCCGACGAACGGGGACAAATCAAACAGGATAATGTACCACAGGACAGGTCTACAGTAGTTCCATAGTGACTTGAGGAGCCCTCTTCTGAATTTCGCTCCCTCTCTTGGCCACCTAATTCCACTGAAATGAACATTATCGAGCATATCGGAGATATTTGCAACGTGCTGCCCTTAAGAGATCTTAACCACCTCACACTTCCATGGCTTTATGGACTGCCCTGCAAGAATTATGGTGTGAACTGTCACAGAATATCTTCTGTGTGCTCGTGAAGGCTCTACACGATATTAGATTGGTGTACCTGTTTTTCTGGCACTTCAGTGTAGTATCCTAAAATAAAGTTTCCTTTTAATGTGATTCGAGAATTAAAAAGATGAAGTATGTGAGCTTTTAGCAATAAAACAACAGATGTGTCTCCCCTTTTTTCCATTCGAAACTTGGCCAAATCGCTAACTTCTAAAACATTATATATAGGCATACACTTTCAACAGGAAAAATGCCTTAAATGAAGTAAAGAAAGATTTTTTTTAAAAAATTTCTCCGAATCCATAAGTGTATTGATAAAAGAAATTACAAATTTAAATTTTTATACAGAATATCAGCA
Organism: Argiope aurantia; assembly: GCA_026543865.1. Lineage (NCBI taxonomy): Eukaryota > Metazoa > Arthropoda > Arachnida > Araneae > Araneidae > Argiope > Argiope aurantia. The sequence goes on along the minus strand of JAPMOR010060924.1, from coordinate 162,964 downwards.
CTTGAATCATTTAGCAAAACAAGCTTACCAAACTAAATTTTTCAACAACAAAAAATCGCACTCTTTTGCTAATACAACAATTTTTACAGCTAACACAGTTAAGTAGCTTTGAGTTTCATTACTTTAAACCATTTCAGACCATTTAAACGATCATCTCGAGGAAGATTTGGAAAGTTAAAAAACGCTGCTTCTTTGAAGATTGATTAACGTTTGATTAACCTAAAATTATAAAAATGAAGGATATTTTCCATCGTAAAAATCCATTTTTACCAAAAGTTTAAGGTTTTACTTATTAGTTTACTCTAAGTTTGACTTATCCCATTAGAACCCAATCGTTAAAAAGATTTTTAAATAACAACAGAATTTAACATCGGGGGAGTTTAATTTTTTTTTTTTTTTTTTTTTTTTTTTTGCTGTGCATGCAAGGAAATTTAAAAATTATTTTTATTAGTTTTTGTTGTAAAAAAAAAATCGGTGAAAAAATTTGATATCTGATCTTTTTCCTTACTTGAAAATATAGAACTTCGTGAATAAATGCTTTAAATTGAAAAATTAAATATTTTATGTAGAATAATTTAGAAACTAGTAAAATTATATTGTCCATTCTAACCTTGATCTAATAGCTAATTTCTAAAACATTACAGATAGATATGTACTTTCAAAAGGAAAAATGCTTTAAAAGACTAAAAAAATTATTTCTTTAGTTATTTAGATCGATTAATGTGCTACTGAAAAAAATGCGGAATTTAAATTCTTACGCAGCCATAATAATCAAATTCAGTTAAACAATTTTGAGACACAATAAAATTTCCAAGAAAAAAATCACTCTTCAGTGACTAAAGATAACTGAGTTTTAAAGCTTTAAATACGACTATTTTAGATTATCTCAGTGATTACCTGGAGAAAAATCAGCTGATCAACACAATTTATATCTTAAGGGCAGTCGTTAATCGAACTAAAAGAATGAAACTTGTTCATAAACTGATCATTTTTTAAAGTTTAAGTTTTTTAATTTAAAATATGTGGTAAAAATACTTTAACTGTGATTAATAAAATCACGAGACTGTAAAAATTTAAGTTTCATAATCGATCAATTCGCTAGGTTTCATAACCGATCAAAAAAAAATTTCAATAGGTTTCATAACCAGTCAATAAATGCGCTATATCCATAGCGCACTTATTGACCAATTACAAAAAAAATTATTTGTTTCATTTAAAATATCTTTCCAACTCTAAATAGATGTTTTCTCTAATGATATAATAAATAACTGTCGAACCAATATTAGAATAGAGATTTTGGATATTTCTTAGAATTCAGAAAGTGAATTTCAAATAAAAATTAAATGTTAAAGAATATTTTATTATTTCGAAACTTCAGACATCCCCCCCCCCCCCCCCCTAATAAGGAGATGATTTCTAAATTGGTAAAAGAACCCAGTTGATTATATGTAATACATTTTAGTATATTTTTATTTAAATATATTTCTCCGAACTTTCAAGTGTCTCATTAAACAAACCGAATTATCATAGTTTGCAAACATTAAAAAAGCGTATCTCGTTTCTACTCAAGTGAGTGAGACGGTGAAATTTTGATATTTCCGTCCGAATCTGTTTCTTGATTTTCCTTCGCTATCTCGTCGAGGTTTAAAATAACAAGATCTATTCTTAATAATCCTTATACAAGACAAAGAAATAAGATATTAATATAAGAAATTATAACGATATTTCAGCTCATTAGATTCGAAATATATTGTCATAAAATCACATAAAAGTGTCATTTAAATTTTCACAAAAAAGTGAAAATAAATTGGAGGAGATTCAAATCCTCAGTTTGAAACATAGCAACAAGATAATGTTTTTAGCTTGCTTCGTCTGTCTTTGCTCTATTTTAAACTAGCGGCCTTCGCCAAACTTAATGCTAGTTAAAATTTTAATAATAAAATATTTTTTTAATTCCCACTTTAATAGCTGCTTCATTAAAATATTTTAAAACTTCAAATTTTGATAGTTATATAATTCATTCATAGTCACTGAGCATTTAAACTTTATGGGCACTAAAGAATATTTTTCTTAATTCATGTAATATCTCACGAATTTGTCAACAAAATTTTCTGAGATTCATCATAAGCAGATCGATTAATTAGCAATGTTTAATTTTAAATGCATCAAACACTAAGAAAATAAAATGAATCGTTTAAAATACTCTGTCGAAAACAGGTTAAGAAAAACTACTTAAAAAACGATGTACTTAAACGCTTAAAATGCAACTTCAAGCATATACAAAAAATATATAGCTAACATAAATAGAATTTAATTACAAAAGCATACAATTAACCTAAAAATAATTTGAATCAATTCCGCATCCGTTGAAAATAGTTGTCAAAACAATCAGAACACAATGCGCATGCGTGAATTTTCAACGCCAGTTACGGTAACGAAAATGCGTGAATTTTTCTACGCCAGTTGGGGTAACGCTATGCAGATTAGAAATTTTTAATTTCCTTTATTCTGTTTTATTTTAATTCAAAAGTACTTCAGAATAAATCTGAAAGATAGATAATTAAGAATGTTTTATTTTAAATGCATCAAACCTTAAGAAAATAAACAGAATCGTTTGAAATAATTGGCTGAAAATATGTTAAGCCTATCCTTGTTAGCGTGAGAAAAAATACCGAAGCCTTACTCATTTGGCGGTGGGGGAATGAAGATTTTTTTGGCGGGAAAGTTAGTTTTTAATTAACAATTAAAATGTTAACTAAAAATTCTAAAATGGGACCCCAGGTGCACATTCCCGACCTTCAAGGTATACATGTACTAAATTTGGTAGCTGTAGGTCAAACGGTCTGGCCTGTAGAACGCCAACACACACACACACATTGAGCTTTATTATAAGTATAGATTTAGGTTGCACAATCAATTCTTCTATTGATTAGGTTGCACAATCAATTCTTCTAACACACACATGCACATTGAGCTTTCTTGTAAGTATAGATATAGATTATATTGCATAATAGGAAAGGCAGAAAAAATGTTTAATATAATACATCAATGCGCCTGCGTATAATTAACTAAAATAATGAAAAATATTGTTGTAAAATATATTTAAAAATAACGTGATTTATAAAAAAAGGAAATCAGAAAATATTGTGAGAAAAGGAAATCGTAGTGCTCAAAAGTTTACTTCTGATTTTTGAAGTGGTATAAAAACATTTGCAGTACAATAACATAATTATAATGGAAACACTTTAAAAGTTTGATTAATTTTTAATTAAAAATACAAAAATTTTGAAAATCGTTCTTAATGAATACCTACAATTAGTGAAATAACTGTCTGTAATAACAGATCATATCTGCTTCGTCCAAAGTTCTGATGATCTAGTCCTACATAACACAGGACATAATTTACAAATAGAATGACGCAATTTAGAGCTTACAATTTATAAGTTTTATTTACTAAAAGATCGATTTTATGTGTATCCTAGCAGACAACAACAATATAAAAATATTATAATATCCAACGCTGATGAAAAATTTTTTAATTATCATAACTTTTATATATTTATGTAGATATTAATGAATGGTTTACAATGCTTGATAAAATTCGAGACAGATAAGAAACTGCCGTAGTTACTTAATATAGCTTCAGTTGCTAATGTAACTTAACATAATTTGTGACCCCTATTAACTGAGAAATAATTAAGTGCAAAAATTTGATCATTCTAAATCCAACGAATTTTTTTGCATTCTGTTCTGACCGCCTTTTTCACCATACCTGTCGCATCCCCCACAAATTTCTCACTAACGTTTTCTCTGCTGTAGGATATTTAAATAAATTCTTAAAAATTTATGTTAGTGTAATTTTTTCATGTTTCGAAAGACTCTTCTGCAGGTCTCAAAATGTATTCTGCAAGCTTAAAAAAAACATATTCCTATGGAGTTTTTTCATGTTTCGCAAGGGTTATTGTAGTATCAATATTTATTCTACTAACTTAAAAAAATAAGATATTTCTAATGAATAAAAAGCTTTACTTTATTTTTCTACTACTTGCCTTATGTATTGTTATTTATGTTTTATGTATTGTTTCAAAATATCTCTCCAGTGGAAAATCGCCTAATGAAAACTAAGCACATTTTTTCCAAGAAATATATTTTTAATATTCATTCAAATATAATTTCCTTCCCAAAGATATAATTAATTTAAATTTTCAGTAAAAAGAATAGTTCGCACACTTGTATAAATCGTTAGCAGCGTTGTCTGTTAAATGGCAAATTTATAAATATCAACTTACAATAATGTTTTCTAATATTCTGGAATAAGCAACTTATATTTGAATTTTTCATTGATAATAAGAAAAAAGAAGAAAAAAAGTTAATATTTATTGAAATGGAAATGCTTCCTTTTCTTTCCGTTTAAGAAAATAAAAACTGATTTGTCAATAAATAAAAATCTACGAAAAGCGATGAAATATGAGAGAAAGAGGAGAAAAAGAAAAAAAAACTAGTTAGGGATTTCCTTATATGATTAAGGTTACGTTTTTTCTCTTTACTGCAGTCTCAGGAACTTAAAAAACTAATTTACCCTTTGTTAAAGCATAATTTCACTAAGATAATTTTGAAAATTAAAGGAAATTCAAAGGGTTAATATTGTGATATTAATTGAATCTATGACTTACTATTGATAAAATTAAAACTGGCATTCAAAGAACGCAATAAGAGCTTTGATTTATATTAAATCTGTGGCAAATTTCTGACAGTCCGTTCAAATACGGATCCTGACTTTACCATTACATTAAAATGAGCAACTTAATGCGGCCATGCTTCAGGATTACGGTGTCAAATGAATCTGGATATAATTAAAATATCTCAGTAAGATCTTGGCATCATAAATTTGAGTCTTCCAAAACTCAATTAACTTTCAGTTGTTTCTCTCAGCATTGGAGATTTCCTCTGATTACATTTACTCACGAATATTGGGGGTAACAGTCATATCCTTACAGCTCAAACTAATTCATCTACAGTCGAATGCCTTTACCATTTTGGTAAAAAAGAAGAAAATCGATGTTCTCGTTTTATATTTGTTCATTGCTTCGGATTTTATTTTCTGTTTTTCTTCAAAAATCGTCTTTTATCGTCTGCCAGCCAGCAGTTTCTTCATGTAGAGTGAATGATGAACAATAAATCGGAAAAATAAAAACTTTTCAAATTCGCATTCGGAGGTTCAGCCACGAAGTTATTAGACTGGTGCCAATTATTTCTTTAAATTAAATAATTCTTCTACATTTGTATTTTTAAATTTCCGAATTTCAAATTTCGATGCTTAGTTATAATTCATTAAATAAATTTAAAAAAAGTAGTTTTGCAATTATCAGTAAATACATAAATTGCTTAGTGTATAAAGCGGTATGGTATACCCTCTCTCTCTCTCTCTCTCTCTCTCTCTCTCTATATATATATATATATATATATATATATATATATATATATATATATTATTTTTTATTATTATAATCATCTAATCATTTATTATTTGCAATTAAATTTTATTTAAGATAATATTGTAAAACTATACCATCAAAAATTTGCAATTTATGGTAAAGTGTTTGTCAAATTTAAACTTCTTAAAACATTATAACTATTTTTTAAAAATTTATTAGGTTTTTATATGTGCGATATTTTTTTCACAAATGTTTTTCTCAAAAATTATATACCTCACAATAAACTCTATGAAACAGTGTTTGGATTTCCTTCTGAAGTTTTGTTTTAAGCTCACAAAATATTAAAAATAAGTTAAGGTTAGCTTTGAAAATTTTTTAAGAATAACTACACTTCTTAAAGCTGATTTCATGCATAATTCCACAAAACTTATATTATAGAATATTCATGAAAAATGTCTTTCACTTATTGAATTCAAAAAATTTTAGGATTTGGAAAAACTGCATACAGTTAAAAATATAATATGCGGAATTATCAATTTAAAGTTTTTATTTCCTTTATAACATGATATAAAATCCGTAGAATAGCCTGGAACTTTTACAAAATGTTAATCAACTTATTTTAAAATCCTACAAATAAAAAATATAAACAATTGTAAAACAAAAACAATAACAATTGTAAGAATTTAGAACAATAAAATATTATATTTTTATAATTAATACATAAATTAAAAACAAAAAAATCTATATTTCTATAAATGTTAATCTTAGCAATGACAAGATATAAGTACATACCTCTGAGAGTCTATGCATAATTCTATTACTAATATAAATTCAAAACTTTCACAAAAATATATCCAAGCTTATTTCCATTATTTTTTTAAAAGCTTAGAATATTGAAAATTGAATAACAGCAAAAGCTAAACGCAAAAAAAATCGTTCATTTTAAACTTTTCATTCTTACAACAAAGAACATTTCATAAATAAAATATGACAAAATTGAAGATTTGCATTCAGAAATTCATTTAAATATCTTAAAAGGTTCAATAATAATTGCGTATTGAAATTCATTATTTATCAAGCTTTTTTCTAGCAAACGATAAAAAAAAGATATGATACCATTGTTTACTCCACTGCCATTTATAAAAACTATTAAATAAAATTAAAATAAATATAGCTTTGAAATTTAGAATCACTTACACTATTATAAGAGAAAACAAATATTGATATTTTGACGATTTGTGGATATCGTGACACCTTAAAATTTCTGATGTCTACAAATTTATCAGCAGCTTCCAAATTCATAATTTTGAAATATATTAATCAAATTTTCAATTAAAATTTATGAAAACGATTATTTACGTTGGCTCATGTTGATTGATAACTTTAAAACTGCTGCAGTCAGTTTCATTTCTATTATTTAAGGAGTAACCTATTCACACGATATATTTCCATTCTGACGTTGAATGCAGTTATTCTACTTTATTATCTATATTAGAGATATAAATGATTACATATCTTAATTTCTCAGAGCATATAGGTTTTCAAACAAACGCTTATATGCATAAAAAATCGATTCTAAAAAAGAGGCAGATTAAAAATAAAACACTCCAAGATAATCAATCCTGAATTGAAAGAGAAATCTGAATTTTTTTTTTCATATTTTCTAATAAAAAAATTCAATTATATTTCAGGAATTTCCATTTAGATTAATCAGAATTCTTTTGATGTGGGAGATAATGCTTGTATTTCAGCTCTCGAGTTCGCGATTGGTTTATTTTATTTTGAACTTTCATATTTTTATGTTTCAGTGATATTAAAAATTGAAATTCCTGTTGTTTTCATTGCTAATCAGTTCTATATTAAATTTTCTTTAAAAAAGTATCTAATTGAAAATAGGAAAATAACCTCTGATTAAATAGATGGCCTTAATAACTTTATTGAATTTCCAAGGATATAAAATATTAGCAGTTTCATTGAAGAATAAAGAAAATAATTAATCTTAAAAATTATGATAGAACATACATTTATATTGTAATATACAGTAAACTTTATAATATCCATGAAAATGAAAGGTGCCATGATAGTGAATAATCCGCGAAATGGCAAAAAATAAAAAATAAAAAATACAAATTACCAATAAAAATTTTATTTAAGGAAAGACCCAATACATACAATTATGACTTAATAGTAAAGTTTTGTATTTTCAATTAACTGGCTACTATTTTACAAAAATTACATTAGTTTTTTTTTTCTGTTATTAAAACATTCCTTTCATTTGTGAATGAAGTATTTTTAGCGACATTTTGTAATTATAAATGTTTGATATTGTTTACTGCATATATGTTTATCATAAAGCAATCTGCCGCCTTCGATACTGTTGCCATTTCCATTGCAGGTGCCAAAAATATTTTATTTAATATTTATAAACTTACTTACATTATTTGAGGAGGAATGAATTTCACTTTCTTAGCTAAGCCAATCACATTTCTTTTATTATTATTTTTACTAATAAAGTAATAAGCAATTTCGAACTCCCAAAAGATTTCAACTGGCTTATATTAAACACAAGAGAATGGAAGAAAATAAAAAAAAAATATTTTCATGCAAATTTTGTTATATTTTAAAAATCTTATAATGTTTTTTTTAAGGAAAAGTGCTTTAAATTATCTTCTTATTCTCCTTCGGGCCTTTAAAAAACTCAGGAATGAAAATTGATTTCACATGTATATTAATATTAATATTTTAGATATTTTTAAAAGAAATTTACTGAAACTTTTGCTTTTAATTAATTTAGGCATTGTGGTGAAGCTTATAAGCCAGCTAACAGCTACGCGACACAAGTAATTACTTTTGTCTTGTGGTCTTGTTACTTGGTTGCGAACCACAAGGTCCCAGTTCTATTCTAACTAGTTCAACTTCCACAGCGTTAACAAATTAAAGACAAAAGATAGCAATATTTATGACGATAGCCACAATGCAAATAATCTGTAATATCTTTTAAGAAATTAAAATCAATAAACTAATTAAAAATATCGTCAGGAAATCGAAAAAAATCATAAAAATAACTATAACCGTTACCTTTAGAAATAACATATGATGAAAATGCTTATCAAAAGTCATTGAAAAAAAAGTCGCTATCAAACATTAGGTTCAAATTAAAATGTATTTTATCTGAACAATACAAGAATGTTTTATCTATATAATTCAGTCAAAAATTTAAAAACAGGATAAGTTTTATTATATGCTTATGGATGGTATTGATTTCGATGACAACTACTGAAGTAAAATTTCTAAGATAATATAATAATAATTCTGAGAATAACATTATTTCTTTTAATTTTTCGGATATTTCAATCAACATATTTTTAATGATATTTTCATTTTATATTCTGATAATAACATTTGATTACATCATTCTGTAATGCAGTTTGTTACATTAAACATATTTTTTCAATAACAACAATAATATAACTTATTATATACTTTGATAAAGCTTTATTTCAGCAATTACACATGTAAACAGCAGTCATCTATTCACATTATGAATAATATTCTGATAAAGCAGAAAAATTTCGAAAGGGGATTTTATCACTTAAGTTTAAATTTTTAACTTTTAAAAAAATTAGTTTAATGAAAATAATGCTGTGCGCCATTTTTTTTACCGTTACGATATCGTTTCGGGCAATATTTAACGGCAAAGAATCTCTTTCCGAACTCTTTTACTTTACTGTCATCTATTTTTGACCGCTACGATGTCGAGTAGCGTTAAATGGGATTTATTGCGTCTTCTAGATAGAATAGATTGAATGTTTATGTAGTCAGACAAAGAAAACCAAAATAAAAGTAACGCCAAAACAGATCATCCAATAGATATAAAACCAAACAAATGTATATTTTTTTCAAGAGATGGCTTGAATGTGACCCAGACATTCAATGACCTATTTTAAATGAAAGGAATGTCTTCGAATAAAAATGATTATTACATGGCGAATCGTTGTGTTTGCTCTTAAAAGATATATATATATATATATATATATATATATATATTTTTGCTCGTGAAAATTGTAAGCTTTGCTACAACATAGTTACTCCTTTTCTTGTGTTTCTTTTTTTTTAATCAGTTGAAACTGATTCTTTTTAACTAAAGAGAAGTCATAAATAAAGTCACAGCGACGAATTGCATAATTTTTCTTTTATTAGATTATAACTCCGCTATTGTTTTGTAAAAAACAAAAACATCATAAAAAACGTTATTACAAAATATATATTTGAAACAATTCTGACCCAAATTTTAATTTTATTTTCTTGCTTAATCCATAAATTGTTAAAATTATATCGAACGATTTGTTTTATTGCAAAAAATGTTATTTTGTTGATATTCTAAAACTGCTATAGATTCAAATAGAAAAATTGATTGTGCAACATAAACAGAGTATTGTGCAACAGAGTATTTCTTATGCTTTGTTATAATATAAAACTAGCATATGTGAACCATTGCACTTTAAACAGTTTATAAAAAAATATAAGATTTAAAAAAATGGAAGATATATTAAAAGATGTTACTCATATAGACTCTGAAATTGCAGGTTCGTGTGTTCGTGTGTGTGTACTACGTGTGTTCATTTTGTGAATTATTAATTGCATGTCAATATACAAATATTAATCCAGTTCATCAACATGTTCAAGACATGTTCATCACAGCTGATGCAATTTGTTTCTTCTATTCTTAGGTGTTAATTAAATTTGGTGGATGTATACATCTTTTCATAATCAACCTATAAATCTTATATTTCTAATTAAAAAGTGTTTTGAAGCCCAATAATTAATTTATGTTAACTTTATATTAACATGATAGTATTTTGCCATCAATCAGATATAAAGAGTATCAAAATCACATAAAGACATAATCGAAATTCCAACTACTGATGATTCATTGTACCAAAAGCTTCAATAAATTTTCTAATCGCAAATTTCAACTCAGGAATAAAAGTGTTAACATTTTATTAATTACTTAGCATTAAACTAAAGAGCGTAGACTGTCTAATGAATTCAACATGATATCCTATATGAAAACATTCCTAAAATAGAAATATTTATATATTAAATTAATCCTCGGTTAGCTCTACTTGTTGTTGTGAAATGGCATTATAAAGTTTTTCTTGGAACGATGGCAACTTGAAATCTTTTCAATTGCCAGTTCAGATAAATTTAATTAATTTCTAGCATTTATGCCATTGTTATAAACTCAAAAATACTTCCAAGGAAATTTAAAGTCTTTAAATAAATATTGTCAATAAAAATTACTTTTGAAATCATTAAATAAACTTTGAAAAAATTAAATATTTTAGCATACCGAAATAAAATTACAAAAAGATCTTATATAATGCAACTTAGCTGATTCAAACATTTTCAATTGGAGTTTTTTATTTTTTTTTTATATTCGATCGTTCTGTTTACATAAATATTTCATAACAAATGACCATTTCATCTATTTTACGTTAAACATCCATTTTATTTATTGAACAATCAAACACATCTTATTTTTTTTTAAATAACTTCCAGTACTTTCGGTACTAATTGCACTTTTTATTTTGGATTTTTATTGTATAATAATTTTATTATAAAGTGCTACACATTATCTGGTTATTAAAAGCATTTACTTATTGAAATCATTAATAATATTCTAAAATTATTAAATTTTTTAATTATTATTGTTATACATTTATTAAAATTATTTACGGTTTATTTATTAATAATGCATTCATTATTAAAAATGATCAAATATTAAAAATAAATCCTTACAGCTATTGTTTTGCTTAAAAATTATCATTTTCTCTTCCTGTATTTATTTTAGATATGATTTTTTTATTGATTTTCTTTGCATAAAGAATTTTCATTAAGGCTCCGTTAACTTCTGATTAGTTTTCATTTCGTAAAAATATCTTGATTATAGCAAAACTACATTCATTAATACTCTGAACCAAAAAATAGGTTTATTCGAACCAATTTTTTTCTTTTGCACTCAGTTTAAAATAAATTGAAGCAAATATTGTTTTTGTTTTGATCATTTATATTATTATCACTTAATGAATGAAGACTAACGTTATCGTTTTACAAATCAATTACTTTTTATTTTTCAATTTAATTTTCCTTGAAGGAATCATTCTGTTCTTATGTTCTACAGAATAAAACAGGTTTATCCCATCCAAACGTCGAGAATTTCCCTTACTAAAGCATGAGTGGCAAGAGTGATTGAAACGCGGAATTCCCATGTTGAGTAAATCATTAGTCACCTCTTAAAGCTTCGTTTATACAGAAACGCTTAGTATCTGACTAAAATGAGCTGCATTCTATTTTGATTGATTTCCAAGAATGGATATTGTCTTGATAGTTAAAAGTCAATTCAGAATTAAATTCCGTAATTATCCTTTCTCGGTAATAGTGTACTATTGCTACAACGTACTACACAATGAATAAATTTCAAAATTCGATTTTATTGTCAAAATACATTCTCAGGGGAGAATTTCACTAAACTTGTCTACATAATTAAAATAGTTTTTTTTTTAATAGTATAATTAGACTATCTTATTCCTTCTTCTGCAAAATTAAAAAATTAATTGTACTTTCATAGATCTAAAACAATATATAAAAGTTATATCTTTTTCAAAGATATACAAGTTATATCTTTTTCAAAGATATACAAGTTATATTTTTTTCAAAAAAATCTACATATTTAAAATAATTAGGAAAACTAAAACACAGCCGCCCCCAACATCAAACAAGACCTATTTCGCCCGTACCACTCACCATTTGCAAGAGAAATCTGAAAAGCATTACTTCACTATATATTCTTGAAGGAGAAAAAAACTACAATACCCCAGTCCCAACAATAGCACCGATTTCGCACATTTTGATTTCATTTAGAAGATCACGAAATTAAGATATATCGTCAATAGTCGACTGCTTCCCTCCCTCTGTCCATAATTTTCGCGATATATCGCAACATAAAATCTTGACATATCTGATTGGCTATATTAATGACTGGATTGATATAACCAATTTTATTCTACAATTAATTTTGACATTTTTTATGGATATCTAGTCAATTAGAATGTTCTATGGTTATTGCAAAAATAAAAATTGGTATAGAACTATATTCATTTGTGATGATAAGAGGTAGTTTGTGAAAGTTGGTTCCCATTGCTAAATTAATAATATTAATATAGTGAATGAACATACTGTCACTGAAGCAATAATAAATAAACAAAATAAATTGCGTTTCCAAAAGTCTATATACATATTCATTTCATGTTTGGCTTTATCTATTATTTTAATTTCAAAGCACAAAATAATCATTTTTGTTTTTGTTGACTTAAGCGCATTCAAAATCGTAATACCAATTAAGTTTATCAAACAGTAAGCAATAAAAGGAATCTTAAAAAACTAGTTCTAAGATAATATTAAAATTCTATGTCCTGATATAAAAGATAATGAACTTCTTTATGAATCGTCTTGATTAGAGATGAAAGCAAAAACTGAGTTTTTATCTGCAGAAAATTTCGTGTAATTAACGAAAAATGGAAGGAAGAAAGGCCATGAGCGTTGCAGAAGACTGAGAATAATTTAATCGAATACCGTTTAATTTCGTCGAGAAGCGCCTGAAAGAGGCTAATTAGGGGATTAATGAAAACGTAAAAAGACATACTTTAACGCTCACATATCGTGACTTAGGAAAATAAATAGTACAATCGTCCCAGATTAGAATTTGCTCATCGTGAAAATGTGATCCTTGACTCAAATTAAAAAGAGTTTATTCTTCAGATGAATGGAGCTGATTCCCAGAGATGGCCATGTTTGTTGAATAAAGGAGGGGATTGAGACTGGCTTTCTGTTGTTAAAAGTGCATGGTACAGATCATTTAAAATTTAAGTTTTAGTTTGAAGCAAATTCTAGTAGAATTCCATGGCGAAGTGATCTGATAATGAATTTTAATGGGTCATGTTATGCTGAATTCTCTTTGCATTATTTTATAAGTAGTAATTTTAGAAGTTGGGTTGAATTAATTCCCAGAGGGTGACAACATTGTTGAGGGGATGCCATCTGACTTTCTGTTGTTAAGAGTGCATGGACAGATCATTTAGTTGGAAGCGACATTTTCCTGGATTCCATGACGAAGAGATCTGATAGTGAATTTTAATGGGTCTTATAATGCCGGATTCTCTTTGCATTATTATTCTTACTAGCAATAATTATTAGAAGAATTCTTTTTTCTTCTTGCCAATGATTTAGATTTCAATTGAAAATAATTTTCTAAATCCTATAGAATTTCATCTTGATATTATGTGATAAGGAATTTCAAAGTATCTATTAGTAATGGATTCTCTTTGGTTTTATTATTCTTATTACTTGCAATTGTTGTGTTTCTCTATATCGAGTCGTTTTTATTATGTTTATAAATTTTCTTTCTACATTTTTCTTCAATCAGTTTCTGTTCTTCTTCTCAGAAGACATCTTTTGATTCAGTAACTTAAATTTCAACTGAAAATAAAATAAGATTGAGTTTCATAATGAAATATTGTGAAAAAAAAATTTAATTTGGGGATGTTAAATTCCATTTTTGGTTCAAATTTCAAAATAAAAGTATAGTGCAAATGCTAAGTACTATGAAAGAAATATCCCAAAAGTCCATGGTAATGGTGACATAACTAACATGACAATAATTCCAATGTTGATCAGAGCGAAAAGAAAGATTGGAGCAAGAAGTCCTGTTTGATTTGACTAAATTGATATTAGTACATTTAAACAATTCTTCCATTTCGTAGTGGGTTCAGGCATGAATGTCTGGTAAGAAAAATGAATCGTAGTAATAATAATTCCATATAAGTTCTAACCTTAAATATACTACTAATGCGAATTGATATACAGTATCTAACCTTAAATATACTACTAATGCGAATTGATATACAGTATATAACCTTAAATATACTACTAATGCGAATTGATATACAGTATGTAACCTTAAATATACTACTAATCCGAATTGATATACAGTAATAAATACTCGTAACAAATAGAGAAACAAATATTGGTGAACATATGCAAGCTTTAGCAAAGAACAGCTTAATGTGGTTGTGGTAAATAGCTAATAAGCCAGTTAACAGTTACGCTGCCCGAGCAATTGATTTTGTATTGTGGTCATGTTACTGGATTGCGAACCACAAAGTCCCAGGTTCTATCCTCGCTCATAACAATCCGTTACATTGGTAACTTCAGACGATGAACCTCCAATCTTCGTGCAGCTGTTGTGGCGCCATCTACTCACAGCAACACAAAGTCGTCAGATTCACTTGACGCAGCAACAGCATCAGCAACCACTCATCCACACACGCTCGCCATAACGCTTGGCGCTACTCAAATAGGTACAGGCGAATTAGAATCAACAGCTAATACATCACCACTGAACAGCCATATCGTTCGACTCACTGGAGGAAGAGTCTGTGGTGAATAGTTTATAAGCCAATTAACACTTAGGCTACCCAAGCGATTGCTTTTGTATCGTAGTCATGTTACTGAGCTGCGAACTACAAGGCCCCAGGTTCTACCCTCGCTCATAACAATCCGCTACACGGTCAAACACACTAATCTAAGAAAATATGGTCCAATTTGGGTCTAAATTCTTCGAAAAGGGCAGTATGTTCTCATATATTTCTAAGTCAGATAATATTTAAATGTATCAAAAAGTCTTTACCCAACAGAAGATGCAAAAGTTTATTCTTATATATTTAAGCTATATCAGATTTCTACATTTGATAACATTTAGAAGTTATCCAGCAGAAAGTGCTGCAGTTCCTCACAATCATGAGTCCTTCAATAATGGATATGCTAGAGAACTGAGATTATAACTACCAACATTATATTGAAACTTGACTTTGTACCAGAATCAAAAAGGAGCAATTAAGGCTTGAATATGAAGCACATTATCTTCTCTCCCTGTCAGCATTTCATTTCTAACCAGAATCAAAATGAGTTTTATATATATATATATATATTTAAGTATAATGTTTATTAAAATGGAATGGCATATCCCTTTGAAACAAATAACCTTTTCTTGTCGCTGTTAACTGTTCTGTCCTCTTTGTCCGGTTGATATGGGTCGTTCACACAAATATTGTTCATGAACTAACACAGAATAAAATAACTCACAATTTTGACCTTTGTAATGGTGGCACATTTTAGTAATTTCTTCACTTCTTCACTTTCTTCAAACACTATAAATTTCAAAACTAGTTTAAAACTAAATTATTAGAACAAAATAGGCATCACGATATTCATCCATCTCTTATTCTTTAATAATTGTTCCTCTCGACATTTTTCCTTTCAATTTTTAGTTTACACTTATTAAAAGACAAATTCCTCATATATAACTTCTAATTCATGTTAATTTCATAAATATGTAACTTATTAGTTTCATAAATACATATACAGTTACATATTAATTTCATAAATATGTAAATTTTTAATTCTATTTAAGTCATTTATATTTAAATATTTGAAAAATTAATTCCCCCCCCAAAGATTTTTTTAAATTTTGTTTCTTTCAGAAGAATCTTTATCTTTGATAGATATGGTGATTTTGTGGCAGAATATATGGTATTTATTTGAAGATCTCAAATTTCACACTCTGTTCCGGTAAAAATCATTTACATATGAATTCCAGTTATACGCCATCAGCTATGACCAAACGTCCTAAATTAATTTGATGTGTTCAGTGATTTTGATACTTATTATTTGAATAAACTGTAAGCCACTTAAATTAAATTACTGTTTAAGAAACATTTTTGGAAGGAAAGAATTGGAAGTAAAATTAAGAGCAGAAACAATTATTCTTTTATGAATAATTCGCCTTTAATTATAAAATAAAACAGATATATACTACGGTAAATTAGCCAAACTATAATTTTTTTCAATGATAACTAGCAAAATGTGGCAAGCCAAAAGGTTCTGCTTCCAACCATATGAATGTATTTCAAACGAACTTTCATTGTTTTGTGGCTATTAAAAATGTATGTCATTTGGCGAGTATTTTAATGGTTACTGAAATTTCGCAAGTTTGAGGACAAAGCAGTACCGTTATTTTAAATATAATGACTACCACTGGCGGAAAGTTAAATTTGTCCTTATTTTTAATCATCTTGTAAAGATACCTATATTGCATGGATATTATTTATTAGATAAAGCCAGAAAAATAAAAAAATAAAATAGTTTTTAAAACATACTGTTACTAGTGCATATTACAAAAATAACTTTTAATATATAGAAACTACTATTATATATTAGAGTTATTTTACTAGTGTGTAATAGCTATTTTTTAAAAGTAGAAATCTTTTTAATTGAATTATCTTTCTTTTTGTTTCTAATTCATTTTTATAAGCATTATATAATTTTGTAAACATTTTTTCTCAAATTACCAGATTTCTTTTACTTTTCGCTTCCAGGTAGTGTCATTGGTATGGAATCAAAATTTAATTAAATTAACAATTAAATTCTGTGAATATTAAAACAAAGCATTGTCTTTAAGAACATACAAGTGTACAAAATTTCAAAAATTGCACAGTATAGGATTTGAGAGTAAAATCGATTGAGAATAACATTTTGACAAACATAAAAAATCAAATTAAATAAAAGTGTGTGGGTTGCTTCTATTATTTTTCAGCATTAAAGAAATTCCTTGAATTTGTTAGGCAAGAGCTAGATTTGATCTTGTTGTCACAACCACATGGTGAAAGTGAAAGCTTTCTATTAAAACCTGTATTGAAAGATTCCAGAATAGAAACTTACATTTAAAAAAGAGAACTTTTACACTAAATAATATAATAGATCTATACGAAAGTAAATACCAAATATATGAGCAATTTTTCATTCTCAAAGGGCAAAAAAATTCGAAGTAAAAAAAATTAACAATTTCATTCAGGTAACTAAATTCCGATACATTTTTCTTGTGGTATTTTTCCAAACGACAACCAGAGGCAAGATCAAAAAATAATTTCGAATCTTTCTTTTCAACCATCGTGATTAAAATAAAACTTGGAGACTAGAGATTAAGAGTTTATTTATTGCAAAATTAAATAAAATAAGCATAACAATTTAGAATCATATGATTTCTGTTCTAAAAAGGATTTTTTTTCTTTCTCTATCGTTTTTTTTTTTCATTGGCCAAACGAAGTGAATGAAAGATGTGTTCACTTTTCTCTTTCAAACCATTACCATTTAGTTGGAAAAGCAAACGTGATCGTTGGTAAATACCCTAAGTAAATATATTGTGATCTAATATATCATTTAATAGGCACTACACACACACACACACACATATGTGTGTGTGTGTGTGTGTGTGTGTGTGTGTGTGTGTGTGTGTGTGTGCGTGTGTGTGTGTGTGTGTGTGTGTGTGTGTGTGTGTGTGTGTGTGTGTGTGTGTGCAGTTGAGATTATCTTTCAAAATATTCATTGAAAGCATTCTTCAATTTTCTTTTACCACAACGGATTTGATTTTTACTCTACAATTCTACAAAATATTTAACAAATTTTCTCTGGTATTAATGTATAAAATTCTGCAAAAATTATTAAAGATAGAGAATACGCCTATGAACTTAAATATTTGAAATATGCTTAACATTTTTAGATAGCAAATTTATAGTCAGATGTAGGAAACAATAAAAATTAAAATCGATTATATAAAAATTTTGAATTTTAGCTCGAATATACTAAATTCTTTTTTAAAAAAAACCTTTAAATGAAATGCTGTATTATCATGAATATATAGTAAAAAAATTATGTTGTTGTTATTGCTTCATGTGCGAAAAGTAGAATATCTTTTAAAGAATGAAATGTTAAAACGATTCTATTTATCTTCTTAACATTATTTCAAATTTATTGAGAAACTCTGACAACTTTTTCATTTGCCGAATTTGTTCGTCTTAAAGTTAATTTGCCCTCGCAGTATTACTAGAAACATTTAGTGAAATCTATTTTATTTATTTCATACGAATAAGTTTTAATTTCTGAAGTAGAAAAGAAGAATATTAATTGGCAGAATTACTTTTTTTACATAATTCCTTTTCATTAAGAATGTTATTGAAATAGCCTTAATGTATATTATACATTTATTTCTGTAGATATCACAGTAAAAATATTTAAATTAAAAAAAAAAATTTCCTTACTTTAACATGAAATAAAACTTTTTTTAGAATTAGTAAATATTATATTATCACTCTTAGAACAAGAAATTAATTTGGTTTCACTATTACTAGAAGCATTTATTGCAATCTATTTTATTTGTTTAATACGAATAAGTTTTAATTCCTGAAGTGAAAAAGAATAATTTTAATTGGCAGAATTACTTTTTTACATAATTTTTTTATATTAAGAATGTTATAAAAATAGGCTTAATGCATAGTGTACAATTATTTCTGTAGATATCGTAGTGATATCGTAGTAAAAATATTTAAATTTAAAAAATAATAATTTTTCCTTGCTTAAACATTAAATAAAGCATTTTTTCAGAACTAAGAAGTCTTAAATCATCACTCCTAGAACAAGAAATAGAATATTGTAATCTAATATTTTGCCTCAAAAACTATGAGATAAAAAAGAACTAAATAACAAGAAAAAAGTTACACCATTCTTATTTTTCTAGCAATTAAAAGTAATAAAGAGAGCACTACGCACTATAACCGCTGCCTTCGACATTAGATTAAAAAAAAGTCCTCTCTGCAGACTTGAATAAATAAAAAAGGCGTAATAAAATTAATGCTCGTAAGTCATGCTAATTAATTAAGTTTTGATAAATTATCGTCTGGATCCTGTATTTCCATAAAAGATAAAAGGGTTGAAAGTGGTGCATTTGAGCTTTTCTTTATTCAAGCTGGAGAAAAAAAAATCTTTATTCTGTAATTGTATGAAAAAAGGAAATTGTCTGTAGAACTTTGCCTCACGCTGTAGTTGAGAATAGTGTTTGAGATAAATTCTGTTCTGGTTTTATCTTGACGTAAAAGTAGTCTTTGTACTTTGTCAGATGAAATTAATACACTGAATTGGATGTAGCGAAATAGGAATTCGGAAATTACATTTATTTGTCTGGAATTCCCTTAATTGCTCTTACACGTCTATAGAAGAAAAAGGAATGTTGTTGCGTACAGAAGAAAAATGGAATCTATAAATATAAACTTTTTTCCGATGTCTAATAAAGCTTCGGTGGCAACTTAAGATATGTCCAAAAATTATAGATTTGTATGCCATCTTGTTCTAACTCTACAACCGTTGGGCAAATACATATTATGAAGAATTTTATTTGGTTGCACAGGAAAATGTTACACATATTTTCCATCAGAGAGATCAGATTACAAATTGATTTTTAAATGAATAAAAAAATTTAAATTTATAAACTTGTAAACATTTCTTTCCAATGTAATCACAATTTAACCACGAAAGATCTTCAATGACTTTTGCTGAAAAATGAATTACATGATTCTCTATAGACCATTTTTTCAAACACTGTTTAGAGAATTCTGCGGAAAAAAAATAAACTGTAGTCTAAAAATTCAAAATCAGAATTATACGATATATGACTAGGTAACATTTTAATGAACGAAATTATTTAACATACTTCTAAAAAGCTAAATAATAATACTAATAAATATTCTTTATAATTTCAAGAACTGGTGTATCAAACACTTGGTAATCCATTAAAAAAATAATGTCATATAGATATTATCTTCTTAATAAACACATGATTTTCTTTCTTAAACTTATAAATTAAATTTTATTATGTAGGGAAAATTCAAACTACCATTCAAGTGATACTATAAATTAAGACCATTTCTCAATACATTGAGTGATACATTCTTAAAATAAATAAAAAGTTCTTAATAAATAATACTTAAGTCAATAATATGTCATTGCTTATTATAGTAATTTATTAAAACAGCTAAATTATAAAAGAATTTTTTTTAATTAATTTCGTTTTTCTCATATTTTTTTCGATCACGAATTCAAAGACCCATAATTTTAAGAATTAAAGCATAGGAATAAACTACTATCCCTTTTTTTTATCGTAAAGTCGCTTGCCATTCATCAGTTTAATGCATTAAAACAGCTCCATGACATTATAAATTATTTATGACCACCAACTTGGATTCAAGAAGCGTCTCACGGGTTTTCTAGAATACTTAGCAGATCTACGTTGTATCGATTCAAGTTTAAAAGGCTAATTGAAAGAAACTGTTCCATGCAGCATAGTGGCTGTTATATATTGGCTATTTACAAGAAAATGTACACGAAATAGAAAACGTAATTGCTTTTCATGATATGCATCTACTTATAAATGATTTATTGTGATATTAATCTAGTCACGTTTTTATAATAAAGAGTTTTTTGTCAGATTTATACGGTCAGCAATGATAAAAAGCGGTCAATTTCTATTAAATTGCGACTAGTTAACTTTTATTTGACAATAAAGGAAATGTTCTGAATCTGAAAGAAAAATTAACCCGAATTAATTTCCCGAAAAATCATGTCGAAAGTTTTTTGAAGGGTAAAATAACATTTTAAATATTTTATCAACTTTTGTAGTTTCAAAATATTAATTTTATATAAAGTAATACATTTTTTATCTCTTCCAGTAATTAACTATTACATAAATATATTTTTTAATAGTTAACAGCTCTCTCGTCTATAATATTGGTTTTGTTAAGTTCAATTACATCTCTTAAGCATAGATCGATGTTTTTGATACTCTCAACTAAGCATTTTTACTTATCAGAGGGCATTGAAACAATGGTTTTTAATAGACTTACACCTGTTCCTTTTATTGTGAGTGTGAGCTCTCCTAATTGGGTCGAGGCCATATTGCAAATAAAACTTAAGTATAATTTAATTCAAATTTCTCGGCCGTCCTCCGCATCTCAGTTACGTTAGTAAACTTTCTGATTCCTCATGTAATTTTCAGCTTTCAGTAACCGAAGAATATCACGCAATTCAATATTTGGTAAAGCACAGAAAACAGTTTGAGTAAAATTACAACAAGGAAAATTATCCTTGAAAATTGTGCAATAAAATGCATGTAATAAAATGTCAAAATTCAGAAAAAAAATCCATCCATTTAAAGTGGTAGCATTACAATGATAATTTTTTTTATTTTAAAATGGTGTAAAAAATAATTTTTTGTAATAACATTCTCGGATGTTGCAGTGGTTCAATGCCAAAATATCGACTAGTTTTTAATAATTACAATTTCAAAGAAAATCATTTCATATTGCAGATTCACATTTTCACTCACCAATGTATATCTATGTGAAATTTAGAAGCTCCAAGAGAGAGGAGAACTCTGAAACTAAGAGAGATGAGAGCTCTGAGGAGAGTCTTGGAGAGCTCTGAAACGAGCAATGTCTAAAATACGGCGGACAAAACTGCTCTTTAAATTAATAGCAAAAAATTAGCTAAATTACTATAAAAAAATAACTTTATAAACTTTAAAAAAATTATATCTTCATTACATTTCATAGAAAACAATAGCAGATATTATATTAAGCATTATGAGATTAAACAATCATTTACTAAAAATTAATATTTAAATTTATGCTTATAAAAACATCATCATATTTTATTAAATGAACATTTAGATATTGGCTTCATGCTTTGCGTTTGTTCATAATTTAAAAATAATTATTACTTTCATTTTTATTTTGTAAACATTAAAATAACACATTTTATTCGGACTTTTACGATAATTAAGTTTTCGTTATTGAAAATATTGTTTATTAACTTTTATTATTTGTAATGAATGTTTTATTTTACCTGCTACAAATTAAAACATTTTTCTTTAAAATAGAATAACTAGTTAGTTTTTCTCTTATATTTACAATTTATTTAAATACCACTAATGGCTAATACAAATTCTTTTCTGACTTCACTTTCATTATTTAGAATGTGAAAAGTTTTCAACATTTTTCTTAAGGCAGATATTTTATTTGGTATCTCGCTCTTAGTGTTTAAAAATGTGTCAAAATTGAATGGAAATTAAATTTTCTAGCATATCTAATGATTATATAAAATATTTCCACTTAGATGATAACATTACTGCTTAGTATTTTAAAATTTAAAGGAAAATTTAAATCTTAGAAGTGATTTCCTTCTGCAAATTTTGGAAAAAAATTAGTATGATGGCCTATGAAGAAAATTTTATCTATAAGCAATATAATAATTATTTTTTAGCAATTACAGTTTTATATCAGTTGGAATGTCGCAAACTATATGAATAGCAAATACCGTGAGACTACTGATGAGACGGTTCCTATTATATGCAAATGAATGCAACGCCGTTTTAAGATTTAATACATGACTATTAGTAACTACATACAATTAATCATTTAATGTATTTGTTTATTTTATGCATATGATGTACTAATTTAAACTCCCTTTATTGCTTATCCCTATTTTATCATCATGCAGAAGATATTCAAAAACCTTATATGATTTAAAATTAACATAAGCTAGATTTTTTACATGAAATTATTTATAGTTGGAACACCATCTGTAATAAACAATAAAAAAAAATTTAAAAATAATTAATTAATCTCTTTATTTGAATTACCAATAATTTGAAATAAGTTGCCAATATTTAGCAACAAAAAATATTTAGAAAAGTGATAAAAAATACTTTTCTTGATTGGCAAAAATATTTGAATTTTAAAAATAAATTTATTTTTTAATTAGTTTGCTTGACATTCAGACATCTTGCTTAGTGAATCGAAATGGTAAAGATATCTATATATATGAGGAACTGTGAAGATTATATAATGAAAGAAGGATTTATTTTTACTCAAGAAAATTTATACTTAATTTTTCGTAGAAGAAATAAGAATCGTGATAAAATTATTAGATATTTTTTGAAAAATACAATGTGTTTCAGAACCTAATTTTGCAGTTAATTTTTATAAAGCTGAGTTCTTAATAAAAAACAGAAACAACATTTTTCATTATAAAAATGAAGGTAGTGGAAGTGACAAATTTTGATTCTTCTTTAAACAGCATTTAATTTGCAAAGCATTTTTTAACAAAACTGTATATTATAGAAAATCAATTTTTACTACAGAGATTAGGAAAAAGCTAACCAGATAAAAGTATTTTATGACACCTAATAAAAAATAAAATATAGACGTTTTCATTACAGGACAATATAGACAGTGGAAATGGCTAATTTGTCTTCTGTTTTAACACTTCATTTGACAGGCATTTTCTTTTTCTTAGCAATACAATATATGGATATCAAATAAATTATCATTATGGAGACTGTTAAAAATCTTACCAGATAAAAAAAATTTTGATATAACTCATAATAAAAAGCGGAATCCAAACATTTTCATTACAGGATAATAGGCAGTTTCTTTATGCTTTTTAAACAGCATTTCATTTGGCAAAAGTTTTCTTTTTTAACAAATCAATATATGGATATCAAATAAATTATTGTTATAAATAATTTATTTGATATCCATACAATTCATATAAATAAAAACCCTTTCTTTTATAGCTCATAATAAAAACAGATAATTTATAATGATAGTTTATATACTCAAAATAAAAATAGATAGTTTAAATATTCAAATTGTTTGCCATATTTTGGCCACATGATCAATATTTTTGGAAGTTAATTATTCTGTGCAATATGTAATCAAATAAAGACTATTAAAAAGATTGCATCGAAAATGGATAAATGCAAAAGAAAATTATTATTTTAAATTTTCTGATCAAATAAAGATTTCATTACAAGAAAATAGGTAAATTTGAAAGTCTATTATATAGTGAAATCTCTGATCAAATAAAGACTACTAAAAGTATAGAATAGAAAATCCATGAAGTAAATTCATCTATCTATCAGTTTTTTTAATACTTAATAACTTTGGATGATAAAGTTTTATTAATCAACCAGAAATTCAATTGATGAAAATAAGTGATTTAACTGCTTAATTTTAGAAATGAAGTCTAAAAATTTTCATTGAATATTTTAACACATTTAACCTGTTAACTGGGTATGACGAAATATTTCTACCCCAAACGAGTTGAATACAAATTGATTACCCGGTTAACAAGTTAATGTTATTCTAATTATTAAATTATTTAAATAGAAATAAAAATGAATTTTCCACTTTCATTCAAACATCAAACATATGCGTCTAGAATTTCGATGAACCATCAGCATGGAAATATTACTACTCTTTAATTTTTGCCACATCTTTCCATGAGCATTAAGATTTCTAATTAGCATTCGATTCTCTAACCGTGTTATTAACATCAATTAAATTCTCTTAACATTCTAATTAACACCTTATTAATATACAAAAAAACTAATATGTAAATTATCAAAAAAATCCATAATTTGGGTTAAATAGTTTAAATAATGCATAGCATTTTACAAAAATGTCATACTAGAAATTGCTATTTCAGTAAAAAAATAGCTTCTAATTCCTTTACTTTTAATTAATTCAAGTATTTTATATAAAATGTAATTTTCCTTTTTTCACTATCTTTATCGTTAGTTTACTAATGAAAAATAAAATATAGTCAGACAACAAATGATAGAATTTGTCGTTGATGAGAATGACTAGTTCTTCCTTTTGACAATATTCATTTACGAAAAGAAAGAAAAACTTATTTTCCAAGTCAAAGTTAGTTGAAATATTTTCTCTATAAGAAAACATACCTTTGACAAACTGAAAGAAGAAGTTTAAATAGTAGTTTATTGAATATTTGCAATCTTAGAAGTATGTGCCCATAAAGAATGTAGAAACGGAGTTCATTATTGGTCCTGACATCTTCGAAAAAGCACAATATTTTCTTAAACTAATTCTCTTTATATAGTAGAAGTACAGCTTCTGTGGTTGTCATAGTAACAAAATATGGATTCCTCCCTTCCCTTTCGAACTGTCATCTTTCCTTCTCAGATGTGCAGTTTTTCCTTTTTTTATTTCAGAAAACTTCTAAATCAAGCACAAGCATTGTGGAAAGCATATAAAATAATATAAATAATAGGAAAATATAAATAGTTCCCAAAGATATATTTTGCTAAATATCGTTAATTAATAAGATATTAATAGAAGAGATCATTTTAATTTTAAATACGCCATTTTAATTATTTAATTATGCTAATCCTTCCTAATAATAAATGAATTAAATATTATGCCTCAATAAGAAAACGACTGGAATTAAATTAAAATAATACAAGCAATATCCTAAATAATAAATTCAATAATTTTCTCCTTATTAAAATAGTTCATTAAAATTAATAAAAACTTATCAAATTATAAAGCTTTTAGAAATTTTTGAAAAATTCCATTTAAATTCCTTAAAAGAATTTGAAAATGGATCTCAAAAGATACATTTATAAGAATTATTTTATCAAACAAAAAGTTTTATTTAAAAAGAAATTAAAATAAAATAAATTTAAAATAAAAGTTATTTTTTAAAAAACGAAGTTATTCTTTTCTAAAAAGAAAAATGTGTGATAAAAAATAATTTCTCTTAAAGATAAAATAATTTTTAATATGTTTCCACTTTTTATTTATTTAAATGTAATATATTACGTTTATATTTTACCAAATACCTTTTTCGTGTTGGGTTCTACTATTAGCCCTTTTAAATATATTTATACTCTTTACTTGAATTCATTGTATTTAGAATTCATTGTACTCTTTACTTGAATTTATTATATTTAGAATTTCAAGAATTAAAGTTTTTCGTGACTTGCTTTCTTAAATGATATAGACAATATTGCATTACGCAACTATTAAAGAATATGTCATCTAAATGCAATGACAGCAAGATGTCATAAATATAAAAATTATGAAATGTAACTTAATATGCTTAAATAAAGTGTTCCTCTATATAAACACTGCTTACGCCGTAGTTCTATGATTGTTCCTTATGCTTTCAAGGTATGATAAATAATTTCTAAAGATTTAACAATAATAGAACATTAAGCAGAAGCATTGTTTTTCTTATAGCAATAATTGGGCAATTAATTATTTAACTGATTGTTATCGCATCAATAAAAATTAGACTGATATAAATTAGAATTAGACTGAATGTCATCTCATGAAATCAACATTGCTTATTATTAAAGCGAAAAATTAAAATGACGTATTGAAATTAAAATTAAATGTAAATTAGAACGTAACAAAAACTATTCAAAAATATGCACACACATAAAGGAATGTATTGTTGAAAATTAAATGATATATGTAATAAAATGTTTTAATTTTTACGAAATGAAGTTTATTTTAGAACATATAAAGAAAAATAATCATAGGCCTGAGTTAAGTAAAAAAAAAAATCAGACCTTTCAAAAATATACATTTTTTTATAGAAATCAAAATCGATCAATTAATTTCATCGAATTATCAAAAATAATCATACAGTTGAAATATTTTTCCATCAAAATATATATTTTTAAATAATATTATAACACACATATTCAATAAAAATAAAAATGAATTACTTTTGTGAATTTATGTCTCGTTTAGAACTTTCTCAGAATAATCTTATTTTTCTATTTTGGGAGAAAACAAAACTTTTGTTAGTTGCGTTTTCCTTGCGTAGCACTATTTTTAGCAAGTCTACTTCCCGCAGTGCAAAGCTTTCGGAACTTGTTAAGAATTCAGCATTCGATACGTTGTTTGCCCCCTAAAAAAATAAAGTTTACGTTCTTTTCTAATAGAATTTTTGAGATGAAGACAACTAAAATTCTACTTTCGTTTTCATTAAATGTGATTAAATCTTTTATTGGTACCTTTTTTTAGTTCCTATATTATTAAAAATTGCCAAACTTTTCTTAATATTCAGAATATTAAACTTTATTTTCTATAAGTTAACATCAGCATTTTTTAAATGCATGAATTCTGCAAGATTGGGAACAAGTCTTACTTTTTAGAATGAATTTTACTTTCTATTCAAGTTTTATTTTTTAGAACAAAGTTTACTATTTTTACTAATGAAATCTTTGAAATGGAGACAGTTGAAATTCTACATTTACTTTCTCAAATACGAATAAATCCTGTCTTGGTAAGTATCTCGCTTTTTTTAACATATGTATTATTACAAATCCAAATGATTCTCTATATACTAAATATCATACTTCTTTCCCTATAAAATGAATTTATTAAATTACAAGTTCATAAATTATTCTAAATTATAAACTAATCTTATTTTTTAGAATAATAAATTTTATATCTATATCGAATTCGCATCTTTTTTTAATTGCATAAATTTGTCATAATTTTAAAAAATGTTAATATTAAGAATATTAAAATCTTATATTTATAAGGTGAATTTAGCATTTTTTTTAAATACTTGAATTATTAATAATTAAAAATGAGTAGTTTTTCATTGAATTTTATATTCGAATATCTGAATTTGTTATATTTTTATAGATTCATCAATTAGTGAGAATCCCAAAAAATAGTTTGATATAATATTATATTCTGAAGTCATGTTTAAATGATTTTTTAAATAATCAGATTATTTAGAATAACAAAAAAGTCATATTAATAATGTTTAATTTTGAATTCTGAAATTCGATTGAGTTTCATTTGAAACAATAAATGGAATTTAAAATATTTTAATAAAAAATTTACAATTTTGTATAAATTCTTAAAATAAAAAATGGTAATAAAGAAACTTCTAAACACAATTTTTAGAAGACAAAGCATTTATCAAAACTTGTTTATATCGTTTTCATCGTAAGTAACTGATATCTTTATTTTTAAAAAAATCATTGAAATTCAAATAAGAATCTTCCGCAAAAATAAAATCAGAACATTGAAACTCAAAGATTTGTGAGATTATTAAGTTTCACTATAAATATAAAATCGAACATACATGAAAATCTATGAAAAATTCCAATTCCACGTTATGATAAATCACGAATTCTTTTTGATAAAGAAGATTTAATCTGTTTGTGAATTATATAATGATTTAATAACCAGACATTAACAGTTAAAAACAATACAATATAGTAAATGTTTATTGAAGCATTGTCTTTATTTCTTTTTACAAAATGCATGCATTTAAAAGGAAGACAACTGAGTATTTTAATTTTGATTCGTTTCGTCTAGATACATATCTAGATGAAATTTTTACATCTTATCTAAAAAATGTTTTATAGAATAACTTTTAATTGCAGAGAACTTAAAATAATTTGCCATTTGCAAAAACACACACAAAAAAATTAAACTTTACATGTAAATTCCCATTACCTTTTTAAATGTACATTTACCTATTTAAAAATTTTGTGATTCTTTATAAACGATTTCTATATCTTATTGAACATAATTATAAAAATAATAATGTTCAATAAGATGATCGAAATTACAAAAGATTTCTAAGGAATTTTTGAACATAATCATAAAAATGAGGCACTGTGTCCTTAACTCAATGAAATATTGATTAGAAAATATAACTTTAAATCCATTTATAATATTATTATACTAGATGCATCTGTACTTTTAATTTCTCTCAAAGTGTCATACCTAAAAATAAAAAATGTAATTCTCCTTTTTAAGCGAAACTTACATGATATGATTTTTTCTTTTTAGTTAGAACAGAATTTTAATGAAATATTTCCTTTTTTAACTATCAAATATATATAAAAAATAACAAGTCAAAATTTCTCAACATAAATTTGCATTACTTTGTTATGCCATTAATAATTTTGTTTAATACCTGATGTTATTTTTGCATTTTAAAATAATTCATCAAAGGGCATAGGAGTAATATAATTTATATATCATTAGTAAAAAAACATTTTAATAGGTAGCTTAATAATTT
The DNA here is from genome assembly GCA_026543865.1 of Argiope aurantia. Taxonomy (NCBI): domain Eukaryota; kingdom Metazoa; phylum Arthropoda; class Arachnida; order Araneae; family Araneidae; genus Argiope; species Argiope aurantia. Next base: position 133,658 of record JAPMOR010060924.1, on the reverse strand, counting down.
CATATAAGTCAAAATTCGAATTCTTTTTTTAATAGTTTGTATTAATTTAATTAAATATATTTATATTATTTTATACTTTTCTTTCAGATATATTATCAGCGAAATATAAATGTCACTTTAAACGCTATTTTCGACCAACTCTTAATCCTACATTGGATATTTATTCACGTTTGCAGAAATGCCATTTGTATTTTTTTCTATAAATAACTGAATAATTTAAAACTAATTTATATTATTGCCAACTATATTTATTTACTTGAATACAGAAGGTTTTACTTAAGAAATTTAAACTACTCAATTAACAATTTTTATACATTTTTAAATAAAATGGAAGATCAAAAATCAATATTTAAGAATTTTTCTTTTGCACATGAAAATTCTTTTATATATATATACAACTTTGTCAGAAAATAAATAGAAATTCTTTCATTGAAGGGTTAGGAAAAAAGAACGACAAAATTCCAAATCCTCATATATACCCAATTAAGAACACCATTTTTAGACAAGAAAATGCATATTTACAAAAAGATACACAATTTATTTAACATAGCAGCAATTGTTCTATTTGCATTCCACAACTATCGAACGAAAACGTTTACTACACACGCTACTATACAAAGAAGAAAAATCTTTCACTCTTACTCACCTGTCCCGGCCAATCCCGCTCATGACGCCGTCCGGGTCTCGATCCAGGATGTGGTAGGTACTTCTGAAGGGTGCTCTGGTCGCAGATCGACTTCTGTGCACCATCCCCCTACCGTCCATCATCGGATCGTCAGCTATTCCATAATATGCATCAGCTGCGAAACCACTGCTGCTATATGAATGTGGCATAGCCATGCCCGGGTCTGCTAGAGTTGGCAAAGTCAACGGACTGCTGTTGCTCGATCTGCTCACGCCAAAGTGCCTTCCCTTGCGGGACGGTGAAGTAGAGGGACGGCCCGACACGGGGCTGGCTCGGGCTGAAGGAGGCTGGGATATGGAAGCAGACGGGTAAATTTTGGTGGTGACCGGTGGACTGCTCTGGGGCATGCCGAAGCCACCCGTCATGTCTAGTCGGCGGGTCGGCTTGGGAGATCGAGCCACGGGTGGCCCACCTGTCAGGCCCGGCCCGTACATATCCCTGGTAGACATGGCTGGAAGGATTTACAGACGATTTTTTCACTCTCTGTAGGCACCTGGCAGCGTGAGACGTTATGCACTGTTGATCATGATTTTTCTGAAAAAAACATTCCTTAATCGTGTTCGGTGAAATTTGGATAGAGTACACCAAACAATAAATTTTCTACCACATCGATTTAGTGTGGGATCTGAAATGTGTTGCATGCTTCGTGGAATTGGGTCATATTGAAATGCTGGAAATACGTGTACAAGTTTCGTTTGCTTCTTTAATGTCGCTGTTTCAGTTCGAAAAAAAGAATTTTCAGTGTCAAATATTTTACATATGTTCTTATTAATATGAAGAAATTCTAGGTTGAATTGTTTTTTCAAATCTCATGTACATATATATATACAAACAAACCCCCACTAATTAATAAACAACATCTACAAATACATACAAAAATTCTACACACAGCGCCACACGTTTCCAATTCACGACTAGAATCTAAATTAAAGTTTTCTAAAAAAAACTCACTCCACTCATGAATTCTCCACACAGCAAAATTCCTATTCTATCAGTTAATATCTAATCAACAAGAAATGATAATATTAATCAATAACCAACAACCGGTTTCGTGTTTCTTTTCTTTAAGTGCACACTTTCGTTCATAAATCACACTCTCGTAGCCGGTCACTTATTGCTATAAGAAGAACAAGCTTTAGAACTTTCGATCAATGACTATGATTTCCACCAAAACGATTCTAGTAGTGTATTTTTTGAAGCTCTTTAAAGCTCATCACCTGCGCTTCTTGTAATTTTTTTTCCTCCTAGGCCCCTTCTCAGCGATCACACTTCGAACCTCTACTGCTATACACCGATGGAAACTGAGTGGTGCATTTTTTCCACCACCACCACAAAACGCCTCACACGCCCTTTGGAGCTCCCATGCTTTCACCTCCAGAACAGTTTAATGAAATTGGAACTCTATAGTAAGAGGACTCACTACCATCGCCGAGAGAGTAGGTGCGGTGGGCTAGCACAGCGCAAGCGCGTATCATCGATTTTGTATCGTTGCGTAATTTTGGAGCGCGTAGGACTAGAGAACGGATTATGGTAATCCCGTCGTTGATGAAAATTCCCTCGCGTATCCCCTCGCTGGAATTCCCTGGGGAGGTATTAAGGACCGAAGCACGTTTCGTGCACAGATTTTTATTTTACAGAAAATAGTGCCTCTGACGGAGTTGAGATGTTCGCTTTCTTCTTCTGTCCGTGCGTAGACATTTCGCATTCTTCCGGGCGCAGCACCGATCGAACATTGTGATCGACGCTGCCAGCTGAACACGATATCCAAAGGCGGGAAAGCGATGACGTCAGAGACAAGTTGTCTTTTTGTTCTTTCTTTATTATTACTTTTTCTTTCTTTTTTATTTTTCTTTCATAAAGAACATGCGCGCAGGCAGCAGAAAGATAGGCTAAATAGGCCGAGAAATATTGTGCGGACATTGAACTTTACAAACAAGAGCAGAAATTGGCACTAGAACTTATTTCGGTATCTTGTTTTCATATCAACATTGTGCTTTTTAAAATAATTTTATCATACATGTGCATCCTCTTTAATTGAATTAATTGGAAATTGCTTTGTTCAATAAAAAAGTGAGCTTTTTGAGTGTTTTATTATTTTAATAATTTGATGTATTGTAATAAAGTGATATTCAGATCTAAATTACTAGTAGTTCTTAAATCTAACGATTTTTAAACTCAAAAGTTTCAAATCATGCCTAGTGAGCTTTATCTACAAAATTCTGAACAATAAAATACCTTCAAAACCTGAATGATAAATTAAATTCATTCGAATAATGAAATTCGAAAAAAAAGTATTAAGTTTCTTAACATCATAAGTTTATTTCCTAAACTATCAAAATTATATTTTATTCATAGTAGCATAGAAGTAAGTATCATTGCCTTCACAGTATCATTTATTTTAAGGTAGAAGTTTTATACACTTTGAGACAAAAAGTGCGTTCAATATACTTCGAAAAATTTCTTAAAAATTCAGACTTTAAATTTAAAAAAATCATTTTACTCTCTGATCAATATTTTTTTTTAATTCTTGGACATAAAAGTATTTTAATTTTTCCAAAATCTGCAACATGATTCAGAATTTTTCTCTAATTAATAATAATTAATTTTTCGATTCGATTAATTACTTCTTTGAAGAAATTTTTGCAGCATTATTTTATTACATTTGGTTAATTGAATATAAAATAGCACGCAAAAAAGCGTTGTTGTTGTTTCCAATGGCACTTGCCATAGGCAAGCCCGCTGATTTGAAATCAACGATTTTAAACCGAAAGAGAACGTCTCTTATTTTAGTAGCGCCAACTACTGCCAAGAGTACGACTTTGCTACTCACGCATCACATTCGCTTGCACAGCCCCTTTTTAAAGGGGGGCACATTCACTCATCTCACAGATAGAACAAATGAAGGACAACCATGCCCGAACAGGGACTCGAACCCGGTACGCCCAGATCACGGGGAAGACGCGCTACCCCTATGCCAGGACGCCGGCGCAAAAAAAGTGTGATAATTTCATTCCATCAATCAGTCTGTGACAACTAAAAACTAAATATTACTTTAATTTTCTTTAAACTCATTGAAACATTTGCTTGTAACATAATGAAAAATTTCTTTAGATAAGAAAAAGAATCTCATTTACTTTAGATAAAGGAAAAAATGTTCTTACCATCAAAGCATTCAGGAAACCTTTGCTTTCCTCGAATAGTCAATTTGCATGCTATCGAACTCTTAATACGAGCATAATCAGCATGAATTAAGAATCTCTGTAAATCTTTCTTTCCAGAGATGACACTAAATGGCAAGAAAGCAGCATTTTCATTTAACACATGTTAAAATTATATATATATATATATATATATATATATATATATATATATATATATGGAAATGGAAAGCACAATTTTTTAAAAACTTAAATATGCTTCATTCTAATGCTTGTTTAACTGTAGCAATTTTTTAAAATTCTATTCAACATGTTTATGCATTTTATAATAACGCACATAATACTTATAACGCATAACTTAATATGCATTTTATAATAACGCACATTTATTTGAAGAAATAAAACTTTAACCAGTGGAAGTTGCCTCCCTAAAACTTTCTCGTATGCACTCTAATAAACTTGTCAAGCCAGATAACGCCTTGCGTGACTTTGGCGTACAATAGTTATGAAATATTAACATTTGGCGTGAATTTAATATTTTTACTGATTCTATCATTGCCATCTTTGGCGAGTTTTTTTGGAGATTAATCCTTGGCAAAATGGTTAATAGTGTTCGAAAATCACATTTGCCTTTTAGACACGTTTTTCTCAATCCATTGATACAAAAATTTAACATAAAACTTCACTTGTTGTCATAAAACCCCCTTACCAAATTGGATATATTTTAAATCATTATGTTTTTGAATTATCGCGACAACATTTTTCTGAATGTACAGACCGACAGACTTTCAAACAGCTGTTAGTTTTGTCTCAAACTTTGACAGATGTCTACACTACAGATCATAAATCTATGTACTGAATCGTATCGATCTAATTCTCTTCGTTTTGTAGTTATATTCGTTCGTTTTCGTGTTAACATATTTTCAAACAGCCGGACAGACAGACTTCACCTGAGCAGATTTTAGTCCAAATCTGAGAGAAATCTGCAGATTTCGTGTAAAGATCTTATACCAAATTTCAGCCCTCTAGCTCAAAGTGTTTTTTAGTTAACTTTGCTACAAACAGACAAACAATTTCTGAAAATGCATTTTTCAAACTCGTGGAAATTCGTCAAAAATCTTGAGTTCAAATTTTTTCACGATTACTATACTTACTCTGTACTATGTATACGAGAAAGTAAAAAGAAAAGCGTGAGCTTTCTATTTTATGATTTATATCAGATTGTAAAAGTTCTTGGAGGTCTCTATTTTATTCACGCTAATTCGCTTCTGAAAATGGTCATAGTAAAATAAATAGGCAACTATAACATTAATACAAATTAAGCAGTTCACAGAATTAAAGAATTAATTACAAAAATCAATGTATATTGTATTCAAATTGTACATATATTTATATTAGAGGCCTCTTAAATGTAATTAATTGTTTATTCTTCATTAATTTTATTAATTGCACTATAAAAGAAAATCATTACTAATAAAATTTGCTAAATTGAGAAAGAATCGATTTAAGAGAAAAAAAATGAAGATAATAAACTAATGGTATAAGTGAATTAATTTTATAAATGAAATACATTCACGGATAAATATATACTTGATGACATAATATATCTATTATGCAACTGTATGCGGATGCATAAATTAAGATAGGTTATTCCGCAATTTAAGAAATGTGAACTGATTTCTCAGATAAATCATTCATCTTTTATCCTTAACTATTATAAATATAAGCTTAAAATTTAATAAAAATTTCGAAATTAAAATAAAAGGAGATTAAAACGAAACTTGTTAGCTTGAATTTATACTTGATGACATAATATGCCACTGTATGCGGATGCATAAATTAAGGTAGGTTATTCCGCATTTTACGAAATGTGAACTGATTTCTCAGATAAATCATTCATCTTTTATCCTTAACTATTATAAATATAAGCTTAAAAAGTAATAAACATTTCGAAATTAAAATAAAAGGGGATTAAAACGAAACTTGGTAGCTTGAATTTATATTTTTAAAACTTGCTTTTAATTATATAACAGTGATAATGTAAACACAGGAAAAAACTGTATTTAATCCCTCAGCAACGCATCGTGAGTATAAATCTAATAAATAAAACAACAAGAAAAATTGCTGTAAGAAATATTTTAAAATATTTTTAAATTGTAATAAAAATAGAGAAAAACACTGCAACACAAAACTGGTATTATTTTTAAAAAAAAGTCTTACTCCTTTAATTTGAATGTATTAATTAAAATCAGTCTTTCTATGGTAATATGCTCTTAAATAATAGAGAAACTTAAAAAATAGCAACGTGTTAAATTTGAATCTAAATTTGATAATTTCATGTTAAATATGGCAATTTACAGAAACAGTATATGAGCATATAAACAATATCATGTTAAAATATTGTAATAGTATAAAGATTTCCAAAAGATAAGCTTTTAAAAAAATGTCTAATCTATAAATTATTCCGGAGTAAGTTGGAACATATAGATAAGCATTGGAACGAACGTGTAAACAGTTTATCCTTTAGAAGATTTGCACAAAAATTAAAATAATAAGAAACATTCCAACTATAACTCGTCTAACTTTTTTTAGTTACCTTTTTCACATGTGCATAGAAAAAAAAAGACGAACTTTTCTTCATATAAATCGTTTTAAAATTTGACCTATATAGATAGACATACAAAATTTATCAGTATTCTTAACTAATTGTGTTGAAAGACAGAAAAATATAACCTCAGAAATAGTTTTTACCTAATGAAATCCAGAAAATTTCAGTTCAATTAAATCTCAAGAACAAACTTTTTAAAACTTAAATACGCTCTTGTAAAGTTCGTGTTCATGAAAGTAATGATGCCATGATAACCTCATTTTTTTAGATAGTTCCTAATTTTGGCGTATTGAATATTTTATAATTTGCTTACACGATACAAAATACACGAAATGAACATTCGTGTATTTTGATTTTAAAATGTACCCAAAAGAAAAGAAAATCCATACATGTCAAAATTGGTAATCATTATGACTAATGCTAAGTCCTCCCTGATCTAATGGAGATTGTAAATAATATCGAGGTTTTCTTACATTTATTGTGTTATAACAACAATTATGTAAGAACTGCGAAGCGAATATAAAAAAATTTCCAACATTTAATGTTAGTACGATAATTTGAGTATTCTATACTCAAGTATTCTTCTATTGTAATATGATAACTTCAAATCATTTAACTAACTGGGGAGAAAGTGCGATTCTTTGTATCACGCTGACTAGCTATATAACATAAGAGCCAAAACAATAATGAGACATTTTCTGATGGGCGATTTCTGAACATACTTAGAATGCATTCCGAATTCATACGAATGCTTAGCATGCATTCATGAGAATATCACGAATATATCTAGTATTCTAATTAGATGATACATAAGATTTCAGTAATTATTACTAATTGAATATGTATAAGGATCTAAAATGTACATATGTATATTTATCTGAATTCAACCGATTTTTCCGAATCCATTTAGTGAGTTTTTTAACTAAATATATTTTTATTTAGAGATTTAAATATTAAAAAATATGTGTCTCGATGCACAAATCAATCACATCATTCATACACAAATATCTAAACGTAGCATCATTACTGATTGACTCCTCGGCAATTTCTATGACATTTATATGAAATTTACAAACACACATTTTACAATAAAATTTGCTCGTTTCTATTACTTTTACTGTCTTTACATTTTTAACAATTATAAAAATATTTATTATGTGTATGTATTTGAAAGGCATTGGCACCTTCCATAAATTTGAATCCCCTCCCAACAGTTTAAGTTGATAATGTTTAAGGACTAGCATGCTATCCTTACATTGCAACATTCTATTGAAAAAAAATCACTCAAATCACTCCACGAAATCGACCATTTGACTTAAAGCTAGTAAATTTGGCAAAGTAGTTATATCTTGAAAACGAAGTACTCTCTATGAAAAGATTCACCAAAATTTTAATTTTAATTCAAAAATCATTTAAATTTTAACATTTTTTTTCAAGGGAAAGCTTAGGGAATAAAATTGAAAAAAATTTATTTTTTCATTACTTAATATTCTAAGGTTATAAGTGATAGGAATTATATTTCCAAACGTTTTTTTTTCTAATTTTAATAAACTTTTGAAAATTTTTAATTTTTTTTAATATTTTTATTTGCTGGTTTTATATTCACATACTTGTGGTGATATTAAACATAATTTTTGTATGCTATCATTGCTATATAATTAAGAACAAACTAAAGGTAGATTAATCAAATTTAAATCATTTTGTTGCGTAGTTTCCAACTAGAAGTCTTTATCTCCTTTTTTTAAAAAATTTCAGATTATGCTTTTGTTTTGTTTTGTTATTCTTCGAGTACAGTTTTTTACGATTTAATTAATACAAACATTTTATTTTTTCTTTCGATTTATCATTTTAATCATTATTTATTTTCAGTAATAACAGTTTTACTACACTGCTTGTCAATTGCTAAGGAACAATTACGTTTTTCGGAATAATTAAGTACAGACAATGATTGAAGAAATGAAACTAAGTACATATTTAGTAGAGAGAATGTGCATTTATTATAGTGCAAAATGGTGCTGATATCGACACATCGAAGAATTAAAAACTTAAAAATAAAAAAGATACTCCTTGGATGATTTCCAAACAGTCCCACAAAAATTGATCTTCAGGTAAGAATGATGCAGACATAAGTACCTTAGTAAGATGTGTGATGACCACGGACACTAATGCGCATTTTGTATCTGTTCTCCGTGCTCTCCACTAAACTATCGAGGAATTCTTGGGGGATATATATTGTCCCACACCTCTCTCAAGGCGATTTTGAGCTCTTGCACTGTTAGGGTAGGGATGGTTCTTTGTGAAACACATCTACCAAGAGCATCGCATGCATGTTCAATAGGATTTATGTCGGGGGAGTAAGTAGGCCATTGCACACGGACAATATTTTCACTTTGCAGTGTGTCCGATACCTCAACGCTTCTGTGTGCCCGCTCATTATCGTCCATAAACAAAAAGTCTGGACCTACAGCACCCCTAAAAAGACAAACATGATCCAGAATAACCTCTCTGCAATACCGTTACAATGTAACGCTTCCTCGCTCAAAAATGTGAAGCGGTGTTCTGCCATTGTGCATGATACCTGCCCACACCATCACGCCTCGACCGTACCGATCACGTTCACTAACAAACTGTTGTGCATAACGTGTTCCTCGCTCTCTCCACAGTAATTGATGGCCAGAATCGCTTGTCACACTGAAACGAGATTCCTCTGAGAGCATCACTCTAGACCAATTTTGGATATTCCAACCAACATGTTCCTTTTACCAGCGTAATCTCTCACGACGATGACGTGGTTGAAGTGGGATGCAACGAACAGACTTCCGTGCATACAAACCAACTTGATTTAATCGCCGTGAGATGGCTCTTGCAAAAACGTGCGTACTAGGAGCGGTTGCAAGGTTTGTAGCTATCTGTCCAGGAGTTAAATTTATATTCCTTTTTGCCACGAGGGCTACATAGCGATCCTCTAAAGGTGTGGTGTTCCTACCACGACCCCGGTATGTTTTTTCAAACCATTTCCACCTTCAGCGGCCTTTTTTATCGCGATATGACACTCTTTGATACACCTATTGCAGCAGCTACAGTGGTGATACTTTGATCTGCTTCCAATCGTCCAACTGCTCGTCCACGATCGTAGGCACTCAAATGATATCTTGCTGACATTTTTCTCTGAATTATTGCAAGAACCAAACAGAATTTCAGAGAAAAAGTTTTTATAACATCCTGCACTACTTTGGATCAAACATCAAACAGCATGAATTTTCGTATGAATCATGAGCTTGTATGCAATGTCTTTTATACAGATAACGAGTCTTGGTCTACCACGCCCTCTCAACTTGAATTCACTTTTATTGGTTAGCTGTTTGAGACGCAATTTTTCAAAAATCACTTGTTCCTTAGAAATTGTCAAGCAGTGTACTTTGGGAAGCTTCACTAAATATTTAAAACTCTTGGATTATCTTTTAGGAGTAACCAGATTTCCACTTAGTATGCATCTTGTTTAAGAATCTAGGAAAATCCACATTTGTTCATTCATGAAAGAGCTTTATGATTAAAATGATTTATACAGTAGCAGTTTTAGGTAATGATTTAGAAAAGCCTCTATTTTAAATACTTTGGAGAACAAATAAAAATTTCATTGAAGACATTATCCTTCTTTAAGGTATGCGATTACTTTCAGGATGAATTTGTTTGAAAAATATTATAAATTACTTACATTTTTTTTAATTTTTATATACAATAAATTGAAAATATATCTATGAAACAAAATTATATCTGTTAAAAGCTTCAAAAAGTTTTGAAAATTAAAAGAAATGTGGGATTTTTTTGGAGGGAGAAGAAGATGAAAAAAAGATGCATAAAGTATACATCTTTCATTTTAAAAGTTCATAAAATGAATAGTTCAAATGTTTGCAGATAAAGCATATTATTCAGCTCCCGAGCTGAAAAAAAATAAGTTTATTTCTATCCAAACACGAGGATTCAACTGATAAATGATGATGCATTTTCAATTTTTCACATTGCGAAACATCAAAACAATTGTAAAATTTTAATAAAAAATAATAATAAGCTTTTTTTAAAAAAAATTGAAGTTATTTTTATTAATTTTCCTTTTAGGAAATATTATAGCACAAAAATCCTTTTTACAATACTTTACGATCCAAAATTTATCTTTATAATTATAAAGATATAGTTGCCATTTATTTTTTTTTTAATTTCATCATTTCCAACATTTAGTCGCGTTTCAATGATAAAAAAAATATTCTTATGTGTGATTTTCTCTATTTCTTTTCATTTGAAAGCTAAAAGTCGGAAAGCCTTCATTTTTATTATAAATATTAACTGCCTTTGGGGACCATATGGTTCGCCAGGATTAATGTTCGTTAATATTTTCGATTAAATATTCTATGTAATTTGGTTTCTTAATAATTTCTTCACCAAAATATTTGTCATCTTCGAATTTTGATGTCATATAATTCATATCATTATAGAAGCCTTACGATACTCTGTCTATTATACTATACATCTTTCTAATTTCCAGACGTACTTAAAATTGAATAAAAGTGATAAAACTTCAATAAATTCGTAACTTTTTTACTGAAATCAAACATTTTCTTTTTTAAAAAATGTGACTACAGAAAATCAAATTTTTCAGCATTGAACAGACTACAAAAGTCTTAGATTTGCCATAGAATATTTTTTTTTCAATTTTACGATACTCTGTCTATTGTACTATGCATCTTTCTAATTTCCAGACGTACTTAAAATTGAATAAAAGTGATAAAACTTCAATAAATTCATAACTTTTTTACTGAAATCAAACATTTTCTTTTTTAAAAAATGTGACTACAGAAAATTAAATTTTTCAGCATTGAACAGACTACAAAAGTCTTAGATTTGCCATAGAGTATTTTTTTTTCAATTTATACAATATCTCAAAGAATTGTTCAATAATAAATCATCTGATTCATCATAAAATGCAGTTTTCAGTTTTACTTTCAGAAATATTTAAATACGGAAAGTAAAATTTTATTTTATTTCATTCTATAAATATGATTGTGAAAACAATTATGAAAACTAAATTTTATACAATTCTTCGATCCTATGAATCACATTCAGCAAAATAATTTTGAAAGTTTAAGATTTCAGTTTTCTTCAATCAAATCTGTTCAAGTAAAAAAACTTTGAATATCATAACTTTTAGGAAATCAACATTTTTATTATTTTAGATCAATCAGCCTTAGAGCCTTAGGAAAATTCTAGGCGCTATTTGGTGCATTTTCTTCAAGACGGTTGATGGAGAGGTCTAAAAGCACGCGTTTTATAGAATAGAGATGCACAAATTTCATAACTCAATGTGTTTTGGTCGCTAAAGAGCACAGCTTTTTTTTAATTTACAATAACATTGTAAATATTTATATTGCACTTGACGATGAAATGGGACAAAAGAAAGCTTTAACATCAAATTGTCTACAAATGAGTTTAAAACAATATTATTTGTAAATTTTACTTTCAAACATACCGTTTGTCACAACACTAATGAATAGCTTCTGGTTTATTTACATTTTTCGAGAAATGGAAATCTTTCTTCTCTCGGCTGCAATCATCTGAATACCTAAGCAATACATGTGTTAATCTTGCATTGTTTCTTGGGGTATACAGTGATATCAGATGAATAAAAAATGAAAAGAAAGATCGAGCAGGAATCTGCCAATTTGAAAAGAAAAGCTGATCATGAGGCTGCTACATTGGCGGCTAAACGTAAAAAAATGAATCAATATTTAGGTATTCGAGATATAAGCAAAGAATGTTCTTATTGTGGGACTTTGAGCTTTGAATCGGAAGTGAGCCCATAAGCAAATATATGTTGCCATCATGGAATGATTAAGCTTTCAATATTGAATGAACAGCCAGTTGCGTTTAAAACCTTGCTACATGAAATTGACGAAATAAGTATTGATTTTCGTCAGAATATACGAATTTCAAATAACTTGGTTTCTTTTGCTTCATTTAATGAAACTAAAGATATTAAAGGGAGGATACTATTCCATGAGAATTGTTAGTGAGGCTAAATTTGAAAAAAAAGAATAACATCTCGGTAAACTAAAAACATAATATCTCCATTTGGCTAAATTTTATTTATGATGTAAACCAAACTTTTGAAGTACGAAATAGTTTATTAAAAAGAAAAGTCGTATTGAGCATTATTCAACCAATTCATAATCAGAATCCTTATGCCAAAAAGTTTAAAAGTCTCTATGAAATTTAAATAAAATTTTGTTAAAAATATTATAATAAAAATAATATAGAGCTGGAATCAAAATTTAAGTTACAGTAGGTAGCATTAAAAATATCGTTTTTAAAGGTGCTCTTAGTTAATAAAAACTAAGCAATATGAAATATTATAATAGTAAGTATTTCTTAAAGGTTATTTAAGGTAAGATAAAGCCTCTAAAAGGTAAATATTTCTTAAATTAAAAAAATAATTTTATTTATTTAATTTTTAAAATTTTATTTTCTAATTCTTCATTCCTGCCGAAAAAATTAAAATCATGAGATTTTTTCTGAATTTTAATTAAGGTTAAAATATTTTTTTAATTTGTTATATGGAGGGAGGGAATCAATCCTTCCAGAAACTCAATTAATCTGAGAATATGCATGATTCAAGGACAACATCAGGATTGGCGAGTGAAAGCGAGCAAGGGGCGAAGCCTCCTAGTTAATAATATGAATATTTTAAACGATCACAAAATGTTTTTTCTTTTATAAATATCATGCTTTAAATTTTCTATCATAAATTATATCATATATTAATAAAATATCATGCTTTATATTTATTTCATTTCATACAATCACATGTAAAAAATTACACACGGAAATTACATTTCTATGCTAATAATATTAATCTAATCTCATCAAGTGATTATTTTTTCCTTCCAAATTCTTATGCTACAGCAAAAAAAAAAAAATGCTTTTTCTAGTTGCTTTGTCACTGTTTATTATTTTCTCTAGGTTATTGATGATATTATATCTACCCTATACTTTGCCTCAGGTACACAAAATTGAGAAACCTAAGAATATCAGGTATAAGAATATCAGGATCCTGTGATAATATATTAAATATTATATTAATCTAATACAAAGTATTAGATTGACAAAGCCTAATTCTCCACCCTGCTACTAATATGTGTGATATTTCATTATAAGTAAAGACAATTTATACAGCATTATTTTTCCTTCCCATGTAACCACATACATGTCACTGAAGAATGCCTGAGTTTGCCTACGCTAACGATATCAACATAGCTTTTCCTTCCTTTTCTTCTCGTCCATATGTCAATCATTGTGAAAACCTAGGACACCAGCGCATCGTCATCAGTACTTCTACAGAAATAAAATCCTGATATTTGTTATCAGTCTCGGCGCGTTGCAAGAATAAATATCCACTGAGTATCCAGTTTCATTTCAACAGAAAAGAATTAATTACCGGTGATATCAATCTACTCCTGATAGAGCAAAATCGGATATCAAAGAAACCTTAATTTTATCAGAATATATTGAAGTTCTCTGTATAGTACCATTCATATTCTTTTCTTTGATTGAAGTAAAAATCATTAAGGTATATGGCATTATTGTGATAGGGTTAATTAAACTATTTAAATAATTTATTTTCATTACTCGTTTCCTGTAATAAATTAAATTATCCATGCAAACCATGCCTTAAATAATTAAGGCATGCCAAACTGTTTAGTATATTTCTGGTTAAACTTACTTTAATACAATGAAAACGTTAGAAGATTTGAAGGACCATTTTGTTACTTGGCGTAGTGTTGTACTACCATTCTATTGCACTGTTGACTTTGTGAAGGAAATCGTATCTCTTCTGACAAGTTGGTAAGGAACTAAATGACCTCTCTTTGTCCTTCTGTTAATTAATTTTAAGATCCACAAAAAGGCTTCACTAAGGTGCATTGTTCTCCCAATCATCCATCTTCGACAGTCATCCAAATCATGAACCGTTGAATAAAGGGTTAATCACTTTTTCAAGGATTCAAATATAAAATAGAAATTTTTATTATGTGAACTCGATCTAACTCTTTTCTTTTAATCCTCAGCAAATTTTGATGGCTTTTAGATTCGTTTTAGGTTTACAGAAATGGAGAACTCCAATGAAATGTAATGGTAAGCCAATGCTTTTTATCGAACATATTCTTTTAAATGGACTCTATTCATTAACAAATCACCGATATATCAAATTTGGAAAGAAAATTCTGTTATATTGCTATATATAAATACTATGAGAAATTCAAAAATATTTTTGTATCTTTAAGTCTTTAGAACGAATTGTCTAAATTCCTATAAAATTCAATTGTATATTAAAGATTGTTTAATAAACATCTTTAAATAAATTATGTTAGTTAATCAATCAAAACGAATATTAAATTAGAGTGAATTGTTTCTTTAATTGCATTCAATTTGAAAACAATAAATAAATAAACTATATATATAAGCTAGAAATCACATAATAATATATTTATCTTTCTGTTTCTAAAAAACGTTAATGCTTAAATCTCTAATTCTAAGATGACAGGATTAACGATTGACAAATATTTAGAATAACGAATATCATCTTAGAACGAATTCTGTTCGGCAACTGATATTATTTTTAAAAATTGAATTTTGTTTGAGAGAAATAAATTAAATAAACACAACAGAAATTACATAATAGTTTATTTATTTTTAAGTTTCCAAAAATTAAAAAAAAATCTGTAAAATTCAATGGAGTGTCCAAAAAGAACTAACAAATTATTCGAATAACGAGAATTGTCTTGGATCGAATTAGGTTCGTTAGCAAAAAATAAATTTGAAAATATAATTCTCCTTGAGAGAAATAAAGTAACATTTTTAGTAATTATATAAAAATAAGGATGCGATTGACTAAAAGGCAAAAACGAGAAATTCGGAAATGGATATGAAACAGCACTCGAAGGAGAAGAAATGCAAACATTATGAATTAAATAATGAATATTCAGAAACAACTATCAAAACTACGGTCCAGTTGGTCAAAAAGGCAAATATTCATTTCAAAATATTTACAAAAGTAAGGAATAAATAGCACATGATTTTCTCAAAGACATTTTAAAAAATATATCGTCCATAACAAATTTAAAGGTAAAAGGACACCAAATTTGAGGATAAAGCCCACATTGTATTGTATACTAGCCAGCCGCCTTTGACGACCAGCTGGTTCGCTAATCTTAATGTTCGTTAAAATTTTAATAATTAAATATTTTATGCAATTCCTACTTTAATAGCTTCTTCATCAAAATATTTTAAAACTTCAAATTTTGATAGTCATATAATTCACTCATTATATTATAAAGGCCTTCAGTCATAACGTGATATGTATTTCTCTAATTTTCTGTTAGCTACCGTAGAATTTATGCTTTAAATTAAAGTGGAAATCATTAATCTGCAATTAATATAATAATTAGTTTTACTAAAACAAAGCATTTTTTTATATAATATGATTACTGAAAACAGAGTCACTGAACATTTAAACCTTTTGGGCACTAAAGAATATATTTCTTAAATTATGTAATATCTCAAGAATTTGTCAACAAAATTTTCTGAGATCATCAATGAGCAGATTGATTACTTAACAATGTTTAATTTTAAATACATCAAACACTAAGAAAATAAACAGAATCGTTTAAAATAATCAGTCGAAAACAGGTTAAGAAAAACTACTTAAAAAACGATGTACTTAAAACTATAAGCATATACAAAAAATATATAACTAACATAAATACAATTTAATTACAAAAGCATGCAACTAACCTAAAAATAATTTAAATCAAGAATCATCCGTTGATAATATTGTCAACAATCAGAACACAATGTGCATGCGTGAATTTTCAACGCCAGCTACGGTAACGCAAATGCTTGAATTTTTCTACGCCAGTCATGATAACGCTATGCAGATTAGACATTTTTAATTTCCTTTATTCTGTGTTATTTTAATTCAGAAGTACTTCAGAAGGAATCTGAAAGATCGATTAATTAACAATATTTAATTTTAAATGCATAAAACATTAAGAAAATAAACAGAATCGTTTGAAATAATCGGCCGAAAAATGTTAACCCTAACCTCATTACTGTTGGGAGAAGAAAACTGAAGCCTTACTCATTTGGAGGTGCGGAAATGAAAAGATTTTTTGGCGGGAAAGTTAGTTTTTAATTAATAATTAAAATTATAATTAAAAATTCAAAAAAAAAGGAACCTCAGGTGCATATTCCCGACCTCCAAGGGATGCATGTGCCAAATTTGGTAGCTGTAGGTCGAACGATCTGGCCTGTAGAGTGCCAACACACACACACACATGCACATTGAGCTTTATATAAGTACTAGCCGCCTTTGGCGACCAGCCGGTTCGTCAATCTTAATGTTCGTTAAAATTTTAATAATTAAATATTCTATGCAATTCCTACTTTAATAACTTCTGCATCAAAATATTTTAAAACTTCAAATTTTGATAATCATATAATTTACTCATAATATTATAAAGGCCTGCAGCCATAACGTAATATGTATCTTTCTAAGTTTCTGTTAGCTCCCGTAGAATTTATACTTTAAATTAAAGTGGAAAGGATGAATCTGCAATTAATATAATAATATTTTTTACTGAAACAAACCATTTTTTATAATATGATTACTGAAAACAAAGTCATTAAGCGTTTAAACTTTATGGGCATTAAAGAATATATATCTTAAATTATGTAATATCTCAAAAATTTGTCAACAAAATTTTCTCAGATTCATCATGTGCAGATCGATTAATTAACAATGCTTGATTTTAAATGCATCAAACACTAAGAAAATAAACACAATCTTTTAAAATAATCAGGTTAACAGAAAACAGGTTAAAATAAACTACTTAAAAAATGATGTACTTAAAACTAAAACTATAAGCATATACAAAAAATATATAACTAACATAAATAGAATTTAATCACAAAAGCACACAACTAACCTAAAAATAATTTAAATCAAGTCCGAATCCGTTGAAAATCCATTGAATGCGTTGTCAACAATCAAAACACAATGCGCATGCGTGAATTTTGAACGCCAGTTTCGGTAACGTAAATTCGTGAATTTTTCTACTCCAGTTGGGGTAATGCTATGCAGATTAGAAATTTTTAATTTCCTTTATTCTGTTTTAATTCAAAAGTACTTCAGAATGAATCTGAAAGATCGATTAATTAATAAGGTTTAATTTTAAATGCATCAAACATTAAGAAAATAAACAGAATCGTTTGAAATAATCGGCCGAAAAATGTTAACCCTAGCCTCATTAGTGTGGGGAAAAAAACTGAATCCTTACTCATTTGGCGATGGGGAAAATGAAAAGATTTTTTAAGGGTTAAAGTTAGTTTTTAATTAATAATTAAAATTCTAATTAAAAATTCAAAAAAAGGGACACCAGGTGCACATTCCCGACCTCCAGGGTATACATGTATCAAATTTGGTAGCTGTGGGTGAAACGGTCAGGCCTGTAAAGCGCCAACACACACACATTGAGCTTTATATAAGTATAGATAGATCTATTTACCTCACTTGCATATATCAGCGACCATTTCTTTAATGGTCAGTGGATCTTTGTGGCATATCTCGAATACATAACTGCCTCTTTGTTTAGATTTTTCATTGACATGGCTCATTTGGAGTTTCAAAGTTTGCTTTTGATCATCAGCCCCATTAGTGGAACAAATAGTTTCATTTTGCTTATAAAATTCAGATATGTAAGAAATTTTCAGACTTGGGAGCTCATTTTTTCCTCACATGATTGTTTATCGGCAATTCTGCAGCTTTGCCGGATATTTTCTTTGTGGATTGTTTTGACAGTAGCTTTTTCCTTTGACTTGATCGTTTATCATAATCATTTTTTTTTTGCTAATAACTTCTTTTTTTTTTTTTCTGAATAAGCAGGAAAAAACGAAAAATTGAAAACGCAGATAACCTCATATTAGTAAAAGAATCACATTCCTATAGATAATAATTAATTACTTTTCGGTTTTCCAAACAGAAAGTATTTTAAAATCCCAAAACTCTAAGGTTAATCGTTTAACGGTTATTAAATAACTCTGGGATGATGAATATCGTCTTGCAATGAATTATTTCCGTCAACCAGTAGTAAATTTTTAATCAAAATTCTATTAGAAAGATATAAAAAGCGATATAGAGGAAGCGATGTTTGTTTAATTCATTTTAAACTGATATAATTATTAAATACAAAATTAAATGATTTATTCTTAAGTTTCCAGAACTGTTCAATCAAAATCCGTAAAATTCAAAGGTAAATGGACGATTGGTAAAAGCATTATACCTGTAGTAAATTTGTAATCAGAATTTCATTAGAAAGATATAAAAAGCGATATAGTGAAAGCGATGATTGTTTAATTCATTTTAAACTGATATAGTTATTAAATACAAAATTAAAGGATTTATTCTTAAGTCTCCAGAACTGTTCAATCAAAATCCGTAAAATTCAAAGGTAAATGGACGATTGGTGAAAGCATTATACCTCACATTTTCTTTGCGAGGATATTATTTGTTAACCACTTATCCGAAGTATTAAATCAAATATCCATAATTCTATGAAAATTCCCAAAATTTCTAAACCAAAAATAATTAATTAACCAATAATTCCAACACAAACATCATCTTTACACGAATAATATCCTAATGAATATAATCTTAATAATGGATCACATTCTTTAAGCTATCACAAAAATTATTAAATTAAATTGCCGTAAATTAATCAAAACTCCACAAAATTTTAAGGTAAATGGATGATTAAGAATCAAACATTGAGCAAATCAAACAATCCAATAATGAGCATCGTCTTTGTACGGATACATTTTTATTAATTGATCCTCTTGATTATTAAAATTGAAATCAGAATATTCTGTTGAGCAATATAGTAGCATTATTGGTGCAACACTTTCACTTCAAAAGTATCTATTTTATCTTTTGCCATCATACTTCAATCTAGATTCATACTACAATGAATTTCAGTGTCCCAGCCCCCCTCGTACTAATTACAAACCACTAACGGAATGATTGTCGTCTGTAGCAGCGCTTGAAACCGCCTTAAAAATATACAGCAGCTCCAGTAAATGGATTCCTTCCGAATAACAACAGACTTAATGCGGTAGTAAATTGCATGCTAATCAGGCTAGTTCCATTGAGAGTGGCTAAGTAATCCTCTCACGGCCACAATTAACATTTCTCTTGCCGCAAACCCGTCAATGGATTTGCCCTTAAATTGACTCCCAAGAATCGAAGGATTTCGAGATGAAAATGATTAGAGGATACTTTGCAGAAGGCAAAATAATCAAATTTCGTACTCAGTGTTCGCAAATATTAAAGATTTTGTCTGAAATTTACATAATTTTCACCATTTTTACTTAATTTGAATGTTTCTTGTATGTAGTGATTAAATTTTGTAGTCTATTTTTTTCAATAACTTTTTGACGCATTGAGAATTAAAATTTTGGATGAGATTACGCTATTTAAAAATTTTCATTAATGTAATTAAATTTTGATTCACGATAGTGGCGACATCTAACAGTATATTTGTAACACAGCAGATATCAAAATAAATAAAAAATTAAGTAAAATTTTGCTGACTAGTGCATTAATTAGAGTGTGGTTTTAAAACTTTTAAATTATTTTTTATTTAGATTAGTTTGTCCTTTATAGCAAAGATAAAACAATTTTATAAAGAAAGATTTTTTTACGATTAGCTTTAAAATTGTTCAGAAAAATGTCCTTTCAAATGCTTTTATTTAACTTTATTCATTTCATGTTTGTAATGATGAAATTTTGAAATTGAGTTTCATTCATTTTCTGGGGGTATTAAAACTCTAAAAATACATACTTTTATATGTTTATGATGAAAAAAAAACAGTATTTTAATAATTTCATGACTTAATGGTCTGTTAACAGATTTATTGTACTTAATCAAGATACCATATAAGAAGCGTCACAAAGTAGCAAACCTGAGAAAGCATTCAAATCCTATAACCTATATAATTATATAAAATGAACCATGCGACCAATATACTAAAAACATCTTCTACATATTTTAATACTATTTCAGAAATATTGTGACCGACCCTTCTGTTGATCGCGATCAAATTGCTTGGCAAGTCATCGTTTGTTTATAAAAATATTAATATTAAATGTTATATTTATAAAAAATATTAAATTATTGTTAATATATTATAGTTTGTTTATAAAAATATTAATAATGAATATATTAATATTTAATAGTTAATAAATAAAATACACCTCCATCTCTACTAATAATAAAGGTGTGTGTATGCGTGCATGCGTGTGTGTGAGTCTGTGTTTGTGTATTGCACTCTACAGTTTACATATGACTCCGACTTACTTTGACAAATGTACTTTGAAGGATAGAAATAGGTATGTATATCCAAGCGGTTTCTTTTTGTAATTTAAATGATTAAAAAATGAACAAATTTTTTGCATTTTCCTTGTTAAATTCCAAATCTACGAAAGTAGTCTTTATAACATTTTTTCAAAGATTGTCTTTTTATGATAATAATTTATTTGTCGATATTTTTTTATGTGTTTTGACAAATTTTGAATATTTTTTTACGTAATTTTCAACAATATATTTAATGAATGAAATGAATCTCGAAACATTTCCAATGCTGATCCAAATATTTTATACTCTGATTTCCTGCAACTACTGAAAATTTAAGAAGAAAGACTCTGTTTATATTCTGTGTAATTCACATATTAAGTAAGATGCAGCGAAAAACAACATGCAGTTATATTACATGGACAGTTATGTCTTTAATGACCACTATATTATGGGAATAAAAATTTTATAAACATACATAACAATGCAATATTAAAGTAATATAGCTGTTGTAATATTCCTTGTTTCTCAGTACTGATAAGACATTTACAGCCAGTTGTGTCGTCGCTGTTATTTACTAAACTCCTCGAGATAGCCAGATGGTGGATCTTTTCACCTGGGTGGTCGCATCTGTTCATTAGCGACTACAGTGAAAGACCACATGTGGGAATTCCTCTTCCAAGAGATATTGATAGTACTTTCAAAGAGAAAGGGGTGTCCAAACATCTCGATGCTAAATGTTTCTCATTGTGAAAGGACAATGATAACTCCGTGTTCCTGAATAGTCAGTTATGAAAGGTGCATACTGAAAGGGCCTTCCCACGACCTACTGGCGCTGCTGAGGGAGCATATTGCTGAACCCTGATTGGCCGAAAGAGAGCTCAAATGATCAATGTAAATTAAGAGGCGGAGAATGTAGCCGAAATAAAGTGCGGAGGGTTTTTTTAAGGAGGAGAATAAACGCATTGCAGGCAGACTGTTGGACTACGCCCACTATTCGGAGTCCGAGAACTACCACAACCCGTGGAACTACCCCTGGAGTGGTCGTGTTGACTAACAATCTGTGAGTTCCCTGTGGTGTTGTCTCTCCGTATTGATGTAGAACTGAGTTTCAAGATAAACCTTCGACTATTGGGTCTCCTACTACAGGTGAAAATAACTATTCATTTAACCAAGATTAGAACAAGATGTTCTTTTGTATATATAGAGCTGTAAAATAAAGAATTGTCTGGAAATTCTGCTTCGTTATTTGATCAGTCTAGATCAAGTATTATCTATAATTTTTCTCAAACTGCTTGAACATTTGTTGAAAAATTTTTTTCTTTCATTGGAGATTTCGATAGAGAATAAAATTCAGGTTCAGATTAATTATTGTCGTATTACTCGACTTTTACTGATGGAAAAACGAAAATAATTTCATTTTGAGCAAAGGCGGAAATTTCAACTAATGGCAAAATAAAACTTTGATAGTACAAATAATAATCACCAATTCACATCTAATAAATTCAAGATTAGAAAAGGAAAGACATATCGTTGACTGTATTTTACTTTCTCAAATACAAATTATACAAAAAAAACTATTATAATCGGAAAGAACTTTATACTAGAGATTTTTTCAAATCCCCATGTTTCAGATCTCCTGGAGTCTGAAAAACACATTGGAATTATGACTGTCAGCTGCTTTTTCAGTTTGCGAACACAATATCTCAAAAATGTTTAGAACTAGAAAAATGAAATTTGATATCTGACCTTTACACAATTTTGCAGATTTCTATTAAAATTCGGACGAAACCAATTCAAAAAAGTCTGACAGTCTGAATACATGTTAACACATGCGTAAGAAGGAAAGCTCTATAGATAAATATTTATATAGATTTAACATCTACAATTGAGATATGAATTATGCTGGGAACCAAATCATTCTAGATATTGACCATCTCTCCGTCTGTACTTTATTTACATACTAGCCGCCTTTGGCGACCAGCCGATTCCCCAATCTTAATGCTCGTTAAAATTTTAATAATTAAATATTTTATGTAATTCCTACTTTAATAGCTTCTTCATCAAAATATTTTAAAACTTCAAATTTTGATAGTCATATAATTCATTCATAATATTATAAAGGTCTTCAGTCATAACCTAATATGTATCTCTCTAATTTTTTTGTTAGCTCCCGTAGAATTTATGCTTTAAATTAAAGTAGAAATGATTAATCTGCAATTAATATAATACAAGGCATACAAATAACCTAAAAATAATTTAAATCAAGTCCGCATCCGTTGAAAATAATTGTCAAAACAATCAGAACACAATGCGCATGCGTGAATTTTCAACGCCAGTTGGTAACGCAAATGCGTGAATTTTTCTACGCCGGTTGGGGTAACGCTATGCAGATCAGAAATTTTTATTTTCCTTTATTCTGTTTTATTTTAATTCAAAAGTACTTCAGAATGAATCTGAAAGATCGATTAATTAACAATGTTTGATTTTAAATGCATAAAACATTAAGAAAATAAACAGAATCGTTTGAAATAATCGGTCCAAAAATATTAAGCCTAACCTTATTAGCGTAGGAAAAAAAACTGAAGCCTTACTCATTTGATAGTGGGGAAATGAAGGTTTTTTGGCGGGAAAGTTAGCTTTTAATTATTAATTAGAATTCGAATTAAAAATTTAAAAAAAGGACCCAGGTGCACATTCCCAACTTCCAAAGCATACATGTACCAAATTTGGTAACTGTAGGTCTTGCCTGTAAAGCGCCAACACACACACACATTGAGCTTTATTTAAGTATAGATAAATACGATAATTGAAAAACGTTGTAACTTAGGTAAATTAAATTTGTTTCACATATTTAATATCAAATTTTAAATCGCATTCGCCAAAGGGTCGACCGTCTATCGATCTCTTCTTCCACAAAAATATTAACGTGATAACTCGAAAATACAACGACTTAAAAATATGAAAATTGGTATGTGAATTTTCGACTACAGTTGTAATTCAAATTTTGGTTTTAATCGCTAAGAAAAAAAGTGGCTTGCAAAATATATATTCGGCTTTCTGGCATTTTCATATAAACCGCATTCTAACCATTAATCGCCAAAGATTGATCTCTTAGGGACTCTTTCATAACTATTGTTCGCCAATGGCATGTGGTTAAAAATGCATAAATACATTTATTAGAGAGTTTTCGAGAAAGTTTTAAGGAAACCACTCCCTCTGGGTTTTTTTTTATTGTTTGTTAAATAGATTGTACTGCACTAATGACCTGGAGTGAATTAATATTGAGAGAATTTTCCTCGCCTTGCATAGGTATTCGGAGTGAATTGAATGAATGTCGTCACGACAATGCGATGCGGAAACTGGTCACGGTTGAAGCTCAGCCGTATTCTACGTAACAATCCAACATCTTTTTAGGGAAACGAGAACCTGCGTATTTATATAGTATATTCTAATCTGCATACAATTAGTAACTTCTGGCGAGATTCCAATGAATTAAGGGACTTCAAAACTTATTCACTGGCCCAATTAAATTTATCATTTAGGATACACAATATCACCATATTTGATTGATATAAGCAATCCAGTAAGGAAAGCAAAAAGTCTTTTAATTTTTAGTTTTACGATTGACCTAAAATAATTTCGAATTATGATATTCTAATAAAAAAAATCAGAGAACAAGATAAAAATTCGAAATAAAACGGTCAAATTCTCAAGTTTCACTTTGTACCATTCATGTGAAACGATTTCATTTCATATTTACAGTGCAATTTTAAAATACCCAAAATCATATTCGACCATTAGCAAATTCATCATTTGAAAATGTCAAAGGGCTCAGAGATATTTCTTCTCATTTGATGATATCTTTCATTTACAAATTTATTTACAGCGCAGAAAAAGTTCCGATTTGTCCACCTACGAGTTAAAAATGTTTACTCCAATTGTTGTCTTCCATGTTGTAACATTTTTATACAGTAAGAACTTAATTAACAAATATATATTCTCCATATTACCGTTTTTTAAAAAGATTTCCGCACCCTCTTTTAAAAACATTTTTTCCGATGATGTTTCATATTCATTATCACGGTCATCTATTTTCTTAATTTTTATTTCTTTCTTGTTTATTTAAAATATTCATAAGGATTTGTTGAGAAGTGTTTGTTCGCAAACATCCCACGTTCAAATAATATCGGATTTCAGCGGGATTCCACCTACGCTAGTTTTAACCACCCACTCACAAAGCACATAAAGGAATTTTTATTTTGAATATGATACAAATAGTTACTTTGATCTTGTTTGACATATAGGTGAAAATTTTATGTCCAACAATAGTTCTAAAAGTTTGGTTATACTGAGTTTGATCCCACAGCTTGCGGAGAATTCTCCGGCGAAGGAAAAAAAATTAAAAGCATTATATTTTAAAATTCAATACTCCGATTTTTATTATTATTTGAAATAAATAGGCAATATATAGTTTATTTTTGGTACTTATAAAATGGTCGTGGTTACTAATGGTAAGGTATCAGTTTCAGGGCCAAAGAACGTCAAGTTTGAAACCTGTGTGTGCAAGTCTGATAATGTGTAAATCTGTGCAAGCAAGTCCTTTGAAGTCTATGCAAGTCTAACTATTTAAAAGTCCACTAAAGAGCCTGTTATGTATACGTCTAATGTACATTGAATCGGACGTCACTGGCCAAATGCCCTTCTATTGGTGTATGGAGAAAATTTGGATAGGGAAGGGCTGACCTAGGTGTCACTCTAGTCATCTTCAAAATTACGAAGTCCATCAAAAAATAGCCCCATTCCAAACGGAAAGTTAATATAACTGAATTAAACTCCACTGAAAAAATATATGCGTGTGGAAAAATTAATGTCAAGTGAGCCAAAAGGAGAAAATCGATTTTGTTTGCCTGCAGAAAAGAATAAGAAAAATTCACTATCTCCTCTAATTTCCTACATGTTAAACCTATGAGGATGCAAGAGGATTAAAGAGAATGTAACTGAGGAGAACTTTCCTAAAAAATGCCGGAAACATAGGTTTAAAAGCATTCCTAGGAGTTGAAGAACGCGTTTTTAATCCTTAACTTCTAAGCGATTGCATTTGTTAAAAATCGTTTCGTTGAGGAGATATTTCGCCTATTAAATTACTTACCGTAGTGAAGGAGCTACGAAGAAATTAAAATGTCAAGTCTACTCGATATACAATTCCTACGAGCTATATGGCCCGTTTATGAGATCTGCTGAGTTTTCATGCTTCCTGCAGCATATCACTTCCCAGATGATTATCTTTTTCTGTTTGCGCGAGTACGTGGTTGAAAAGTTTTCGTATAAATAGGCAGATTCTATTATATATATATATTAATATATTATTAAGATTCTGATTGGGAATTCTGACGCATGTCAATCACAAGTAAGGGAAACACAGAGATCTTTAAAAAAGAATGTGCTTATTGGACATTTTTCTAGCCCTTCACATGGAGCGTGTGAAAGTGCAAATGTAAGCATTTTTACAAAGCTTAT
>JAPMOR010060924.1:0-99794 GCA_026543865.1 Argiope aurantia | reverse complement strand
ACGCTTTGAGCTAGACAGATGAAATTTGGGATATGGCCTTTACACCAAATTTGTAGATTTCTATCAAATTTTGAACAAAATCTGTACAGAGGAAGTCTGTCTGCCCGGCTGTTCCAATATAAGTTATCACGATAACTATAAAATGAAGAGTGCTAGACAAATAAAATTCGAATACACAGATTTAATATCTTTAGTATAGAGGCCTGCCAAATTTTGAGCGAAATTCAACAAGGGATTGATCGTTTGAAGATCTGTACTTCAGCATGTAAATTCAACAAGTAAATGCGATGACTCAAAAACGCAACGGTTTAAATATATCAAATTTGGTTAACGAATTTGAGACTACAAGTGTAATTTTCAGTTAAATATTTGTTGCTTCTGATGACACTTGTCATAGACACACTCGCTGACTAAGGTAGCGAATTTAAGTGTGTCTTGTTTTATAATAGCGCCATCTAGGGACAAGAGTAGGACTTAACCACTCACGCGTCACAACTCTATTTACTTCATTCATGCATTTCATTCATTCAGATCGTAATTTAGACCTGAACCAGAGAACGATCATCTCTGATCCAGTACCCCCAGTGGTATTACTCTCGACAAGAATGACTTCGTGACGAAGACAGATTTATATGTGCCGCCACCACCACACACGGAGAGTCTTCGATTGGCGGGTTCGAACTCACAACCCAAGGCATGCGAATCCAACGCCCTATCAACTAGGCTAACCCGGCCTGCCATATATTTGTTTCAATCGGTAAAGAAAAACATATTTAAAACTCAAATTCGATTTTTTTTATATGCATGCCAAGGGTTAATCGTCAAATAAATCCCCAAAGATCACACGATAGTTTCGTTAAAAATGCTAAATTCGGGCCACAGGTTAATGTTTCTTTACAATTGTACACCAATACGTTCACTGGAATAACATTTTTATTAGAGTTTTAACAGGCTTCCAGTACGGTGATTGATTCTCTCTTCCCTAGCATGTAATATAATTGCCGTGGGGCTTGTTACTTCCATTCCGAATGATAGGACATACCTCGTACGGGAGGATTTGTAGGGTGATTGGGGATTGCCATGAAGAATTAATTATAATTCAAGCCAGACAGCTGTCGTAACAGTGATGATTATTCAATTTACTGTGTAAATTACATCATACATTAAATAAAATTTGATCCAAATGCTCTAGACGATAATCCGTTGTGCCTACAGCTATAAAATATGGTGACTAGATTTATTTTAATCTCGAATGTGTTGCAAGTGCTTGGCTGCAAGCTTGGCGTAATTTTTTCTCGCCAATACAAGTGTTTATAAAAAAAACACTATTGACCGATTAATAATTGTGTATTTATTTTAGTACAAATAAAGTTCCTTATTCTTTCCAATATGTTTCCTTTTTACCATAAATATTCGAATCGTATTATACCGTAAAAGATATTAAATCATCATTGTGAATGAAATCGTGAAACTAAAACGTTTTATTGAAAATGTTATATAGTAAAATTTCATAAATGTGCTAGCAGTAATTGCATGTATTTATAAATTTTAATTAAGATCTAAAAAGAAACTTATGGATATTCTAAAGATAAACTATTAAAGAAAGAAATGTTATCTTTACAGATAAACATTTTGTCTGAATGTAACTTTATTAATAACTTAGGATATGCACATATCCTAAAATCACCGTTTTCGTAAAAATTTCGAATTTTCTTATTATTTTGTATTAAATCAACACATTTAAGATTCCAAAAATGATTTAATTTTGTTTCTGCGGTAGTTAGAAGTAAAGTTACCGTCAACACTATAAACCAGAAGCGAAATATTTAAAACTGATATTAACAAGGAGAAGGCACGAGGTTTAAAATTGAGTTCAGAATGATATTTTGTATAATGATAGTATACATTTAGAATGTTTATTAATGAAATTATTAAGACACAATAATCAACCTTAAAACTTTCAAATTAGCTCATATACTAATAATGGGTCACCTGAGCGAGTGCTCGAGTAGTGTAGTGGTTGGGGCACAGGCTTAGCATTCAGGAAACCTGGGTTCGATTCTGAGCTAGCGTTGTTTCTTTTTCTTTCTAAATTATTTCAAAATAATTTAATAGTTGTAATTAATATCTTTTCATTTTATATGCAAAAATAAACATTATTCAGAATATTCAAGAAAAAAAAGACCTGGATCAATTTTATAATCTGCTTTTACTATAAAAAGTTTTTTTTATCTGCATGAGATAATGATAAAAGTATTTGAACATGTAATGTAAAATTAAAAGATGTTTTGGGGTAAAGAAAAGAAATAAAATGTTTACTTAAAGAAGAAAATACTCACTTTTAATTAATGCACAAAAACAAACTAAAAAAGTAAATATAATTTAAATCAATAAACTCGGCTACTGATGTAAAAAAGAAAACATTATTTTCGGAACCAGAAAAATTAATATATATATATATGAAATGTTAACCAGAAATGAAAACCGACCGGACCGAATGCCGGGAAACAAAACGTTGAGCGACAGTTTTTGGTATGCCAAGATTTGCGATATGGCGCCAAAAAAGGCCAGATTTGTCACACGTGACTTGGCTCATGTTGCGTACACTTGTTTAGACTAGAAACAAGCGACTAGCTTCCTCCCTTTATATCAGGTCTGTGAAACAGAGTCGCTCAGCATTGAAATATTTTATGCACTACATAATACTTTTTTATGATTTGTGCAATATCTCAAAGCATTATTCAATAAAGATTTCTGTGATTCATCATAAAATTCTGTTTTTAGTTTTACTTTCAGAACGATTTAAAATGCGCAAATAAAAATATTGTATTTTGTTTCAGTCAATAATTGTATTTTTGAAAACATTATGAAGTCTATATTTTATATAGTCACTTTAACTTTTAGATCAAAAAATTTCAATCTTTTGCCACTAAATGCAGTCTAGTTGTGATTTATTATTATTAATATTACTATTAATTATTTAATTTATTATTATTAATATTACTAATCAACAGTTCATGATTTTAGGCTAATCAGGGCCTTGGGAAAACTTTGGGCGTTAATTGGCATATAATCTTTGAACTTGGCAATGGAGTGATCTAAAATCTGTAGCTTTTACAGCATATTAATCAAATTTTCATAACTCACTCAGTTTTAGTCTCAATAAAGTGGACCCTTTTCATTTACTAAATATGACTTAAAGAACCGAAGTGCTTTATAAAAATATAAAATTCCTAATTCCTCAGAACATTTATTGACACAAACTATATAAAATTATTTACTTCATTCATATGACTTTGTCCTATGCGATCTATACGCCTTATGCAAACTGTTTAGATATCAGGTGTTGGGTTTAATTAGAGTCGATGTCATATATACTATATATAAACCACGTTTGCCTGAAATACAATCAATATAGACATTTTAAAATTTCACATAAACCTTTTTCTTGCACTCATCTTTTTAGAAAATACAATATTTCATGTTTATTTCATTTCTTCCAGACATGTGCAGAAAATGACATCCCCACCCCCCTTCTTAATTTATACCGGTTTACACTCTGCCAGTAGGCGGCGTATGCGTAGAAAGGCTGAAAAATGCTGTTCGGTCGATGGCAAGAAATTGTTTCGATGGGACAACAATATGCCGCTGTATTGTATTTTCTTCTTATTGCGCATACATTTGTAGAATTTGGAAAGTTTTTTGGCATGAAAAAATTGATCATTTATCATAGATTAATTACGACATTTTTTGCTTTTTCTTCTTTCTGTTGCAAAAGTTATTATTTTTTTTTTCATTTTATTTGTCATTTCTTTTCCATAGTTTTCTAAAATTAGTTATGTTGACTTTTTTTTAATTTTACCATGTTTCTTTGTGTAAATATCATTTTAATTCGATACGAAATGAAAAAGAAAAATTCAGGACGCCAAAACGGCAATTTTTAAACAAGCATGGAACGCCTGATTCTTATCTTCTGAAATTGTGGCAAACAAAAATCAGTCCCTCTCTACGCCTGCGCTGCCTACTGACCGTCTTATAACTGGATGGGTGTAAAACCTCATTAATTTGCATTAAGAGTTAATTTAATATTTTAATATGAGCTTTTATCGACGTGATAAAATAGCAACACGCTGATAAAAACTATTTTCCCGCGTGCATGAGTAACACGCTCGTGCAGATTAAATTTTATTTTTGTCTGAAATAAGTTTTGAAAAATAAGCTTAAAATGTTTTTAAAAAATGATTTTAAAATAGGCACTTAATTTATATGTTAAAAAGACATAATTAAAAAGTTAATTTTTGAATTTTACGATGATGTAAAAATTTTGCACAGTAATATTTCTAATAAATCAAAATTTCGCTTAATTTTTAAATAATTAAAATCCTAATTTAAATTTCAAAGAAAAAAAGATCGCTCCGAGGTGCACAAGCCCACCCCGAAAACTATATATGGAGCAAGTTTAGTAGCTTTAGATCAAACGATCTAGACTGTCTACACACATACATCCTTTCATATTTATTATCTGAAACTTTCCTTTTTTATATTAATTTTATTTCTGTACGATTTTTCCTTTTATTTTAATAATTTCTTCATAATGTTTTAGAAATAATTTATAGAAGTATTTTTCATTGTTTTAATTTTTGCATTTGTAAGCACTCTAGCTGATACGATATTAAATACAATTTTTTGTGTGCACGTTATCGATGCTATAATTAACTTTTTCTAGAATCATTGTCAGTTGTGTTATAAGCTATTTTAATGCTCTCAAAATTCAAACAAATACTTAAATGCAGTTTAAACTCATGTTACAACATAGGTATGACAATAACTAAAAATTATGAGGGCCACTCCAAAATAACCCTTGTCGGAACTTTTACTTCTATTATAAATATGAAAGTTTGGATGGATGATTGTTAGCCAATCACGCCAGAACAGAATTGGATGAAATTTAGCTGAGAGATAGATTATAGTCTGGAATAGGACATAGGCTGCTATTCATTCCGTTTAATTGAGTGTTTAATTGTTTATTAATTAAAAACTAACTTTCCCATCAAAAATCGCCAAATGAGTAGTTTCAGGGTTGTTGTTTTTTTTCCCCACGCCAATGAGATTAGGCTTAACATGATTTTGACTATTATTTCAAGCGATTCTGTTTATTTTCTTAGTGTTCGATACATTTAAAATTAAACATTGTTAATTAATCGATCGTTCGGATTCATTCTGAAGTACTTTTGAATTAAAATAAAACAGAATAAAGGAAATTAAAAATTTATAATCTATATTGCGTTACACCAACTGACGTAGAAAATTCATACATTTGTGTTGTCCCAATTGGCGTTGAAAATTCACGCACGCGCAGGAGTAACAAAAGATAAAGCATTGATGCTATAAATTCCAATCTATTTTCACGCGTAAGAAGTCGCGGATAAAAACTAGTAACTAATAAAAGTTACCAAAGTAAATTAAAACAGATGTATTTAAGAAAGGAAAAAAAAAAGAGAACATTTATAAATCTGATTTTTAAGCCAAGGGTGACTAAATAATTAAACTATCACCTCTGACCAGCTGGTTTGATGGGAATATTGATTGTATTTAATTTCAGATAAATCGCTTAGACATAACTTAATTTGCATCATTTTGCCATAATATCAGATATTAAAGCCGTGTTATTTTAATTGTTTTGCTTAAGTTCTGTTTATTATGTACATGAACATTTCTAATAGAGATAGGTTTATAACATCATAGCACTATTAAAATCTTAAATATCCGGTTTATCTATTATCTAAATTTCGTGGTATAGAAACTTTTTTTTTATTCGTCTTGTAAGTTACAAAAAAGTTAAGCTACTTTAGCTTCAACAATCGAACAATTAAAGGGGAGTTGAATTTCAGTGGAAAACAATGTTACAGCTTTCAAGAACATTGTAATAATTTGTTGTTGGAAATTATACGAATTTGTAATAATATTTCCGCACGAAATAGATCTCATGGTAAGGAAGTAAGAATTACAGATATAGGGTGGATTGCTAAATGGATGTCCAATCAGCTCCTTCCCCCTGAAATGAATAACATAGAATATTTGAGAATCTTGACAATTGCTACATTAGTATTCGAACTCCGCCGTTTGTTCTAGAACAGTAGGTGCCCTATGATGGGGGCTATGAAAATGTAGTGGTACATGTACGACAAGTTAAGAACCTCTATGCTGGACTTACTGAGATAAAATCCAATCAGTCACCTTCTTATGTATAAATGAAGACAAAATTTCCGAGTGTGTCTATGAAACAGTGTTCCCTGCCTTCCCTTGTCTATTTTCATGAACATTCAAATCAATGATGCCAAAATCTAATAATGAAAACAATTTTAAATAAAGGAGAATAAAAATATTTGCTACAGTAATTATTTTAATCTTGAAATTGTAAATTCTTCTTTCCCATACTCACACATTAATTTTTCAAAAGGGAAAAAATTCTTTAGAAATCTTATTTTAAAAACAGACTGCTGCTCTAAGTGTGAAACATATGGACAGACGGAGGAAAAAAACGATTTAAAAAATGTCAAATGAAAGCGGGTTCTTCCCTTTGTAATTAAGTTAAGAATTCCTTGAAATTAAAAGAATGGATTTTAATGCATTTTTCCTCTTTCATTTAAGACCAAACTGATCTAAAATATTTCCATTTTACTTCACTGAATATTATTTTATTTTCGATGCCATTACGTTATTCCTTATTTCAAATAATAATAAAAAAACATAAATAATAAATACATTTTATAAATTACCTTTTTAGTTTTCCAATTTATTTATTCTATATTTATTTCGTTTTCATTATGAAGAATGTAACTACACGAATTCAGCATTTTCTAACAAGATGAGTTGCAATAAATAATTTTTACAAGAAAATATTCAATTTCGAAATACTATATTATAAAAATCGATGTGCGTTGGCAAAATATTTACAGTGTTTCACAAAAGTGATGGGACACTTGTGCTTTAGAAAAGGAAACTGTAATAAAATAAATAAATAAGCATGTACAAAATTTTTTTGGGTGTGTTTCATTTTTAAAGTTAGTAACAATTATTACATAACATACATTTTGTCAAAATATTAAAATATTAATTTAATAAAAATACAATTGTTTAGAACGGAGCAAAAAATGGCTCACATAAGTGATGGGACACTTACTTTTCCATCAAATATTTATCCAAAAATTTTACTTTTTAAAAGGTTTTAATATTTTGTTGGATTTCCTTTTACTTTTAAAACATGATTTAATCTTCTTGGGATGGATTCGACTAATTTTTTTGTGATTTCTGGAGTGACTTTACCCCATTCTTCTTGAAGCACCGATTTTAACTGTTATTTTGAAGAAATGGTGTGTTTGCGAATTCTTGATTCCAATTCTTGCCAAATATTCTCTACGGGATTTAAGTCTGGAGATTGTGGTGGTGTTTTTATTATTTCAGGACAGTTATACAGCAGCCAGAGTCTAACGTTCAAAGCAGTGTACTTGGGGTCATTGTCCTGATAGAATTTAAAATCGTTATGAAGGTTCAATTTTCGTGCTGAAGATTTCAAATTTTGCTTTAAAATGTCAATATACTTGTACTGAACCATTATACTGTCAATAAAAACAAGATTACCAACTCCAGCAGACGACATACATCCCTGTACCATAACACCTCCTCCACCATGTTTCACTGTTGGCACCAAGTTCTGTTTGCGAAATTCTTCCCTGGGATTTCTCCACACCAAGATTCTATCGTCAGAACCAAATATATTAAATTTACCCTCATCAGCAAATATAACTTTATTCCAGTAATCAGAATTCTTATTTATGTTGGATTTTGTGAAAGCTAGTCTGAGTTATCTATTCTTTTCACTTACGAAGAATTTTTTCCTGGCTACTCTACCGTGATATCCAGCAGATCGAATTACCCTTCTAATAGTCTCAGGAGTAACAATTATTCCATATAATGCTTGTAAATCAGCAGCAACTTTAGGAGCACTCTTTCTTGGATTTTTTTTAATATTTCGAACGATAATTCGTTTTATTCTATTGGATAGCTTTGATGGTCGGCCAGGTCTTCTTTTATCCTGAATAATATGATTCTTTTTATATCGTTTAATGATATTGAAAACTGTTGAATGAGTCAAGTTAACTGTTTCATCAGTTTTTCTAATAGATTTTCCATGTTCAATATGCAAATTAATAACTAATTTTTGAATTTCAGGCGAAGTCTCTTTTCGTTTAGCATTCATGGCTGCACAAAGCTAAAAAACACAAAAATTCCATAACAAACTGGAGAGAAATACTGCAGACGATTTTATAAATTATTGCCAAATGCTTTTGAGTAAAAATAAAACTACCAAAAATATTTTTATTGCTTATTTCAGACGATTTTTGTTGCATATCTAATGGTGTCCCATCACTTATGTAAGCTATTTTTTACTCCGTTCTAAACAATTGTATTTTTATTATATTAATATTTTAATATTTTGACAAAATGTATGTTATGTAATAATTGTTACTAAATTTAAGTATGAAACACACCCACAAAAAATTTGTACATGTTAATTGTAAAAGTAATTCAAGTGATTAAGTAATAAAATTTTTCAAAAAAAAATGGACCGAAATTATTAGGTCGTGATTTTCTTATCTATAATAATAACATTTTATTTAGCAAGATAAATTATAACGAACCAATAATATAACATTAAAACTTATTATTTAACAGGATCTGTCAAGAGGAAAGTAATGTAAATAGAAATACGTATAAATAATAATTCAATATACTTTGAATAAGTAATTATTTTAACTTTCATTTATTAAATAATGATTTTAATAAATCAATGTGAACACATACATTGCAATCTAATTTAAAAAGTTTCTTCTTTTTTAATATGTATAAATTTATCAAATATGCAATTTTTTAGTATAATATAAAATGTATATATCATAATATTATGTTTAATATATTTACTTTTAGTTTAATATATGACAACATCTGAATAAAACAGTAAAATAACGAAAGCCAATCCCAAATATGAATTATTAAACTAGAAAATTCACTTTCCTCGATACGGACAATGTAACTTAATGATAATTTACAATTAATTAAATAAGAATTTTAACTCTTTCAAATTCTTTTCGTTAATTTCCAGTTCAAGATCAATCTAATCTATCTTTTTTTAAATGTTTATCATTCCAGACAATAAAAATCTTCTGGTCATAAATGTAAACTGATGAGATTTTAACTCAACAAATGCAAAACGACAGATTTTTCATTTTTTTTTGCTCATTTTCTTAGGACGAATTCGTATACTCAATTCGTATACTTTCAATAGCATTCTATAACTATCTGTCGGCAC
Source organism: Argiope aurantia (assembly GCA_026543865.1). Lineage (NCBI taxonomy): Eukaryota > Metazoa > Arthropoda > Arachnida > Araneae > Araneidae > Argiope > Argiope aurantia. The sequence goes on along the minus strand of JAPMOR010060924.1, from coordinate 90,424 downwards.
AATTATATTCTAAAACAGAAGATTCCTCCCTCCCCCACCATATCTAGAGCAAATTTTCTGAAAACGATTTTATTCGACTTAAACATCTGCTCTTCAGAACAATATCTGGAAAGCGAAGCAGTGAATAAATAAACAAAAGATCGCTGGACACGTGTATCCTCCAAACGAAACCATAATCTTACCAAGCAAATTTATGAATGCCTTTTGATTCATTTTTTCCTTCTACGATTCCTTAAAACCTCAATGAAAAATGAAAATATGTCTACGGGGATTTGTATACTTTTCCATTATGCAACACTTTTTTTTTTTTTTTTGCATTTTTTCTATACCGAACAATATGAATGTTTAATCAAATGAGCTTATATTTTAATCAAAGTAAACCTATTTTAGAAGAATAAGGTTTAAATTAATAATGTTTCTGATATTTTTAATAGCAGAATCATTAACAGTTTGCGTTGACTCAATTGAAAACTATCCAGTGCCATATTCAATTCGTTAAGACAATTTACATCTATAAAAAAAAGGAAATAAAAATTTTAATTGAAGAGAGCCATGCAAATTATGTTGTTCTAGAGATAAAATGGAAAGCTTCCTTGGTTTTCATTACTTGTTCTGATTTTTTTTTAAATTCTCCTCTTTCTTTTTCTCTTTCTTCTTTTTTTTTCCCCTCTTTGCTTCTTTTTTTCTTTGCGTCTTCTTTTTGCTTTTAAACGAATAGTTTATAGCAATAATTTGAAAGACTAATTCTAACAAGTTTTCGTTTTCAATTTTTACCATGCTCAAAATATAATTACTTAATTTTACTGAAAATCCTAATTAGATAATGATATATGTTAATGCAATGATAGCATGTGCAAGCTTTGCTATCAATGCTACAAAGGACGAAGTCTTGGATAAATTGGAAGAGTACTTGTTCTCTCTCTGCTTGTTCTTTTAGTTTTCTATTCCCCCCCCCCTCAATTCCTACGGAAAGTTTTTTAAAAAACTGATATCTTAATTTTAATAGAATTCTTTTTTTAAATATAAAACATTTTCAAAGGAAGCAGATGTAAAATAATCATATTAAATGTATAAAAGAAATTGATCATAACTTCAAACAACAAAAGTGTTTTCACTATAAAATACCTTTCTCTTCGTATGTAGATTTTAATTAAATTTTTGGGCTTTGTAAAATATTTCATAAAAACTGCTTCCTTCTGTTGTTACACAAGCCTGATTAATTTTTATAGTTTTATACAAGGAAGAATTTTTAGCTTAGGTCTCTGAAATCATATTCATGCCACACAAATGCTATTTTAAAACAGAACAAACTGTTCTGAATTAGTCAGATTCCTCCAGGAATTCCAAAATATGTGTGCTTCGCAGTCCAAATTCAACGTGCACGAGGTCAGAAGCGGATATAAATAGTTTATGAAGGATCTCAGATAATTTATGAATCTCTTCTTTTTAACATTTGGTTAGTTTAATTTAAAGTTTTTAATTCATTATCTTGTTAATTATTTTTTAATGTATTTATATTTTAATAACATTGCGAAAACATAATACTTTAATTTATTTTTTAATAGGTATGTCTTGTAAAAAATGACTATCATCAATAAAATTAATTAAAATAATTACAGTTAATGATTTTGTATATACAAAGCAAGGAAATCATCAGATAACAAAAAAATTTTAAAGAAACAAATTTTAAGCAAATATAATATTAAAAATTATTTTACAAGTGCTGTCAGCTGTAATATAGCATAGCCCGTTAATGTATAATTGATTCCTGAATTGCCGCGTGAGTGGTTCAACCTACTAAAGAATCAGTTAATCCAAATCAGAGGTGGGACGTATTAATGTTTCAATATATTATTAAACATTAACACGTTTATTTACATAAACGCATTATCATTAATTAAAATATAAATAATTAATCAATAATTTATATTTCAATAAAGTTTTTAGTAATTTTTATGTATATACTGCAATCTTTATATTTTATAAATAATAAAAAAATTGCATTTCTTATAAATTTATTTATTTGACAATTAAACGAATATCATTTTTAATCGACCTGCATGTGCCCCCTCCTTTCAAATCATTGGCTTTAGACAGTTGCCTAATTATATTTAATATATATATATATCAAATATTCGATTGAGCAGCGGATTTCCAATTAGGCAATTGTCTAATCCCTCTCTCTCTATATATATATATGACATATACCTCCCACCCAAATGTCACAAGATGATCAAAATAACTTTTCCAACTTTAAGTAAAAGAAAGAAGAAGAAAAAAAAAAAAACATCTGCTTTATGCTCTTTGCGAGTGGGCGAGGAAAATTACCGTAGGTAGATTCCTGCTCTTCTGTGTTGCAATCTACTGCCTTTTAGCGTGGGATGTTTTCAGCAAATACCTGAATGCATAATAAATTCTAAAAAATGTTTTAGTACAAAAAATATATTATAACGAAAATGGATATTTTCAATACTGTATATGCAGCAACATTTAGCGAGGGAAGAAAAAAAAAGTGCTTTCACTTAATTATTTGCAAGCGGAGAGGGGGGGGGGGAGATAAAGGATTTAAAAGACTTTTAATTTTAATCTAAGATGTCTTTACAAAAATATCTACGATGTTTATTTCTCGAAAGATTGCAACGTAGGAGGTAGCAGTCGAGTAAACAAATGCGTTTTGCAGGAAGGAAAATCGTAAAATTTTCAGTAGTAAACTTAATTTCGTATCAAACATTCAGCACCATTTTTTAATACATATACAGTTAGAATGCACACATAAATCTTCGGCATTTGATTTATTAAATTCTGTAGGAATTTCAACAAATGCAAGTCAAGTAACATTGCAGGAATTGGAAAATAAATTCGTTAAAAAGAAATTATATTTCGTAATATGGAGAGCAAATAAAGTCGTTTAATCGAGAATCTAAAGAAAATTCAATTTATTTGAAAAGTTCATTAAATGGAAATGGTTTGAATGGAAAGTGAACTGCATTAGCTACTTTAATAAAACTATCCATCAACAAAAAGAAATGAAATATAAACGAGTGAAATGTGTATATTTGTGTGCGTGTGTGAATTATAACTTTGAAAATGCGTGGCAGAGAAGACCCTTTTGGAATAAAATTCGATTAATCTTCCATGGAAGGGCATAGATTGTACACAGAAAGGCACGATAAAACGATGCATCTATCTATATCGCAACATTAAAAAAACTCTGAGAAATTTTTTCCTTGGTGATTTTATTAAGAAACTTTTTAAGGAAACATGACACGTGTCGATTTTTTCAAGGCATTGTTGGGTACCTTTGAAGTAATGCCATAGAATGTATGCCGTGTAAGGGATTTTTATCCCTTCACTTGCAGTGTAATAATCAAAGTTTGGTTTCTTGTTTTTTTTTTTTTTTTTTTTTTTTTTGGCTCTAAATTGCACTATGCATAAAAAGCAAAAGAGTTATCAAATACACTCGAGAAAAAAATAACTTTCAAGAAGTTAAAAAAAATTTGGATGGCGTGTTTCATTCATCAAGTCACACAAAGTTACAGAATGAGGAATTAAAAAAGTTCTAACGATGGGAATTTGATCAGAATGTAGTTAACAGTAAAATTAGTATGGGGACATACGAGCGCACTTTCTCTAAAAATGAGGTGCCTACGAGTGAAATGTGTATGTCCTATACTAAGACGAGTCAATTTGACGTCAATCTCTCGTATAGGAAGGGCAGGCTACAATCCACTGAAGGTTTGATTTAATATAATTTATTATGGATCTTTTGATATAATTAATGATCAAGAAGAAAAAAAGATGTCTAATTAATGATTTCTTTGCATCGCCACAAAAGAGTGAGAATCAAAGAGTTAGAAATTTTTTAGAGCGTGTATTAGAAATAATTAAATCAAAAAGTGAGTTTGGGATCAGGAAATAAGAGAACATGTTAGAATAAAGAAACATGAACTAATATAAGATAAAAATTAGGAAATTAATTACATTTTAAATTAAGAAATACCATCACATGCACACATATATTTAAAATAAGTTAGGAAAATCAAACCCCTAGCCAAATATTTATTTCATATGAAAGCTTATAACTTCTAGATATGTTAGCAAGTCACTTATCTCCCTACCACCATCTCCATTTAGGAGAAATATCTCAAAGCATAGCATTTTCTATGAGAGAAAACTTCTATCCAGTAACAAACTCAACTCCTGAAGTGATTTCACTAATTTGTTTTTTTATATGAAAGCTCCTTGGATGCCTCATCAATGATTGCCTACCTCCTGCTATCATCCTACAGTTTTCAAGAGATATTGCATTATAAAACATTAGCCGAGTCCCCAATGAACTATGAACAATGAACTATTTCTCATTCTGCAAGCAAAGCTAATCAGAAGCTTCTTGCTTATTGTTAAACTTTTTTGTTGTTGTTGTTGTTATTATAAGGTATAGTTCATTAAAATTGGTTGACCTGACTAAATTAATACTAGCTTTATGACCGACGAACAGCTGATTGCAGAAGGCCAATAATTTGACAATTAAATTTTAGTGCAAATACGAATTTTTTTAACTTGGAGCTAAAATATTTATACCAGTACTTTTTGATTATCAATTATGTTAATTTTAGTCTATAAAACATGTTCATATCCATTAATATTGTCACGTAGAACTATAGTATAGAACTCAATGACACACACAAGGGGTAGAGCTGAACCAATTTATTAACTGAACTCAGAACTGAGAATTGAGAGAATACAGTAACTGACAAATCTTCTGCTTTTATTCAAGCAGAGAAAGTTCCAGAATACTCTTCTGGAGACAGTAAGAAAAGTCCAGAACACTTGTTTGGTAAACTAAAGAAATGTCCAGTATCTTCTGGAACATGAAATAAATGAAAACATAAAATCAAGGAATTAAGTATTTACATATAGTATTAATCGCATTATCTCTAGCGGGATTCGAACCCAGGTCTCTTGATCACGAGACCAGTGCCATGACCATTCGGCCATGGAGATTTGACTGTCTTTCTTCAATGCGGCATTGCTCCCTCCTTAGAAGAACAGCGTCTCGATGTTATGGCATTTCATTGTGTGGCTCTAGCTCTCGATCGAGTCACAAGGCCAGTATAAGTTGTGTCTTCACGGTGAATAGTCTCTTGAGAAATGTCTCTTTCCGGAACCTCCATTATTTTATAAGAATGTTAGTCGTCTTGTTCTTTTGGGTCATGGTATGGTTACATGCATAAAACGTGGACGACTTCCTTCGGTTTCTGCCTTCTAGAATTAGGATCGAAATCAGCTACTTCATAAGTGACGTCGGACAACCGCCTCAAAACTTGATAAGGGCCGAAGTACCTCTTGAAGAGCTTCTCAGAAAGCCCCTTTTTACGAACTGGAATAAAAATCCACACCAAATCCCCTGGTTCGTATGCCACCATCCGATGTTTGGAATCATAATGCCGGCGATCTTTCTGCTGAGCCTCGAGAGTTCGTGCCCGAGCTAATTGCCTCGATTCTTCTGCCTTATTGATCAGATGACTAACGTAATCGTCTTCTTGGCTGAACTCGTTGGGGCAGAGAGGAAACATCGTATCCAACGGCGTTTCAGCTTCTCGCCCATGTAGGTAGAAGGGCGTAAAACCTGTTGTGTCTTGCTTGGCAGTGTTGTAGGCGAATGTGACGAACGGATATATCTGGTCCCAGTTCTTCTGTTCGACATCAACATACATAGAAAGTATATCTGCTAGCGTTTTGTTGAATCGCTCTGTAAGGCCATTTGTTTGCGGATGATAGGCTGTTGTCATTCGATAAGTGATATTGCACAGTCGATTAATATCGGACACCAGCTTGGACTGAAAAACTTGCCCACGGTCTGTAATGATAACTCGTGGAGCTCCATGCTTCAGGATTATGTCCTCTAGTAGGAATGTGGCAATTTGTGTAGCTTCCGCCGTCGGTAAAGTTCTGGTGACTGCGTACCGTGTCAAATAACCGGTGCATACTACAATCCATTTGTTGCCGTCGTCAGATTTTGGAAATCGTCCTAGAAGGTCTATTCCGAAGCGATGGAAAGGAGCAGCAGCTGGTGGAATAGGCACGAGATGACCTGGTGGCTTCTGAGGAATAGATTTTCTCCTTTGACATTCTCGGCAGTGCATCACATATCGTCGAACATTTCTGTACAAACCTGGCCAATGAAATCGCTTTCTTATTCTATCATAAGTCCTGGTGAATCCTAGATGTCCGGCGGTAGGGTCGTCATGGAGAGATTCTAGAATACTGAGCCGTAAATGTTTCGGGATCACTGGTAGAAATTTCTTTCCGGACGGATCAAAATTCTTCTTGTAGAGGACTCCTTCAAAAGTTTCCCAGCCTGCTTGCTTCGGTACTTTGTTGGTCTCTTATTATTCTTGCCAAATCTGGATCTTTCATCTGTTCTTCTGAGAGATTAGTGAATCAAGTGGCACCTATGGAATTCCCATACCATGAAGCATCGACTTTTAATGGGTTTCTGGACAGACTATCAGCATCTTTGTGTTTCCTTCCACTTTTGTACTCCACTGATACGTTGTATTCTTGAAGTCGCAGCGCCCATCTAACGAGTCTTCCAGAGGGATACTTCAATCCTGTCAGCCAACACAGGGAATGATGGTCAGTGACGATCTTGGAAGCCTTTCCAAAGAGATATGGCCGAAATTTAGTTATAGCCCATATAGCCGCAAGACATTCTCTTTCATTTGTGGAATAATTTCTCTCAGCCTTCGTCAGAGTCCGCGAGGTATAAGCTATTACTTTTTCCTTCCCATCTTGGAATTGGACTAAGACTGCGCCGATTCCGTATCCACTCGCGTCGGTGTGAATTTCCGTTGGTGCAGTTTCGTCATAAAGGCCTAAAACAGGATCGGAGGTAAGATCTTTCTTCAAGGTATTAAAAGCTTCCACTTGTTCAGGTCCCCAACAAAATTTTGTGTCCCTCTTCAGTAACAGCTGTAGAGGTTCGGCTTTATGGCAAAAGTCCTTGATAAATCGGCGATAGTAAGAGCAAAGTCCCAGAAAGCTTCTGATGTCATGGATATTCCTAGGCAGGGGAAAGTCACTCACGGCCTTTACTTTTTCTGGGTCCGGTCGTACGTCATCACTGGATACTAGGAGTCCCAAGATCTTTCTCTCTTTTGCTCCAAAGTGACACTTTTTTGGGTTAAGGATAAGGTCTACGTTCTGTATACACTGAAGGACGGTATTCAACCTCTGAAGATGTTCATCAAATATTTCTGAGAACACCACAATGTCATCTAAATAGCAAAGGCACATTGTCCATTTTAAATGTCGCAGAACATTATCCATCATCCTTCCAAAAGTTGCAGGAGCGTTGCATAAGCCAAATGGCATCACTTTAAACTCGTATAGTCCCTCAGGTGTAATAAAAGCCGTTTTCTCACGATCGGCTTCATCGACTTCTATTTGCCAGTAACCGGAGTAAAGACCCATAGACGAAAAATATTTTGCCCCCTTCAGGCAATCCAAGGTGTCGTCAATACGTGGCAATGGATACAAGTCTTTCTTGGTAATTTTGTTGAGTCGGCGATAATCAACACAAAAACGCCAACTTCCATCTTTTTTCCTGACCAAGACGACTGGTGATGACCATGGACTTTCTGATGGTTGAATGATGTTTTTCTCTAACATTTTGGTTACCTCCTCACTGATAATGCGGCGTTCGGATGGGGACACTCTGTAAGCTCTCTGACTAATAGGTAAGTGGTCGCCTGTGTTTATTCGGTGCTTAACATTGAGTTGACTTCCTTTCTTGATCGAAAATATCCGAAAACCTCTGGAGTAGGTGCAACATTCTTTCTTTTTGATCGATTCTCAAATCCAGAGCTATCATCGTGGTACAGTCGATGACACTCAACTTTGCCTTTGAAGTGGTTGTGGAATAAAGCGATCCTTCGTCTATAGTATTTATGCAGTCTTCGCGTAAGGGTTCGGCATACCCGATGAATATCCCTTTAGGGATGATCTGAGGTTTCCCTTGTCCGTTGGCAACTCATAGTTCGGCTTTACCATTAAGGAGCGTAACTATAGTAGACGGAATAGCAACTTCCTTGTTCAAGAGGAGCATCCTATTTCCCTCTACTATTACATCAATAGCTCGAAGGTTCTTACAGCCCAAGACGGTGACCTTTTTAATAGAACGAGCAGTATAATCTTCCAACGTGAATAAACGGCTGGAGTCTGGTGTTAGAGATTCTCGAATGACGTCTTGAAACAAGAGCTCCGAATGGCCACAATCTATAACAGCTTGAGAAGCGCCCAAAAAATCCCAACCAAGGATGATATCGTGACTGCATTGCGGCAAAACAATAAATTCAAAAGCTTGAGGTCGGCCATTGATTTCGAGACGAAGCGTACATTTTCCCACTGGTCTCACGTAATTTCCATCGGCGACTTTTAAAAGAACATTGTTAGTTGTGGGAAACATAACTTTCTTCAGTAGGCGACGATACTTCTTCGAGATTACAGAAAATGAGGCTCCAGAGTCCACAAGGGCAGGTACTGTCTTATTGTCGACGATTACTTCTATGTTGTTTCCGGTCATCTTTGCGGCACAATGTTACGGCATCGGAGGATTTTTGTCACTAGCGGCCTTACCCCCAAGGAAGGTCGCACTGCTTAGTTTTCCTCATTTCTTCGGCTAGGAGATTGACTAGATCTTCTATATGGCGACGGAGATCTATAGCGGCGTGTCGGCGATCGTCCTCGTGATGGGCTGGGCGACAAATTTCGGACCACTGGTCGGCTGCATTCGTCCCTCACTCGACGGCTGACGGCCGTAATCTCTCCTATTAGCACGATATGCCTCAAAAATAGCTTTGCGATCTCGGCAGTATCGAACTACATGACCAGGGCGGCCACAATAGAAACAGACGGGTCTTCAATCAGGGGTGCGCCAGACATCTGTCTTCCTCTGTAGTTGCTGCGCTACTGCTACAGTCGTAGGTCGTCTGGCAACGTCAGCATAGGAAGGTCGGCATCTTGGTTTGACCTTTGTCCACTCTGGTGCTGTCTGTGACAAAGGAACCAAAGCATTTTCTACTTCCTCTCGAACAATGGCTTAAATGCCTTGGTTTTGGAGTTCGGGATCGACTACTGGAGATACGAGGCGCTGGACCTCCTCTCGCACTATTTGACATATTAGTGATGCCAAATCCAGTTTTTCGTCAATTGCAGCCATTGGTACGACATTTGGAAGCCTTTAAAATTTCCTACTCCGAATTCTCTTTTGCTGCATTTCTTCGATTTTTCTACACCATTTTATAAAATCCTCTGTAGTGGTTATTTCTTTCGTCAGTAGTGCCTGGTAAACATCTTCGGCGACTCCTTTCATCAGATAAGACACTTTCTCTTCTGACATATCTGCTTTTACTTGATGGCATAACCCCAACACGCTTTGGATGTACGATTGCGTGCTTTCGCCAGATTTTTGAGCTCTATTCTTTAGCTCATCTTCTGCCTTCTTTGCATAGTGCTGTTTTTCCCCAAATGCCTCTTTTAACATTGATTTGAAAACAACCCAGGAAGTCAATTTATTTTCGTTATTTTCAAACCATTGCTTTGCTGTGCCGTCCAGGAAGAACACATTCGCGAGACAAGTCATGTTATCCCATCTGTTGAATTTTGACACTCTGTCATATTCTTTAAGCCATTTGTTTGGGTCCTGTCCCACGTCTCCCTTAAATATAGATGGATTCCTGTATTGTGGCTGTGCTGGTGTCAGGATGATCGGTTTAGTTTCCTGTTCCACAGGCATTTTTGTTGTCTTTCTGGGTGGTGGAAAATAAAATCCAAATTCTGGTTCAAGGCGATCGCTTCTTCGTAATTCCGTTTTCACGCTGACTGGAATCGTACTCGGCGCCTCCACCAAAGAATGTCACGTAGAACTATAGTATAGAACTCAATGACACACACAAGGGGTAGAGCTGAACCAATTTATTAACTGAACTCAGAACTGAGAGAATACAGTAACTGACAAATCTTCTGCTTTTATTCAAGCAAAGAAAGTTCCAGAATACTCTTCTGGAGACAGTAAGAAAAGTCCAGAACACTTGTCTGGTAAACTAAAGAAATGTCCAGTATCTTCTGGAACATGAAATAAAGGAAAACATAAAATCAAGGAATTAAGTATTTACATATGGGGAATTAAGTATTAACATACAGTATTAATCGCATTGTCTCTAGCGGGATTCGAACCCAGGTCTCTTGATCACGAGATCAGTGCCATGATCATTCGGCCATGGAGATTTGACTGTCTTTCTTCAATGTGGCAATACATAGATATGTATTTGCATCATTTAATAGATATGCAATTGCTTCATTTTATTTCCTTGCAGGCTAAAATGGATATGACACTGAAAAAAATTTCTTAAAACATCTGCAGTATTTACCAATCAACTTTTTCACGTATCGATTATTCTTCAGTAGTCATTGAATGTATCAAGGCTTAGAGAGCAAGCAAAATTTCTAAGTCCACACCTTAATTTTTTATTTATCAAAAACTTTTTTAAATCTAATTTTAATCACAAAACCAATTTTTATTTAACTAAATCTTTGCACATATTGAGTTACCATATCTATATACATACAAATAAGTAGGTAAGGCAGATTACCCACAGTCGGATTTAGTCAAAATTTTATTACATATTCAATTTTCTGATGATAAAAATATGTGCCTCTATCTAGTTCTTTGTACTTCTGAATTATTGCATTCATATGAATACAGATAGAAAGACTTCCCTTTGATGGAAAACTACAAATTCAGTGTTAGAATCTTATACCAAATTTACCTCTAGTTCAATGTGTTCATGAATTATCTTAATTATATACAAACATAATTCCAAAAATGAGCAGGAAAATATGAAGGTTCATTAAATCTCGAGTTCAAATTTTTTGATGATTACAAAACTTTATCTTCATTTATATTTCATGCACAACAAGGGGAAAAAAGCTGATTATCTTTTGTATTTAATATTTATTAATTTCATTTAATCACACTGCCTCCTTAGAAAAACTGAAGACAGTATTAAAAGAAATACATTTGTGAGATAAATACATAGTGAGCAAAACTGAAATTACCGATACCTGAATTTCAACGATAAATATGTTCGTAATACTTGAACTGGATATATTCCTGCTAAAAATACATTTTTGTTTTGATTTTTAAGTAAGCTGTTGGTTTCACCATTATTTTTCATAATTTATGAAAACGATTGATTTAATAATTTATAATTAATCATTCATTAAAAGTTATAATTCTAATTTTAAAATATTGAAGGAGGTTGTTAAAATCTACAAAAATAATAATTAGTAGTTCTATATCAGAAGAGAAATATTAAAATCTTTTTACCTTCATTTCAATATACTGAGAAGTTACTTGGCACTTAAATTATTCCAGAAATATTTGTATTGAATAAAATAAAGTAGCTGCATAAAAAAGTCAGGAATTCTAGATTTACTTTTAAACATATCTGAAAGAAAATCTAAATCAGCTGCTAGTAAAAATACTTGTATTTAATAACGAATGCTGATCATTTAGAATGACAATCTAAAGTGTTTTCAGTGTTTTTTTAAAAGTTTTTTTCTAACTACTTTTCAGCATAATATATCGCAATGTAATCTTATCTTAGTAAACCATATCTAATCTTACTTTTTATAAATTAATTGTCCTAAATCTGGTGATTACCTATGTATTAGTAAATTTTTCTGCAGAAAAATTATTTTTTGAAATAATTCAGGTATTTATTGTCTGCAAAATTGTAAGAATTGACAATAGAATAGGAGAACATTACTAGTAATTATATTAAAAACCGTTCGAACTATGTTAGGAATAAAAATTATATTCGATTTCTGTGAGCACATATTAATACTAAAACATTCAAATATATTTTAATCTACAAAACAGCAGATGACTGTTATCTGTGTTATGCACAAAGAAATGGGAATGCTTTTAAAAAGGAAATATAGACAATTATATAAATTATTACATTTTATCAAAATTGATGAGTTAGAACAAAATAAAATTCACAATGATGTGTTCAATCTTTATAAGAATTAAATTTACAGCTTCGGTAATGCTTGAGAAATTTATTTAATTACAAATATGATTGAAAAATTGACAATATTTTGTTTAATGTGCTAAATAACAATACAGCAGTTATCCTATTTACAATTTATTTAATGTCATAATATTTAATTCAATACTTTCTCCTACAGAATTAGTAAACTAAGGTTTTTTAAAAAAACTCCGATAAAAAGCTTTTTCTAGGGTTCAGACTTGGTAAAACTGCAAAATAGCAACCTGGTTACGACAGAGAGAACAGATGACCAATTACCATTACAGGCGGTCGAAATCGGAAAGGTTATTTCCAACAATCGCCTTTAAAAGGGGAAAGCATCTTCTAGCTGTTCTCACTGAATGCCTGTATTCAAAGTAACTTTTCTGTGTTTGAGTTCCTGAAGCTTAAAGGTTAATAAAATTATTCCTCCAAACATATATGTCTTATTTGGTTTCTAAAGCACAGAAAGAAAAAAGAAGAAAAAAAAGTAGAACAAATTAAAAAAAATTTCAAACACACAAATATAAAAATCATGTTTAATCTGCTTTTATGACTATTAAAATACATTTGACAAAAAAATAAGTTAATGCAAATATTATGGGAATTTCAAAACAGAATATTTTATCAACATGTTTTGAAATAAAAGTAAAGCCCTTTTAGATAACAGAATATGTTTATTTACAAAATGTTTGTTATATGCAAAAAGAAATTTACACTTTTACATAAATTTCAGAATTAATTTAAAAGAAGAATCCTTTCATTCTTCTTCCCATTCCTTGCCTATCATAGAGAATGTTGAACTTATTTACATACTGCAAAAAAAAATAGAAGAAAAATATTAGATATAAATTTTGAATTAAAACGAAAGAAACTGGGTTCAAATGATGAAAACTGATGCATTACCTGATTTATTGTATTACATCCTTTTGTGAGAGTTCCAAGATAAGTCATGAGCCCAACATCATTACATTGCTAAAATAAAAACAAAACAGAAGCTTTTACATGAGCATAAGAGAGAAATATATATATATATATAATTTTTAAATTTAATGTCTATGTAATTTAATATGTATGTAATTTAATGAAATGCATTTGCATGTTTCCAGTATATATTACATACCAACTGTTTACTTAAAAAAAATTATCATAATAAATATTAGAAGAAAGCTATGGATGCCATTATAATAAAACAATTAAAATATGTTTTGCAGTTTTATATTTGAAAACAGGTAGGGCATATCAGATACTCTTTATCAATATGTCTGTATTAACAGTAACTATAAGGAAACTGTTTCTTTTCCTTCAAGTATATCTTTATTCGACAGAACTTTTATGGTCTAATATAACTTGATTTACACAGGAAAAAATTCTCCAGAATGCATATTGAAACATATTTTCAGAAGCTATTGATTGATTTTTAATCAAAATATTTAACCTGATTAAAGGAATCCAACATACCACTGCCATTTCATCCATCAGATGAGTTTTATAATTATTCAACAACTAGAGACAGCCTTGTTCAGTAACAATGCTGGATTTAAATTAATATAAAAAGCATTCATTTCAATTATAAATATTCTATATTGTTTAAATTTCAAATATTAAAATATTTATTCGATTATAATACAATTCTTTATTGATAAGGCTGAAAAATCTGAATATAATGGAAATTTACATTCATTCAAAAATGAATTTTTTAATGATTGGTTTCAAAATACAGCATTTTAACATTAAGTGGAGAAAAAATATCCGAGTAAGACCAATAAATATATATATGATATTGAAGTAGGTTGAAAAATGACATAAAAAATACTCATAATTTACTAACTAAATACATTTGAAATTAAAATTACTGGAATATGAAACAAAATCAAACTATTTAATACAGACAACAAAACAAATTTAAACAATTTTAAAAAGCAGTGTTTAAAAACTAAATTATTATATCACAAAAAAACTGTGTGCACAATGAAAAAAAAGCAGAAGTGAAAATTACAGTTCAGTATAAAATCTTAAAATGATTTTTTTAAATCATAACTTCAACATTAAAAGAGTATCAAGAATGCAATTGAATAATTTGATGAAACAAAGAAAAACGTCTGAATTTCTTACAACAATAAAAAAAATGTATAAATTAAGTGCTAAATTAATTTTGAAAAATTTACTGATGTTGAAGACAAATTTTATGAAAATGAAATTGGGTGCAGTCAAAGGTTGTAAAAATACTTTTAGAAGATGTATTGGTAGAACAAAAACATGCTTAAATTTTATTTAACTTATATTTTAATTGACTTTGAAAAGAGACAACAATCTTTCTCATCTTGAAGAGCCCATGAGCCAAATTTTATCGACAGAAACTGTAGAATGATATAAGATATACAAATAAACATTAATCTGATATCTATATATAAATATGTAGAAAGAGACAAACAAAAAGATAATGTTCTTAGACAAAATTTCAATATAATGTTTTATAAGATGTTGTTGGAATTCCTGGCTTAACCATAATATGATGTAACTCTTTTGCGCATGTGCGCTGGTGACATCAGGAAAAAATCCCATGATCCCACTATAACTGATGTAAATTTTAATATCATTTCAGTTTTGGTTGATGAAGTATGTAAGAATGTAACCAGAGATGATTGTGTGCTATATAAAGAATTCATGCACATAAAATGAAATATGTAAATATTTGTATATAATTATCTGTGCCTGTGTCCCCGCCCACCAAATAAAAAAGAGAATGCTTGGATTAATGGTTTCAATGTTTATGTTATGTTGGAATACCTCGATTCTTCTGATTTAGAAGTTCCTGGAAAGACAGGTAAGAGTGAATTTTCTCTTACATTTCGATATCTTGAATTTGCGGCCTAAAAACCCCAAAAGACGTTATATTTTTCTGGTAATTGTGTGATATAAAAATCATACAAACAAAATGAATCCTGGCAGATCATGCTTTTCATTTTCACATGTTGCATTACTTCAAACAACAAAAAGTTCTTATTTTTATATTACAGCTACTAAATACAAAAAAAGAAGAAGAAGAAAAAGAACAGTTTAACGTGCATTCATTCCTGATCAGGAACAAACAGAAAGATTAAACCAATAAGTGTTACAAAATAAAGTAATAAATACAGGTTTGGAATAATGTAAAGAAAGTCTAAACTCTAAAAAAAATATTATTAAAGAATGCCCAATGGGCCAAAAACTATCGATGCATATATTTCAGTATATCCATTTAAGCATTATATTAATACCAAATATGCACTGCTAATAAAGGAAAACAGATGATCAAATACAAAAAATTATTAAAGAAATACTCAGAACATAATCAGATATTCATTGGACTACAAAATATGAAAATTGAAGCTATATTTCATACACAATTAATACTGGATTATAATTTTAAAATAAAAAATTATTTATTGCATTTGATAGTTTTTTTCTCTCCCCTCCCTTAAATGTATATTAAATAGCATTATACTGCAAGATTAATAAAATAATCATGAAAACAATACATACACAAGTTCTAGAAAAATTACAATATATAATAACTGAAATGTATTTATATTACAATTTTATAATTGAAAGATAATTCAAGCATCAATAGACAGCTCAAAAATCATTTTGAAATATTAATGAATAAAGAGTAAGATAAAAATTAAAAACTCACATTAAAATATTCTTGTCTAAATGTTTCAGTGGAAATGACAGGTAACCTATGACACAGACTGTATGCTTCTCTTAAAATTTCATGGTTAGGAGCAACTTTTCCCTGTTTTACTGCACGCACATAATCTAGTATAAGATGTACTCTGCTGTGCAGCATTTTAATGGCACTATGTTGAGCTTGCAACTGTTCAGCAACTAGAGTCAAGAAAGTAATTATAAACAAAAGCATCCTGAGGTAATAATGAGTGTATAGATATATTGATGAAATGAAAAAAAAAATTACAAAACTATCTGTAAATAAAGCAACCACAGATTAATATTCCAAAATCTATTAGTCTGAATTATTGCACCATGATAGTTTTTATTCTAGTACAATTGCAATGAAGCATTGTTTCTAAGAAAATTAATGAAGTTAGTAAAAACATATTTAATAAATTATGCATCCAGATTTAAAACAGATTCCTAAGAAATTGTCTTAACCCTCTAAGCATGGAATTATTTTTAAACTTACAGCTTTCATATTAAAAAAGAATAATCTTTTCAAATAAATGAGAGTTCTTTTATCTAATTAAATTAAATTTATCCATGATATATATATATATATATGTGTGTGTGTGTGTGTGAATTATTAGCTTTTGAACTGGACATGAAAAATAGAATAAAGCAAATTATGTTGCTTTGTCAATTAATAAATTTCAAAAGAATTAATATATTCAAAGTGAAATAAGTTTTAAATACCAACCATTGAAATTATGCATAACAAAATTCAATATTTAAACGAAACTGTTAAATTCTGTAGATCTTTTTCTATTTTATTAATATGTAAAGAAATATGCATTATGTTATTCACTGATAACTGACAGTGGGAAATACTTAAGTTATGATTGATCTTTAATTCAATTAAATCTCATTCAATATGCGAGAAGTTATTTGAAGCAATGGTTATTCTCTCCATTGCAATATAAAATAAATAATATACAATGAAGGGGGGGGGGATTTCCTGCTCAAGAAGCAATGATGAAACCTCTATTAGTCCCAATCATTAGGCAGATTTAAGGTTGCATCATCAAAAAAAAAAAAAAAAAAAACATTTATCAACTTTAAAAAATTTTACCAAATGGCTGCCCTCTTAGACATTAATAAAAAAAAAAATGTTGTACTTGAGAAATAATCAATTTCCATTTGATATGGTTGCAATTAAAATTTTAGAGCTTGTCAGATTTGCCAAATTGCCATTTGAAAATAATTATTCTTGGACAATTGCATTATAGTGTATATCTAATAAATATAGTGACTGATAGAGGATTAAAAAAGATAATGGATATTCTAAAATGAGTGCTACAACAGATTTTAATTGTATGAATAAAAATTCATATTCAATCTTTAATAGAGCAAAAAAGAGAGCAGTAGATTTAAATTACAAAACGTGAAGGTAAAAATACCTCATAAAATTTTTTCCAACAGTTTAATAAGCCTACATAAAATAGGAGAATTTTTTTAGCATATTAAATGCTGCTTTTTAGACATGCATTAGAAAAATCAGTCAACATGTTCCCCCCCCCCCTTCCTTTTTGAATAGATTTATCCAATTCACATATTCATTTATAAGCAAATCAAATGCATTCACTTAAAATGCTGAAATCATTTAATATTTAAAGTGTAATTAAGAAAAAATTATAGAAAATAAACAACTCTAGTTACATTTATTCTTTTAAAAATAAATATATTTCAATACTTGTTTTATTATTTGTAGGCATACCTAATGAACTTTCACCAGATTCATTTGTTGACATTCTTGCCATATGATCTAACCCAATGCGTTCAGCTTCTTCTGTAGCC
This sequence comes from Argiope aurantia, assembly GCA_026543865.1. NCBI lineage: Eukaryota > Metazoa > Arthropoda > Arachnida > Araneae > Araneidae > Argiope > Argiope aurantia. Next base: position 72,812 of record JAPMOR010060924.1, on the reverse strand, counting down.
AAAGTATATATTAATTCAACAAATAACATGGTAGCCTGAAAAGAATTAAGCATTCGTTGATAAAATTAATTACACATTTTAAATACAGGGTTATTAAAATAAAGAACAGCAATTTAAAATTCTGTACAAGATTTTAAAGAAAAAGGTATATTTTACAATAGTACAGTAAAAACCATGGTTAATCTTACAAGGTTTAACAGAAACATCTTTTATCTGAAGTACCTCTGAAATTGCAAATGAAAAACATGTATCACATTATACAAGAATAATCCCAAAGCTTTATGACAGGCTTCATGAAAATGACTCAGAAAGCTTTGAAAACTTGGCAATACAAGTAAAAAAGAATTTTTAGACGTAAAAATATGGAAGGGTGCAAAATGGATAAATTCATGAATCAAGAAAGAGTATAACATTCAATTGGTAAATTGATTGTAAAGCCAGAAAAAAAAAACTGAGTGAATGCTAACAATTGTTTTGAAACATTAGAAATACAACAAAACAAACTCTGAATTTAGTAAAGACAGACTCCTGTACACATTATAACCTACTTATGATTATCATTTTAAAAAGGCAGATAGGGTCCCTCCCCCATCAAAGTCATAGAAAATGAGAGCTTCTAAATATTTATCAGATTTATAATTAGAATTACTCTTTATTCTTGATTCTTCATATGATTACATTATAGATTTTAAAAAAATAATTTGCAGCCAAATATGACATTTGGGTGTAGATGCATCACTGCTGCTACTGGAGAAGCTAATACAAACTTTACTATAATCGTAATCTGAGCTTTCATCATTGAAATTTCCACTCCATCTTGAATACTTTGTTCTCATGGGATTAATTTTTTACTTGTAGTCAGTCTTAGTGCCAAACCCTCTCCTGTACCTCTGACTTTTGCAATGACTTTCGATGTACTTAGTTCCAACAATTTTTACTCTTTTATCTTCCAATTGAACCTCTCTTTATTAGAAAGCACAAATGATCACATTTTATAATCTTCTGTCCCAGTTATCAAAGAGTAAGAAGATGGTGGCAGATGCAATTTTGCCTTAAGAGGGATAAAGATTCTCTTCCATTAACTGTCTATTTCTTATGTTTTGCAATGGGGAAGATCAAATAATCTGTTTGATACTATTCACAAATAATCATCATACTGTGATTGAATACCAATTACACTACAGTATACTATATATTACTACTTCCATCTTAAAGCAACTCAGAAACTCTAGTACATTTGTTGCTAATTCAGGTTGCTTTATGATCTGTTGAAGAATGTAGTTAGTTAATGCAGCTGATAGCCTTCTAATGAAAAGCTGTTGAGAATATTGGGTGGGATGCAAGAAACAAAATAGAATAAAAAGAAAATTATTGAGTTTCTTACTTAGTAATTCACATACTACAAACTGCTACCAAGTATATATTGATGCACTTATTTCAATTTTAAAAATAAAATTTTCATAAACAGTATAAGTGTATCATACAAAGAGAACTTTTCAGAATTACATACTGAAATTATATACAAAATAACAATGCAAGGTTTAACCCCTCCCCGATATTTTTTATTTTATCTAAAATGGTTTTTCCTACTTCTTTAGTTAAATTAACTCAGGTTATATAGTATTTTTTTTTCTACACTGAATTATGCAAAAAAAAAAAAAAAAAAAAAAAAAAAAAATGCAAATTTTTTTCCATCATGCTGATCAATCTTTATCATATGCTTTAAATTTATTTTTAAAAACAAGGATGCACAAATAAACAAAACAAACAAAAAATACTGAAGAATGTGATAAAAAAAGCCAAAGAAAATTTGGTAAAATAAGTTATTTGCAAAATTGGAAATTAAAATCTTTCTTGATTAATGCACAGCGTGTAAAACATTTATCTAAAATAAGAAGTCAATATTAATGAAACATCTTACCTCACCACTCACTAAGTCAATCACAGATTCATAAATGGATACAGGTAGCTAAAAGCAAGAAATTAAAAAGACATTATTGTTAAATGACATAACAAAACATGAATAATTAAATTATCTTTAAAATCAAAAAAACATTTTAAACAAAAAATATATCTATTCTTGTTTATCATCTATTATATCAAAATAGATTGAAAACTATGAATTCCAAAACTTTTTATTCACTAAGAACAATTTTTACATAACTAAAACAAATGGCCAGATTTTATTTGAAAAAAGCAGTTACTGATGCTATTACCATGCATTGTTCTTTAAGCTAAAACTAATGCAAAAACTAACCAAGAAAAAAATAATTTAAAGAGAAAAAATATATATTTTCATTTTTGTCTTTCATATATATCTGTCATTTTTGACATTGCTGTACTAAGTGACAGAAAAAAAGTGCAGCGATGGTGTGAAGAGCTTGCTGCACACCCTTGCTTTCTTGTACTCTGACAACAAACTGCTGACAGGAAAATATAGGGAAATTGTAAAGATTTATTATCTGAATGGACAAAATGGCACAGAGGCATTGCATGTCTACTGCAGAAACCATAGGCACTGCTGTGGCCATGTATTAAAACTTATGCAAGATTTAAAACACAAATTTACAAGAACTAGTTACACATGCGATCAATTTCGGCCTGGAAGACTTTCCAGTTTGTGTCCAGGCTGATACAGATAATAATTATGAAACAATAAGGGAAGTTTCTTTCAAGTGCATATAATGTTTCACACACTTTGTCCACATGTTTCAGTATTAAGCTTCTGTGCTCTAATCTTCACATGTTTCAGTATTGACTCCAGAGTGCCCAGATGTTCCAAGTAGATAATAATCAACTACAGCTGGATTTTGCTAATGAATTCCTCATTCGATATGATGATAACAGTTGGCCTTTGCTGATTCTGTGAACAGACAAGGCTGATTTCTAGTTGACCAGTAATGTTAATTTGAAGAACTAAGAGCACTAGATAAGCAATACTCCTGATGATGTAACTATATTTCCTAATATGAAGTAAAAGTGACTGTGTGGTACAGTATAAGCACCTTCCACTTCAGACCTCATTTTTTTAAAGGTTTATTTATGAAGATATATAAACATATACAGTAATAAGAACTTGTTACCTAGAAGTGCTGACTAATTATGCAGTTTCTGAATTTCTACAGTGAAATGTTCTATCTGACATCATATGGATGTAAGATGGTGAATATGTTTCTTAATACAACAGTTTCATGACAATCTCCAATCATTTCACATTTCTATATCTATCAAGGTATCCTAAATCCACTCCCATGGATTTCTGAATGTGGGGATACCTGAAATCCAAAATGTATGCATTTAATCTGCAAACTGCACCTGATTTGAAAAATGCAATCAGATGTCAGATTCAAAACATGCTGAAATACTATCCACCATCCACTGCAAGCAAAGTGTATTCTTATATAAAGGAGATATTTGTGGAACACATTAAAATTTACTTTCTGTTATTTTTCTATACTAAATGGTTGTTTCTTCTTTTGTTCTTAATCTATCTAGTGCCAACAATTTTCCTGCTACAGGTAAAATTCCAATGCACACATTTCATTTTCATTAAGGAGATCATATTCGAATAAAAAAAGTAAGTGGTGCCATTTGAAATTTTGTCACTGTAACTGTAGTCTTCCCAATGATTCTTGAGTGCATGCCTCAAAATAATTAAACCAAAATTTTGTTCAGTTTTTTTTAATGGTATAATAGCCGTCTGGTATATTGCATCTGGGTAGTTTTTTTTATAATCTCTTTATTATAGTTAATTTGAGATCATTAATTCACAGATATCTTGCGTTGTGAAGTAGAGCAGATTTTTGACTAGTACTTTTTTTTAAATTGCCACAGCAAAATATGGAAACATTTTTTAAAGAGTAATCATTAAGACTTTTTCAAAAATTAAAAGTCAATTTTTTTATTCTCTCATCTTGAATATAATTTTTCATGTTAGAATATTTAATTAGTACATGAAAGTAACTTACATTTAAATAATGTTTGTTATAATTAAACTTACATTTGTTTGTAGTTTTGTTTAGTAAATTTAGTGTATTGTTGTTGTATTTTGAAAAGTGTATACACATTCTTACTGTATACTATTTGTCATTTTAAATTTATTGCAATCAAGATAAAAGCATTATAAACTTATTTAAACATTGTTTGATATTTTTATCCCTCAATCTTCCTTTTCTACAATAACTTTTTGAAATATATAGTCAGGCACAGAAATAACACTTTTTTTAATTACAAATCTATGCTAAGAGATAACAAAATATGGATAAGGCTAACTTTTGTTGTGTAAAAATTTGTTTTTAATGATATGGATGAAGTAAGAATATATGTAAAACATATTTTATCTTGCAATTTTTTTTTTATCTGTGCTTCTCTCCTGCCACATTTGACCAAATAGTTGGGCATTTACTATATAAGCAAATATGCAACATACAATTCCTTACAAAATTTAGCTTTTAATTTTTTAAAGAATTGTCTTACATAATATGAATGTGGTAACTTCTAAAACTGTAAACTTTTCTAAAATGTTAATTTTTGGAAAATAACATTTTATTGACATGTTTCCATATTATACATCATTTATAGAAGTTGAAGCTGATTTCATGCCAACATGATATTCATTTCCAGTGGATCCCATCTCATGTGGATCTACTTGGTAACGAAATAGCAGACATGCTTGCAAAGAAAGGAAGCAGCCTAGTGACTTCATCTTCTGCTGAACTCACATACTGTTCTCTCAGGTGAAATTCCTAAATAAGAAGAATTGGATGGTTCCCCCTACTCATGATTGATATAGAGCCAATAAGCCGGGCCAGTCCTAAATTCTTCCTTGCGATAGAAAAACCAACACTTGCCTGTCGAGCCTTGCCAGTGGCCACCTTAAATGTTTTTTTTCTCAGGGTGAAAAATTTTACCCTCTTTGCCCTAAATGCTGCCAACATCAGGCCTCTGCTGAACATATTCTAGATTGTTTAGGACTTCATTGGGGAGAAATTTATTCTTCTCCCTTCCTCGTTTTTGACTTTCTTCTTGTCAATGGATTTTTGGATTTGGTCTGACTAAGTCAGACCATGCAGATTAGCAATAACAACAACAACATTTTTAATTATATGTGAATGCACTAATTAACATTAGTATTAAATCACCTTGCAATTGTATTTCAGTAACCTTTTCAGAGATTAAATTTTAGTTTGCATTTCAAGTGGTTTTTTCCCCCCTTTTTTTCTAATGGTTAACTTACTTCAGTATGCCTTCCTAGAGGATTAAGCTTTAGAAACACTGGACTTTCATAAATTTCACATATCTATAAAAAGAAAAATATATATAAGTAAACTACCTTACATGTCCATCTATAAAAATAACAATAAATAATGTAAAGAAAAATAAATAGTAGGAGGTAAAAGACAGACTAAAATTCCTACCTGTTTATGCACTTTAATATCGGATTCATTAACAGAATCACCAGTAGTATACCAGCCAATTAAATCCAAATCACTAAAAACTTGTTTAACTGAAAAAAATATGCATGATTTACTAATTATGTTGATTCAATTAATATAAGGAAAATTAACCGACTAAATATAAAATTGAGGCAAATTTTTAGTTCATACACTTTTTTAATGTTATTAGTGACTTAATCTATGGAGGTGATAGGAATTTACTAAGCACCCCAGTCATTTGCAGTCAATAGCAACTATTTATAATGATGCCTTGTTATTGGTTTAAATATATAAGTATGAATAACCTCGTTAATTTATTCAGACATTTTATATTATTTAACGTAAATTCTTTTATTTAGTAAATGATGTGGATTCCAAAGAGAAAAACTTAATTGTATTTGCTGCTACTTTCAAGAATAACTATTTCATGAACTGCAACTAAGAAAAGTTTGCAGATATTAATACACTTTAAATGCCTAATAATTCTTGAATGAATGCTTATCTTATGCATGATTTTATAATTTAATGTCAATTAAATAACCAATAAAAAAGGTAATTAAAAACATCAATACTGAATTGATTTTGTGAACACAGCTAATGAACAATACATCAATTTCTAAATTTAACATTTTTTGCAATTCTTTTTTAAAAATGCGGAATTATTGAAATGAATTACTATATAGAGAATACTTTCTTAAACATCTTGTAACCCAAGAATTAAAAAATAAGCAATAATTAATGAATTATGACTGAAATTTATTATTAATGAATTATGACTGAAATTTATTATTAATTAATTATGACTAATATTTTAAATATAAAACAATTTTTGTACAATCTTTAATGAAATATTGTATATCAAAATGATTTATTTAAAAATTCTTAATTACAAAATAAAAATAATAAAATAAAATGTGGAAAGACTAACATTTTTCACAGTCACAATATTTTTCAATACAGCTCTATCTTGAGTGAAACAAAAATTTAATAAATGCTAATTTCAAAAGAATAGATAGGTCCATTATTTAAAATCTTAAAAAAGGAATTTTGAGACAAAATTCCACAATTAAAAATGATAAGGCAAAAATCTAATGTAAGATGCAATTAAATTTCTATGACAATAGTTATTTTTAATACAGAATAACAAAGAAAATGAGTTTGCTTAAATAATATTAAATAAATGAAGGATACACAATTTATAAACTTCATATATCAAATGAAAAGAATAAATAAGACACATTAAAATAATATATGCTGTAATAATTTATAGTAAGTAATTGCATAATAAATATTTTTTAATCAAAATAAAAGTTCTCTAATTAAATCATTAATTAATCATAAATTTGCCATAATTTATGAGGAAATTTCATTTATTTTCCTTATTACTTATTGACAAGAAATTACAGTACATACATACAGACAGACAGATTAATTTTTTTATCAATAATATCCCACCTCTTTGTGTGACATAACTCTAAGGATTCATCGAATATATTTTGCCACAAAAATACATGGTATCATGTACTTCTAAAGATGTGTTTTTACATAAATATACAATACCTGAACAGGTAAAAAAGAAAAGAAATTGCTTTCTTATAAATGATGAGGTGTTTATTATTCAAAAATATGTTGATTTCCCAAATATAAAAATCGTTAAAGAAAGAGTTTGTTCACCAACTTATTTATATTTTGGAATATTTATTTACCATTCATCTATTGCATTTAAATTGATTATATTTCAAACATATATAATCATATAAGCAAAATATTATTCTATAGGAAAAGATTAAGAAATAAATTCCAACAGTACAAAAATAGGCATGGATAGGCAATGTACTTACATTGCTGCTCTTTTGTAGTATAATAGTCCTTGTCGATAACAATGTCTCCTTCAATTCTATCAAAAACCAATTCAAATGAGTTCATGATTTCTATATTTCGCCCTTGCTGTTTTCCAATGAGAGCTCCAATAACTTGAAGAAAAATAGGTTATTAGTATACACAATAAAAAAATAATTAATAAAACATTTTAAATAAATCAATTTTTTGACACTTTTCTAGTTAGCTTTATAGAAATTAAAAGAATTATCAAATGAATCTAATAGCAATTTGAAATAAAGAATTCAATTATTTGCCTTTAAAGCATAAAAATATTTACAACAATTTTCAAATAAGTGTGAGTGGACTTATGGTGGAACTGTTATCAAACCATTCTTTCATTTACCATTTTAGTTTAAAATTGATCTTTTATGTAAAGTAGTAGCATCATTACCATATTATGATTAAAATTTTGATCAGCATGATGAGATAGATAACTTCTTGATATCTATTCAGATGCATGTTAGTTGCACAAATAATGTATGATAAATTTATACAAATCTTATTTTCAGTACCCATATGAGTCATATAATCATCAAAAACTAATGCAAAAAAAATTAATTTGAAAAAAAAAAACCCTTTAAATTTTTTTTTAAATGTGTAGGTAAAAAACAAATATAAAAACATACGTTAAATTTTCCGTATTTTGAATCAGCAATTGATATAATAAATATCTTAATAATATAAATTATCTATTTCTTTACCTTGTTGAGGAGTTCCTTCTTGAGCTTTTACACGAGTCCAATGCTCAGAGATATTCATTATAACAAGAGGATGCAAAGATATAGTGACACTCCCAGTTGTACCAGGTGCTGCCAAAACATTTTTAGGAATGGCCTCATCAACTTCCATAGACATTTTGTTATCTATTAATAAACATAAAAAAAAACAAATAATTACAAATTTAGATTAGTTTGTCAAAATAAAAAAAAATCTTTAAAATCAGATATTAACAAATTATTACAATTACTATCAACAAGAATTTAAAGGTATGCATGTAAAAAATAACAGCTCAATTATTGATGCTGCAAATTTTAATATTTCTGCAAAAGTCAGAAATATTTCTTAATAACTTCTATAATTGTAGTTAAGAGTGTAGAAACCTGTTGTCATTGTATCTGTTCCATCAAATCAAGTGGATACTAACACTATAAGAAACCCATACTGCTTACACAATAGTAAAATGTTTAATGGAATGATTGTTTAATATCCTTATCTAAGTTTTTATTCGTATTTGGTTCATATTATGCATACTTAGATTTGTCAAATTATTAATTATTTATATTAATTAAAATTCTTATTTTATACATCTCATAATTATTTAATGCTCCCTGTATTTAACATTTCCATTTTTATTCTTAATTTCTTCTTATTCATCCACCTTTTTATTCTTAATTATTTATTAGTACATTTCGGTAAGAACTATATATGCTTAAAATTCATTTTCTAAATATTTTTTTTAAAATTTGAATTTTATTTTATACTAGCCACCTTTGGCGACCAGCCGGATCGCCAGTATTACCGCTCACTACAATTTTCAATTAAATATTTTAAGTAACTGGTCTCTTAATAGATTCTCAAAGAAAACCTTTTTAATCTTCAAATTTTGATAGTCATACCAAACTTTCACTGTTGCTTAGATCGTTTCGTTCAATTTACTATATATATTTTGCTAATTTGTTGTCATTTACGGTAAAACTTCAACTTTAATTTAAAGTGGAAATGATGAAATTACAATTAATATAAAGATATTTTTTAATAAAACCAAGTGTTTTATTTTATTTATCATCTTTATTGCTATCTATTTATTATTATTATTATTGAATATGAGTATTGCAAACAGAATCGCTCGGTATATAAGTCTTATGTGAACTACAAAATATTTTTCATAATTTATGTAATATCTCAAAGAATATTTCAACAAAAATTTCTCAGATTCAGCATAAAATTCAGTTTTTAGTCTTGCTTTCAAAATTTAGAAAAACTCAATAATTTTATAATTTTAGGCCAATTAATCTTGAAAAACCTGCACGCTGATTGGCGTATTGTCTTTGAAGCAATCGATGGAAAATCTAAAATTATCCTATTTTTATTGAATAGTGATATTCAAATTTTCATAAATCAGTCAGTTTCAGTGATTGATTTAGTTGATTGGAAATTAACTCTTTTTATTTAAAATATTAGTGTTTCAAGAACATTTTGTTAATTGTGATTTCCACAGCAGAAGCTTTATGTAAAATCAAAAATTCGTTATTTATTAGAGCATTTATTGAATCATGTTACATAAAATATAATCATTTTCCATTTAGACCCTTTTAGCAGATCTGTGTCTTACTAAAGGTTTACAAATTAGCTGCATGGCCCTGATTTGAATGGATATCCTGTTCATATTAAAAAAAACTTGCCTTAAAATAAAACTGATTTATTGGATTAATAATATAGAGAGTGTAAAAGATCATACAATAATTTTTCTTGAATTTATTTTTTAGAAAACAATAATATTTCTTATTTGTTTCATTTCCTACATAGATTTCATTTCCAAAAAGATTTAATTTATTTTTAATTGGAGCTTTAATCAGTGTGATGACAACACTTAGAAAAAAGCTATTTTTTTTCCCATGAATGCGAAACGTGCTCATGCAGCTAAATTTTATTTTTATTTTGTACGAAAAAAATTGATGAAAAATATAGCTAAAATATTTATTTAAAAATTCATTAAAAACAGAAATTTAATTTTAAGGTTAAAACATTGGTATCATTTAAAAGATAAATTTTTGATCTTTAACTTGATGTAAAAATCTTTTTTGTGCGGTAATATTTTCGGAAGTTATAGCAGAAACATGCCAAAATTTCGCTTAATTTTTAAATAAATAAAATTCTAATTAAAAATTCGAAAAAATAACCCCGAGGTGCACATTCCCGACCTCCAAGGTATACACGTGCCAAATTTGGTAGCTGTATGTTAAATGGTCTGGCCTGTACAGTGCCAACATACACACATACACATTGAGCTTTATTATAAGTATAGATATTTTTACTTTATCATATTCATTAAAAGAATTCAAATTCGAGATTTTGATGAAATTCTCTGTTTCAGACTTCCCCAGGTTTTTTTTGGGGGGGGGGACATTTTTGACATTATGTCTATCTGTGAACATGATAACTCGAAAATGCTTCAAGATAGATGGCTGAAATTTGGAATATAAAATTGTAATACGTTAATGTAATAGGTTAAGATTGCTTGGCCATATCTGAAGAAGCCCTGAAAACAGTGCCCTCAAAATATCCACTTTTAAAAATCCTATAGGATCCCGGGACAGAGGAAGACCTTCAACTAGATGGCTGGATGACATGGACTGAGTGTTCTAAGGGTAAGAACTGGAGGGGTGTAGCGGGGGATAGAAAGCACTGGAAAGTGTACAGGGTAAAGGCAGCCAAGGTCTGCAAGGGACTGTTGTGCTCATGAAGAAGAAACATAACTTTTAAATACAATATCTTAAATCAATAAAATATTATGACTTGCAACTACAACTGTAATTTTATCACATATTGGTGCCAATTGGCTGATAAAAAGGTGTTTAAAATGCATATTCTCTTGATAGTTTTAGTAAAAAATCTATACCAAAGATCTATATTTCAAAACTACTGTCCATTGATGTTATGCCAAATCACTTTAAGGGAATGAAGATCCTTCCTGAAGAGAGAACCCATATTTACTGCAAGAACTGTCCGGAAACTCAGTTCTCACCGCGACACATCTTCAAGTGCACATCTATTACCACAGATATCTTAAAGTTTGGTTGGTTACCACTGATGGATTTACTTTGGGAGATCTTTTACAGTCCTGAAGCACCAAAGCTGATGGCAGTGGTCCTCAAGACCTTTGACAATATCTGAGATTTTCTTTCCTCACTTTTTGAATTTCCATGGACACAGCAACAACAACATTGATGCCATGCAAAGAATCTGCATCCTTATCACAAATCCACAATTTTATGATGGGAAAGAGGGATAAAACCTATATCACGAGGAAGTTTCATGGGGACCACTCCCACTGGTTTAATATTGTAAATGTAGTAAGAACTGACAGGTCTGAGAGTCTATCCTAATTTGTTGTGTCAGAGTGGTTTCTATACAAATGTTTGTCAGTTACCTACATATCTATTACAGATTGATCCAATTTCTTTGTTACTGATTGTCATATGAGTATAACAGCTCTTTTTTTTTTTTATCATAGGGGAAATCGTAACTCTTACTTCTTCCCGTCTCTTTAAGTGCTATATTTACTCTCATTTTTTTCAATCGTTTGCTTTAAAGTTAAAATAAAGAAAAAAAAAACTTTCTAATATCTATCTATTCCAAGCTTTTTTCTTTCTTTTCCTCTAGTTATAGATCAATTAATCAGCCTTTTTAAAATTTTCATAACTCAATATCTGCCAAATTCTTTTTTTTTTTTTTAAATATCAAACAAATAAACTTTGTAGTATAATTTTAGGCCACAGCTCTACTGTTATATCTAAAATTATATAAAAATTATATAAATGGCATATGACTGTTACTTTAACAACATTAAAATGCAAATAATTACACATATAACAATGAACATAATAATTTTTAATTTAAGTTGGGTTTTTATTTTAAATGCAACATTTTAGTTATTACAAAACTGCATTCCTATTATTATATGATTAAAGTGTTAATATAATGCAAACATTATCAAAACACTAAAACGGCATACATTTTGGAATATTATATACAATTACTTCTTTTATAATCAAAGAACCATATTTTGGATTTTATTAAAAAGGTAGTAATTCATTTTTGAGTAAAAACTGCAACTTGTTATGAGAGAGAAAAGAATATAATAATAGATATACCCAATGCCTGAGAACTAGTTCCTCTTCCCTACTATATGAATATTTAACAGAAATCTTTGAAGATTTTGAAATTTTCATTCTTAAGCAAAAAATATCCTAGACTTTTTTTCCCCCTCTTCTCAAAAGACATACATTTTAAAAATAATTATAAGCAAGTACAAAATAATAAAGAACTTCAAAACAGGTCTTTTTTAAACTGAATGCTTCAGAATTTTTTAACAATAAAAATATTATAACTTTTACAGTTCTACATTTTAAAATCTATTTGAAAAAAAAAAAAGAAAGAAAAAATATCCAGCCATATAAATAAATATTTTACTTTTCCTTTAAGAATCTACATAAATTGTTTAAGGTTGAACTAATACAGTTCAATTTATAATATTAAAATACTAAATAAATGAGAATCACACAAAAAGATTGTTTGTTCTTGAAAACAATTTTAAGGAATAATAATAATAAAAAGTATATGGCTATATTATCTTTGACTGAGGTATAAAGGATAAATTAATTATAAGCAAGATAATCAAACATCATCTGTTAATATAAGCACTTGCAAATAAAAATGCCAGAAATTCAAATTTTAAAAAATTATTTTAGAAAAAGGTGAAATTTTTATTCTTTATAATATATTAATAAAACTACTTTTCATTTATTTTTAAAAATAAGAATAATTTTTCAATTCAAAAATAATTAAATCAATTTAATTCAAAATTTATTTGCATAGCCAGAATTTAAATAATATCAAACAAGAAATCTAGACCCATCACAAGTTAATGAAATATTTTATGTATTTGCTTTTCTTATTTATCGCAATTTAAGACTGCTGTTGGGGTAGGATTCAATTTTTCTTCCATACATAAAAAAATTCATACAAATCTAACATAAAATAAAATTACATTCCACAAAACTGTAATAATTTAGGAAATATACTTCTAATATCACTGTCTTGCAAATAATGAGCAGGAATAGTTTGAGTGGCTGCTTACATAAAACAGATTTTAAATCTTTTCATCAAATAATCACAATAAATGCTTTAAAAGAGAAAAGAATACTAGTTTTCAAAACAAAAAGAATAAACACTTTAAAAATTTTATAAAATAATCGGATCTACTACAAGGATGCAATTCACCAAAAGGATAAAAAGAAATTTCAAAAATGAGAAACAAAAGAACACGAGAAGGGAAAACATGCAAAAAGTATGAATAAAGTAGTCAACGTACAGAAAAAAATTATCAAAACTATTGGATTTTATATTATATCATTTTTAATGTATAAAAGTAAAAAATCAATAGCATATAATTTTCTGAAAGGGGAAATTATATGGAGAGATAATGTCCAGGGCAAATTTAAATGTATATAGGTAAATAAATATGAGGAAAAAGCCAGTACTATAATATAAATATAACTCACTAGCATATTTTAGTTAACATTTCTTTAGAACTCAGTGGACCTTTGTGGCATATGTAGAATACATTATTGGTGTTTTGTTTTTGTTTACAAACCTTTCATTAACAAGATTCGATTATTGTTTTTCATAGTTTACTTTTGAATATCTATCACATTGGTACAAGATGCTTCATTTTGTATAAAAGATTTTTCAGGCTTGGAACTTTTTTTTTTTTTTTCCTTTTTTCAAATAAATATTTATTTGCAATTTGACAGTTTTACCACTTATTTTCTATTTAATTTCCTTTGATATTAGCTTTTCTATCTTAGTTAATTCCTTTTTTTTATTATTATTGTTGTCATTGTTTCTCACAACCCCCCCCCCCAAGAACTTCTGCTCTGTAGTTCCTTGTGGCTGTATGTTTTGAGAGATGTTTACCTACTTTATCTTGAGATAGTGTTTGTCATAAAACTGCAGATTTCCTTTGTGATATAAATACATACTTGATTGTCTGAATGGTATCAAAGCTAGATGACATTAAAGCTAGTCTACTTGTTCTAGAAGCAATGACTAAATTCATGAAAATAAAACTCGAATAATTTAGGCCTATGAAAACTGGTAATCATGTACATACTCTTCTTAACACTAGTGGAAATAATCTGAAATTTTCAACTCCCATCTGGAGGTTATCTACAGGTTCCTTTTGCTGTGACTGCCATAAACAGGCAGGAGATACTTGGGTACCTCCAAGTCACAAGCACAATTTTCTGCAACACTAATGACATTAATCACTAGAACAGAAAAATCTCGTGATAATGTATTTTATATTAAAATAATAAAAAGCCTTTATATTAGCAATCAAAATTCATCCGAAACATTAAATCTCATTGAAAATTTGAAGAAACAGCATATATTCGCAATATTAGTAGACTGAATCTTTTGAATTGTTGCACTTGGTAATCATTGAATCCTATCTCTAAGAAGGCTTTATTTATTTTTCTAATAATTTCTAATTTTCTAAGAAGGCTTTATTCCTAATCTAACAAGAAGACTTTATTTATTTTTCTGAAAATTGATTTTAAAATATAAATATTATTATATGCTAAAAGGTAATCATAAAATTAATATCTTAAATTATAAATATATTTAATAACAAAACAACAGCATAAAATCATTCATATGAATATAAAGCTGATTAATAAGTGCATAAAAAAGCAATTCTTACACTTATTAGATTAATAATATATAACTAATAACAGTTACAAAATCTTATTTTAGAATATAGCGGGAAATAGATATATAAATACTATGCACAAATCTGCGGAGTAAATGAGCAATTTATAAATAGCCATGAACTTTCCCAACAATGACATACAATATAAATATACAAAAAAAAAAAAAAAAAAAAAAAACCTCTGCAAATATTTATGTTTAGAGGCTTTACTTATTCATCTTATCATAAAACATAATTCAACTCTATAAGAACAAACACAGAAAAATCAGTTCCTTGATTTCAGCATTATAATATCAAATAATTAAAATGAGTCAACAATAATCCTGATCAGTTATAAATCAAAATTCTCCATCTGCATTAATTCTTCAGTCCTTTCAATCAGTTTTATATTTGTATATGTTCTGGAAAGTCCATCTATCATATATATTTTCAATAAGTGCTAACATAATTTATAAATCCTTCTTTTCTATTCCCCCCCCCCAAATTCAGGATTAGATATCGAAATCTTATCCAGCCAAAAATTTCTAGTCAATCCTATCAAAATTCACCAAACTAATTAAAATAATAAAAAAATTTTAAAAATATTAATTGATGACTTATTATCTTAAAAATGTGAACAGGTATATGGCATGATTTATCGCAATATATCTGATTCTCATGCACAATCTCCTATTTATCTCCTATTTTCAATATCTTATATAAGCTGTATTAACTGTCAACAGGTTTAATAATATAATAACATTTGATGAAACACAAAAAAAATTACAGAATTTAATTGCAGCAATGAAATGTATTGTTAAAAACTAGATGAAAAAAGTACTTTTAAAAAATATTATTTCTTCGGGGTAGGGGATTACACAATAATTAAATATTAATCATTAAAAATATTTTTTAATTCTAAAATACAGGTAAGAATTTATCTTATGTAAAGATATTTTTACACGTCATTGCAGAAAGATGGCAAACAGGTATTAATCTCACTCAGATTTCTCAAAATCATACAGCAGTAAATATATATATATTTCACATATAACATACTGAAAATATTACATGTCAAATTTAACTGGATAACCGATCATATATTGTGAAATTCATATAAGAAATTTTTGTTACTCAGCATGATATCTCAAAAAATCACCGATTTTAGTTGACAGATTACATAAATTGGGTGACTAAGTCATAAAAATAAACATCTGTCACATCAACTGTAGCTATAAAAATTAGCAGCAAAATAAAAATAAAGCAAATACAATAGGGAAATTTCGTTATCTCAAATTTCAACGACAATAAATAAAGACATTAAATCAGATACAACATATTAAGACTATAAAATATTTCCATAAAATAGAATTATTGTAAATTTTAGAAAATATTCTAGTTTTAAAACAATTTATTCGCTAATTATAACGCAGATACAACAATCAACTACAAGTTTCCATGATCAGTCGAATAACAATGTAAATAATTAATATATCAGTACAAACTTCAAATTAGTTAGAATATATATTATGTAAGATCAACGTAAATAAAGCAAGATAAATACAATAATTCTTAAAACATACCGGTTAAATGACACAATTTTAGATCAGCGATGCTGTAACTCAAAAAAGTGCAGACCTCCAATAACAGTTAAAAGCTGATAAAATAACCGTGAAGCAGCGGAGATTAAAGAACAATAGATATGATGTTAGAATAATTAATTTTAAATTGTTTTATTATGTTTTGAAAATTGTAAAAACACTATTTACACTATAGCAAAAATGACAATGTTTTAAATTTTCCAAAAAACTTTTCATGTGAAATTCTTAAAAATAATAACGTATGTCATATAGAGCTTGTATTTTTTAACTGTCACCGCAGCAGCTTATGTTTTGTTTTTTTCACTGATTTCACATGTGGGATATTTGATTTTCGCTTTTACTTATCTAGGTTCATTTTTGAAAAGCATGGATGTTAGTTCTGTTCATTTAAGAGTACCCTGTATCTTTGCAAATATCAATTAGACTCATAATTTTAATAAAAAAATTCTACATAAGAGACTTTGAATCGTAAAAATTGAAGGTGAGTGCGTATCTTTAAAAACCTAAAAATTCTTTTTCTGTTTTTATAAATAAAAAATAAGAGATGATGATTTTTTTGGTATTAATTAAAAAAATATTTTATGTTCTTTAATTTTATAAATAATTTAATTAGCTTTATTTATTTGCAAATATTTAACGCAAGGAAGTGCTCTTTAATTAATTATTTGATCTACAGTTGTAATAAATATTTATATTTCATTCATGCTACAATCTAGTGCTCTAGTAGTAAGGGATTTATAATATATATATATATATATATATATGCATGAAATTTAATGATTGTGTTTAGAATCTGCATTATCCAGGGGTGATTTGCACTATTCTTTATTTTCTGTAGACTGTCTGTATCTGGAATGATTTTTATAGTTCTGTATCTTTTGTAATTAATCTATTTTATATTATATTACAGAATGCATTGTGCTGTATGTGACAACACTGAATTTACCCTAATAGAAGGTATCTATTGCTGCAACGAATGTAACAGCCAAGTTCTTGTAAGGCATTTGTTTTTTATATCTTTCTTATTTGAGAGTAATGCTAATGTCTAATAAGAAAAAATTCTGACTATTAATTGTAATTATTCCTACCAATCTTTGGTCTATTATTTTTGTTACTTCTAAAGCACTTTTTTTAGCATATATACTTATGCAAAGGAAATTGGCAATAAAATTACATAATTGGTTGCTGAATTTAGAGAATTTTGTACTTCATTTCATTCTTACCAGATCAACCAAAAAATTTCCGAAAATTTTGAGGATTTTTTTTTTGTAAAAAGAAAAATAAAAACAAGTCAGACAGTTAATTATTAATCATCAAAGTTGATTATTTGTATTTCTAATTTTATTTAATTTAAACCTGGTAAAAGGGCATAGCTGAAACTTCTTTGAGAGTTATCAAAATTAGATGCGTTTTTAAATCTGTAGAATAAGGAGTTTAATAAATTTATGTGATTATATAGCAAATTTTTATAAATAACTTTTTAGTATTGTCAGTTTAATGCATGTTTTTAAAAAATTCAATCTGATAAGTTAATGAACTTTCATAACGGATTTGAATTCCAAAATCAGCAATAGTGGTCTTTGCTAGATTTTCTCATATATTTCCTAAAACAAGTATTGTTTGCTTGCATGAAAATTGCAACCAAAGGGAAGGCCCACTATGAATAGTTTTTTTATTACCTTTGGAATTGGAGAATATTTCAATACAGAAGTGTTTGTATATAAATGAGAATACTTTTATTTCTGTTCAGGCATACACTGATACAATATAGTGTGTGAGGCACTGAAGATAAATAGAGCAATAATGCATCTTCATTACTTTATTTTTTACAAAATCAAGCCAAAATTACAGTAGGTGTGCAATTTTAGCTTCAAGGCTCTGTATCACTTTTTTAGTTATTTTGCAAATATATTGATCAACATGTTGATGATTCGATTTAGAATTAAAGATAGATCTACAATTTTGATTATGAAACTGTGTACGAAATTTTATGCGCACATTCACAAATTTTATTTAGTTTTTTACTCTTTTTTTTTAGTTACGGTATAAACATGCTTTTAAATAATCGGACATTCTGTCTGTGTATTTTATCCGAAAAATATACAAATTTAGAGTATAGACTATATCAAATTTCATGAATCTAACTCAAAACATTTTGAAGTTACAGTTTCTAGTTAGGCAGACAAAATTTCAACAATATATATTTTGGACTCAAGACAGCTTGAAACATGGAGACATTCATCTAAATCTTGAGACCATTTTCTTTTTTTATAATTGCAATATGTTTTCTTTGTGTACAAGAAAATGAAAATAAATTGAATGTAGCAATGCAGTGGAACCTCACTCAATGAGCATAATTTGTTTCTGAATCATACTCGTAAAGTGAAACTCTCATTAAATGAAACAATGAATGTAAAGTAATACAATATATTCCACTTTGAAAAAAAAATACTCAAATGAATTTATAATAATATAATTTGTTATTTATAATACATGCTTTTTTTTTTTTTTTTTTTACTGGAAAATTGTCTAAAGTTTCTTTTTGGCTATGCTTCAAAATTCGATAAAAATGAGACACAGCATTTTTGTTGAATGAATTTGTAGCATGTGTAGAGTTTATTATTTTCTCTTTTACACCTTTTTTGCTGTCACATAAAGTTCCATAAGATTTTCTGTTTTGTCAATGTTCTTCCCCCAACTCATTGATGACCTTACTATTCATCTGTAATTCTATAATCTTGACCAGAGATGCAATCTTGTTGATTAAGGCTTAACAGGAACTTGTTAAAATTACTCGAAGTTGCATTCGGAAACAACTTTTGGGCCAAAGTATATATTCCAGTATCAAACAATACTGTTACAAATTGAACACAGACTGATTCAATCCAATTCAGTATGTAAAGTTAGGGTATCTTCTTTCACTCATTCTGAAAATATTGCTCACTAAGGTAGTCACTTTTTTACATCTTGTTTTGCTAGTTATGGAAGGTTCTCCTTTAGCAAGGTTTGACTGAACTTTCTTCTCATATCATCCCTACTTTAAAAAAAAATGAAACTATCTACAAACTAGTTCTAAACATATACCAAGAGAAATAGGCATGATTCTGCATATGACATCGCAATGTCTCCTCATCGCTTATTATCTGAAGCAGTGCTTAGTAAATGAAACATTTTTTAAATGTTTTTATTTGAATGTTATGTGAGGTGTTCGTTAAGTGAGGTTTGACATGTATTTCTATTAATAAGATTTTTCTTATATAGAAGACTGAAAAGATTAATGTTTGTGCATATATTTATTTGTTTTAAAGTTATTTATATCTGATATCTAAGAATTTGAAATAGCAATGAGTATTCAGTTACATTCTGTTTGAAATATTATAGTCATCACTACATGAACAGAGTGACCAGGAAGGCTTTAGTCGACGGTCATTGCTCAGAACATCTCCAGGAGAAAAAAAAGTAAAGGTTAAACAGAAAAAATTAGTTTATGATGATTGGACAACACCAGAAGCATATACTTTAATACTTCGTAAGCAAGTCTCTGCTTTAATAAATCTTGGAGCTTCTAAACAATTAGAGGTAATAAAATATTTTCAGCTTCAAATGGTAATTTATAAGTAATGATCAAAATTGAAGTAACAATGAAATGAGAAACTTTTAACCAATATTATTTAAAATTAAATTCTGCTTATTTAATTATTTTTTAGTGATTTACGATATAAAGCAGAAAATATATGTTAGTTTCCTAAGTGGTGAGTGGGTGCAATCCAATTAGTGTGTAATGTTAATCAAGATTGCTGAGTTTTGTTTATTACAAGAGAACCTAATTTAAAAAAAGACTGGTTTTTCTTATCAAGCACATAAATACCAAAAAGATACTGATTAGTTCATGGTAATAAAAATTGGAATATGCAGGTAAATATGTTGTTGTAATAGCAATAATGGGGATGGATAATGCTATTTGCTTTATTGATATTTGAGGGTTCAAAGTATGGTGGCAAAAGGAAAAGAGGGGCTTAGCTACAAACTCAAATAAAGACTCGAATCTCTTTTTAAAAAAATTATTTCTACCATATTTGAGAGTCGACACAGTTTTTTACAAATCCAATATATAAAAATCTATTAAAACGATGGAATTATATATTTTGTCTGAGATGAAAAAAAAGAAGAGGGATTCAATTTTGAGTGTCCTTTAAAGCTGTTTTGTATTTACGTATGTATATGCATGTGTGTGTGTGTAAAAGATATCTGTTGTTCTCATTTACAATATATATGTATATATATATAAATTCAAAAAATATATTTTTTCTATCCTTGAATATTTTTTAAATGGGTTATTTTTTTTTTGTTTTAAAAATGTATGAAGACAGTTATTAAGTATTTAAAGCTGAAAACAATTCTGAATAATTTTATATTACTTCTAAATAATATGCTACTAAAATTTTATAAATTTATATTTGATTTGTATTTTTTAAAATTTTGGTGTAATATTTCCATTTAAGGTTAACTGCTTACATGCCAAAATTAATAATAAAATCACCAGATATTTTTCTTGCTACAAAGTTATTTGGGTTTTTTTTTTTAACATTATGTAAAAAAAAAAGTTTAAAAAAAGCAATGCATATTTGAACATTATGGTGATGCTAGCGTATTGACATATGATGCTCGGGATTTTATTTGATGGTTATAATTTCTTCATACAGAAAAGTTAACTTTAAAAAATAATTTGTTTTATTTCAAAATGTAAAATACCAGAAATTCTTATTCCTGCTCCAAAGATAAAGATTCATTCAAGAAAATAAAAGCACGTTTTCTACAAAATGAAACTTCCGGAACCTTTTAGTATAGATGATTTTATACTGTAAATCTTGAACAGTGTAAATAAAAAGAAATTAAATGAGTAGAAAATTGTTGTCCACTTGCACCTAATTTTACAATTTCCAAATAAAGAAGAAGAGAAAACATAAGTTTAAGGGCTATATTTCTTTTAAACCTTTCACTACTGACCCGGCTCACCAGCCATACAAATTGTATCAAGGCAGGCTGGTGTCCTTTTCAAATAAGGGGTGTAGGATGTAAAACAAGTTATCACCAAAGATGCTCTGGCTCGCACCTATTGTATGACACAGAAATTGGTCTGCCAGTATAGAATTTTTATTGACAAATTAGCCGAATATTAAATGATTCATCTAAATTATTTAACTTTTAAATGTCTTTTTTAATTTAAATTTATTTTTGTTTCTTGAGTAATTGCCAAAATTAAATTTTAGTTCAATAAAAAAAAAGTTAACTGGGATAAAATGGACTTAAATTTCTTTCTTTTAAAGAAGCAACTTTTGATATAGCATGACAGCAAAATGAAAGATAGCATTCTCATTTGTATAAATAAAACAAACAAATCGTCAACACTCATGCTGTTATGTACATAGATTTAATACTATATTTAGTTTGTATCCTATTAGTAACAATAGGCAGTAGAGCTTCAATCTTTTTCTCATAGTAATTTAAAAGAAGAAAAAAAAATGGATATGTTGTTTAAAGCTAAAACATTTTATTAAAAGTTAATGCTTGCCTATTTATAATTCTCAATTGTATATATTCTGCAAGATGAGCTACATTATGTTGTATTGCTTATATTATGTTGTTTCCTAATTAAAGTTTCATTTCTGCTATGCTTTCATTTATTATAACATGCTTAACATATTATAACATTGTTATAATATGTTAAGCCATTATTATAACATTGTTATGTATAAAAATATATGTAATGTGTTCTTGCTAACAGGATCAACCATCAAATTTCCTCTAATGAGTTATATAAGAATAAATTGAATGACTGTATTAAATCATAAGTTAATGAGAATTATTCTTTTATTTGCAGAATGTTGTGCTCCATATGTGGTGCCTGTATTTACAAAAATGTCAAATTGCTTTTAGGATAGATTTTATGGCTAAGAATGGAAATGAAGTTCCACGACTTGGTCTTTATGCTCCAATGAGGTATAATTTTTTGTTGTAGTTTTACATCATATTAAACTGTTTGTGAACTTCATTTAAATGAAAGTCATTTTAGAGGTGTAATAATTTTATTTCTATTTGAAACAAAATAATAAAAAGATATTTGCAAAGGTAATAAAGTGTTATAAATTATTACTCTAAACTCATAGATTAATATCATAATTCTCATTAAGTTTATTTGATATAAACTGAACAGATGATGTCAAAAATGTCTAGCTTATATTGTAATAAATTCATATATTATGAGTTATAAATCGCCAGAACTAATAATGCATCATATCAAATAACCATCAAAGTTGTTGAGTGTTTTTGAAAATCATTGAGCCATTTGATGCTTTTCTTTATTTCTTGTATTTGCTTATTAAAGTGTTCAAATTATTTATTTCAACTTAATGTAATTTAAATTGAATTTTTTATAGAAATATTTTCTTTCATAAGTGAATAATTGTTTAAAATATATTTTCTTTCTCTCTTTAGAGATAGAAGGGTTTTATATGGAAATAAAATGATAGTAAGAAAAGAAAGAAAGAAGAGGAAAAAAGCCATGCCCAAAAAGTCTCCTTCACAAATTAAGAAGGATGAAGAATCTGCTACTTCAGATGTAAGTTTTTCTCGAAAAGAAAAGTTTCCTCATAATTCTTTGACCTGAAAATAAATTTGGTTACTTCAATGTGGAGCTAACTATATATGTTAACTTATTTAAACAAAGGTGGTAAAAACATTTGGTAAAATATCCCATCATGTTTTCATTTATCTAAATGCTGTTTTCTCTAATTATACAATGTTATTATTTGCATTGATTATTTACTTAAATGTCTACTTAAGATTATGTAATTCTGTTTTTTTTTAAATTTAACTATTTTATTCTGCCTAACTGTTGCTAATGGTAGTAAAATGAAGTCCAGGATATGAATTTTAAAAATATCTATTGAATGTAGTTGTTTAAATTTTCTAAATCACATTTTGTTAGATACTATATATTTCTTCATCATAAAATTTTGTTTTAAATCAAATGTCTTAAAGTTTTACAATGCATTTATAAAGATAAATACAGGTAGATGACATAAATAACATATTCTTTTTTTCAGCTTTTCAAGATGAACCTACTAAATATTACATGGTTGTGCATTATGACTGCACTTCCCTGCATTTAAAAAATATATTCCTTTTCCAACTTTTAACATGAACTCATCAATATTTAAATTTAAATCTTACTGCCATCCTCAAATATTGAAAAAATTTTCCCACTTTCTTATATTTGCAATTGATTAAAGAACGTTACAAATATTTTTCACATGTTTATCCTTTTTTCTTTCCCTGCTCAAAAAAGTACTATTGAATATTGATATTAAAGATAGCATGTTTTGAATTTATTCTTCCATTATAATGTATGCTTACTTTGAAAATATAAAATTAGTTATATGTATATTAATATCACAGTTAACAAAACATTCACAGTTCACAAAGCATATTACAGTTAACAAAGCACAGTTAACATTCTCTACATTAAATAACCAATGTATGTAGACACCATCAATTCAATATTATGTTATTATTCTTGTTTAAATTAAAAAATCATGTTGAAAATAATATATTACTAATCAGAATTAATTTAATAAAATTGTTTTATTTGTTAACCAGTTGATGCCAACTTAATTTAAAGCATAAATTTTAGTAAATTTCTTTTAAATTATTTTAAAAACACCAATATTAAGATTAATGCGAAATAAAATAAAATTCCCAAAAATATGACATGGAGTATTTTTTAAACAATATTGAGAAATAAATAAAGTCATTTTCAAAAACTTTATTTCATAGATATATATATATATTAAAATAATCCTTACATTACTTCAAATATAATTTAAAGTAAAAAAAGAAAGAAAGAAAATCGAAATGACTTGTTGATTTTAAAATCTGCTTAATGGTTAAGCAATTGAAAATTACTTATGAGTTTTGTGACCTTGTAGCCAAATCAATGAAATGCATTCAATTTAGCCTCAGAAGTTGAATTAATTTAATGTACTGAGTTAATCTATCAAACTTTTTATGAATATATTGTTTAAATTTTTTAATATAACAACTGTCATTTGATGCACATATGGGCAGTAAAAAGAAAAAAAATAATTCAAGAATAAAATACTTAATGTGACAGTAAGCAATTGTTTTGTAGTGCATGATTATATCAAAAAATTATGTATTTATAGAATTAAATGCATGATAATGGGACATCTTAACATGGAGCATGATAAAATTGAATCATTCATTGCTCTACCTTTTTATGGGCTTTCTAGATTTGATATAGTGCTTTTTTAATGAAACTACATTGTAGTTTTTATTTTTTAAATATTTCTTTTTTAATTAAAATTATAAGAAAAATCTTAATCTGATTCTTTATTCTGTATAAATTTTGTTCAAAGAATTAATAATAGCAGTTTGGAGAAATATATCTGTATAAATATGCCTATTCATTTTGGGAATTGTAGTACTCTGGTAGTAGAATTTGAGATTAGGGCTATTAGTTCCATGTTCATCTTCACCAGAAATTCTATTGTGTAACTATGCCTGATGTACTTGAATATTGGAATTTAATGTGTTTCTGTTAATGTGGGGTATCTGTTTGAAGAGAAGGATGCTGGCTCAAATATTGTTCTTATCATCTGACTATGATTCAAAATTTCATATATGCCAAAATAGATTTAAATAGGACTTTAATCTAACCAAACTGAACTAAATCTTTGTTGTGATTTGCGCTGCTCATTTGTTTTCGTTTTGTTTTTATTTTATTATTATTATTATTATTAAAGTTGCATATTCATAAAAATTTATCTTTTTTAAAAGTCATTATCATATCATCAAAAGCAGTGGAAGCTGATCCATAATATCGGTACTCTTTGAAATCATGTTCAATACTTTTTTTTGTTGTTGTTGTTGTCGTTGTTGCTGCTGCTTTTCCACATTGAGAGTTTAATAAATAAAATTTAAAAAAGAAGTAACCTAAAGATTATAGTAAATGGATACGTGTTAGATAAACAAATCAGGGCTGGTCTTCAAAAAAAAAAAAAAACACCATAGAAAGCATTACAATTTGCTCACAATACAATTTGGGAGTCAAAAATCAGAATCCTTCCATGGAGTCTGGAAATTTTTCATTTGTACTGGGCACTTTTCATTTGTACTGGTTTCGTGTGTAGCGAACTGTGTGGTCCTCCTTTTATTTATTTCTTTTCCTTTCCTCTCGCATAATATTTGATTTTGCTGTTTTATTTTATTTTTCTTCATTTTTCCTCTGTAGCTATTATTTGGATCTAAGTTTGCTTTCATTTCACTTCAATAAAATCTCATCTGTTTTAATAATGTTCATTTTTTTAATTAGAAATCAATTATCAAAAAATATATAAATTAATTTTTCAGATAATTGTAGTTAAAAACTTTCATGCTATTTAAAGATAAAGGCTTTTTAAAAATTTTACTATAATATAATTTTTTTGTGAAATGCTTTTTACAAGTCTGCTCATTTCTGAATTGATGAAAAATCATTATCTGTTATGTATATTAATTATAATAGCATTTTGAGAAAATGTACAATCATTTGTTTACAAAAGGATAAATAGCATGCATCTAATCATCAATAACCAAATAGCAATTCGACACAGTAACTGCATAATTATCACAAAAGAAATTGTATTAATCTCCATAAAAATGTTTTTGAAACAGAAAATTGACATTCTGTTCATTAACTCTTTTTTTATTCCCTGCCCTTGGACATTTTAATCTCTTATAAAAATTTTGCTTCTTGATAAAATATTAATTTTTATTATAATGTGCCAGAACATTAAACTTTCAAGCCTTTTACAGTAATAACTGTTGTCTTTTTTTTAATATCCTATTTTCAAATGTTTGATACATTCCTTCTTATTTTTGCTATTTTAAACTGGATTAACTTTTTTGTGTTTATAATCAATATTTATTTTCAAGGCTGACAGTGAAATTTATAAAATTTCAAGTGAAGATGATGTTGAAAGTCAAAATGAAAATAAAGAAGATTTGCCTTGCTCAGAAAATATAAAACTTTCATCAGCTGCTCGAAAAACATTAGTAAGTTTTATTTATTCACTGCATGTACATAGTTTACAACTGTAAAGAAAGGTGTGATCTCAATGATGTACTTTTTATTTATCCCAGAAGTAAAATAAATGGTTTATATATTACTTATTTTAAATAATTTCATTTTTTTCATTATTATTGTAATGAAGTATACACATATCTGCTTTATTGTTGCTTAATGGATTTAAGTTTTGCGTAAGTTGACTTGAAAGTAATTGTTTATACTCATACATTTATATTAATTTTTTTTAATTGATTTCTGTTTGTTTAATCTTAACTAAAATATTAGTTACTAATTTATTTTTTAGCTGAATTGCATTTTAAACGAAGTTGTAATCAAGTTTCATTTTTATAACTTCAAGATTAAAGCTTCCATAAGTTCTTAACATGCTTTGACTATATTTATGAATTTTTCTTCCTAAAGAATTAAATTTAAACAAAGGGAAAGTGTAAAAACTTTAAAAAAAATTATGTAAAAAAGAGTTGACACATTTTGATGAGATGGTACAGGATCCATGTGTTTCATTTTTGGAAAAAAACTAAATTTTCTTTTGCTGTTTTTGTTCCCTTAATAAAACAAAATTTTTCAAATTATTGTATGGAATTTTAATTATTTAAATTAAAATTAAGTGTAGTTATTTCTAAACTACATTAATAATATTATTTCATTAGTTTTGAGGCCCAAAATGTAAAAAAAATAAATCATGTTTATTTGATTTTTTTTTAACTCTGTGAGTCTTCTCCTCCTCTATTACTTGCTTTAAAATAAGGAGGTGTTTTTTTTTTGGGGGGGGGGGTCTTTTTTTTTTTTTTTTTTTTTTTGTATAGTATTTCAATATGTTAGAAATTAAACTTCTTTTTCTTCCAGCTTGGATTCAGTGCACTATAATATAAAATATAACAACTTTAAACTCTTTCTTGTTATTAAGTAAAAAATAATATTTAGAGAACTCTTATATTCATATACTTATTTATTTATTTATTTATTTTTGCTCTACTTTTTGGTAGGTGGTCATAAATAGAGAATTACAGAAAAAACTTTCTATAATTAATTACTATATTATATATGAATAATGTTAGTTTTTCATACATCTCTCATCTTTTAAAACTTACTAAGTATTAAAAGGTTTCTTTCCTTTTTAAAGTTGTTATATTTAAAATTAGATTTATAAAATAATATTTCAACATATTATTTCTTTATGAATAATAAGCATGTCAACAAATGTTTGGCATAGTATATAAATGGCATGTTTTCCTTCTTTTTTTTAGTACAATCAAATTATGTAACTTGTTGAAAATAGCGTATTTCAAAACTTGGTTGTAGTTGTTTTTGTTTTACTTTCTTGAATATGTGACTACTTTTTTTTTAATGTAGAAAACGACAAAAGTACTCAAAAACAAGTACCGAGCTAAACAGTTATCAGTTCATGAATTAGACCTTTCTAAATTATTGAGTTTTTGCCATTTGGGACTTATATATACCAAAGATCATTTACTGTTGACTGATCTTCTTAGGTAATGAGCAATCAGTTGTTATTCATTTTTATTTTCTGCATTCTATTTTTGCTATTTAATATTTAAAAAGATCATTGACAAGTCTAACCCAATCAATATTTTTAGATTAGTGAATGAAAGGAAAGTACCATATTTATTTGCAACAGAGCATTTATCATCTTCAATGAAACTTATATATAGTGACACCAATGTTTTTAGAAAGGTATTTATTTATATGAATGTTTATTTTTTATTGCATTATAGATATATATAAAATTATCTAAGTATTTTAGACAAAATGAAAAAAAAATCTGAGATAATAGACATGTGATTGATAATTTTTCACACAGTGTTATTAACTCTTTCTTGTATGTGTATATTCTCCTGTGTGATTGATATTACAAGTGTTTTTTAAGAATATATTGATTCTGAAAATTAGATTCAATAAAATGTTCCATTATGTATTTTCCCTGTGTAAAGCAAATAAATAATTGTCTCTCTTGTGCTGGTCATATTATTCAACAGGATGCTTTTTTTTTTCTATTCCTCTGCAGTAATAATGAATTTTAAAAGTTACTTTTGTAAATGCATTTGATTAAAAAGACAGAAAAAAAAAAGGAATCTGTATAATTTATAATCCTGTACTCTATCCATTTTAAAACCATTATCTTGCATATTAAATGATGTTGAAGGAAATGTTGCTGAATCAACTAAGATTATATCAGAAATTCTTTAACTATTATTAAACTAAATATGCATGTAGAATGCTAGAAGAATTTTATTGCAAATCTTTGCCAGAAGACTTTCTACAGAATAACTGCAAAACTCTTCTATTAATACGAGTGTTTAACCTTAATGCCATAGTTGCTTGCTTAAAGTATAACATTATTATTTAATCTAGTGGCTAAAATCTCTTGCCATTTAAAATTAGCATCTTTTCTTGTATATGATTTCTTTTTTAATAATCTATATGATTCTTTAAAATTTTATTTGCAATAAGAATGAGGTAAGCATTTTTCCTCCCTTCTTATTTAATTTGCATTGCTTTTTATGGACAAAATCAATTATTGTCTGTTTGATTGCAATAGCTATGCATATTTTTTATACCAAAATTTTTATTGAATTTATTGAAGCAAAGGAGAAGAACTTCAAGATAGTTTTTCTATTAACAATTCAAGATTTCTGAAAAAAGTGTGGTAGATATGTATTACAATGTATTTAGTTCTACTTTTAGCAACCAAATGAGTTTAGTTCACATTATGTTTGCACTTTACATATAAGGTGTTATACAGTGATGTATAAAAATAAATGTCCGTTTTATCAGAACATATATTTGAGAAGTTCAGTTTTTGCATTTTTAATAAGATAATATATTTATATAATGCATTATGGAACTTTAATCATCTAAATGATAACACATTAAAAAAAAAGAAAAACTTTATATTTAATCTTTTATATACATTTTTTTAATAGAAAAGGGCACCCGACCTATGGGAAGTTTCCAGCATGTCTGCTAAGCTAATTGATTTCCTAAAGCTTCCAAGATTTAAGCATTGTTCTCTGATGCCTATTGTTATACGTTTTGTTGCAGATCTAAATTTGCCAGGTATAATTTAAATGTAATCCATGTTCAACTCCATAAAAATTCTTTAAAATAAACTTCTGTTCTAAAAAAAAATTCTGCTCATTATTAACACGAAAAATAATTTACATATCAAATTTGATATATTATGGATTTAAAGATTAATATTTTGTACATTCAACAAACTTTATTTTTAGTTTTACAACAATTTTAATTTTTCCCATTGTTTTTAAGTGCTTATCTTTATTTTTAATAACATTTTGTTTGCATATTTTTTTAATTACTTATATTAAGATGAAATTAGACATTAATATCCCTTAATGTTTAATTTATTAAAACATTTTAAGGTTTTATTCCCTTGCTGTGCTTAACAATGAAATCTGAATTGGTATCTATGAAATGAAAACATTATTCAAAAAGATTATTTATATCTAGAAAGTTTCTTTCTGGATATCACCCTGCTTTCAGAATTGTTGTTTTTGGCAACTGGCAGAATTTCAATTGTAGGAT
This sequence comes from Argiope aurantia, assembly GCA_026543865.1. NCBI lineage: Eukaryota > Metazoa > Arthropoda > Arachnida > Araneae > Araneidae > Argiope > Argiope aurantia. The sequence continues at coordinate 42,710 of JAPMOR010060924.1, read as the reverse complement.
TAGTGCTCCAGGTTTGTGACTTGGTTCTGTTGAAGATCTATCGTATTCATAGACTTAGTGTATGATCGAAGTTTGGTGAAGTGTCCACTCGGGTGCAGTTCCTGGCCATTGTTAAAATAACAATTATAATTGTTCTCATGCAGCTTCAGGATGACAACTAATTAAATGCCCTCCTGAAAATAATGCATAAAAACATGTTCATAGTGAATTATCAATTAGTTTGCATCATTCTGTGATTAGGAAAGATTAATTACCTTCTGAAGTTTTGATGATTTTATCTCAAAGTTTTTGCAAATATTCTTGAATTATGGAAGCCTGAGTAACCTTATGGTCTCATTATTTGGTTTTATTAGGCATTGCATGAATTCTAATTCTTATAGAGAGTGGAATATTAAATAGCTGTTTTAAATCGATTTTTTATATGTATGTTTAAGAAAATTAAGGGTTTACTGCAGTTTCATTGTCCCATACCTAATTAGAAAATATAAACTCTATATATTGTTTTATCTTGTGACAAAAAGGATAGCAAGAAGAAAGGCTAGTTTTGGTAGAAGTGTAATATTTTTTTTCTTACAGTAATTAATAATCTTAATTTAGCTATATTGCTAATAAATAAAATTGTTTTGTAGGTACTATAATACCTGTCATCAAAAATATAATAGAAAGTTGGAAAAATGGAGAGAGTGAGTGGTATAAAACAAAACTTATTGCTGGGAAGATGCTTTCCATGCCGTTATATGAAGTTCAAGCAATGGCTGCTGTCATTGTTGCTTTGAAACTTTTATTTGTATTAGATGGAAAATATGAAGTGTATGTTTTGCTTTTTATTTTTGCATTAATTAAATGATATTTGTATATTTTATTCTATTTGTTAGTAGATAAATATAAATTTTCCATAACTTAATTGCATAATTTCTTTTAAAATGTAATTGCTTGAGAATAGTTTATGAAATAAAAAGAAACAAACTTTTTTTATAGTATAATAAGATATTAGTCTTTGAACTAACATTTAAACATACTTAGTTATTGATAAAAGTTTCATTTTTTTACTTTATCTAATTAATAAACTATTATGTGAATAGTTGTAATTTTTCATCTGCAATAATTATAAAATGTATATAATTTTTAAAAAAAAAAAAAAAAAAAAAAAAAAAAAAAAGATATAAAATTGTTTACAACCATTTCCAAGAACATTTTGATTAATAAACATGTAATGAACTATTAAAAGAGTTCCTCTTTGAGCTTTCATTGATCATTAATGATTAATAAGGCATGTTTTTAGTAACTCATTTTTTTCTCTTTATTATTATCTAGTCTAAGTTGGAATCTCTCTGACAGGTAATTTCTTTATACGATATTTTATGCTTGACTGATAATTGTTTGTTTATTTTTTAGAGAACATAGTGAAACTATGATGAAGCTTAATATTCTTCTTAAAAGTAAGATTCATGAAAACTTTTACCATTTTCTGATTAATCTTATTATTGTTTTCAATTGCTTCATTTAGAATTTTGTTTAGTATCTGAACACATATACTTAAATAGATATAAATAGGTACTAAAAGTCTTATTTCATATCAAACAATATATCTAATTCTTTTAGCTTTGCTTCTGTAATAATAATATTTAAAATAATAATAAAAATAATCATCTTTATGGATTTTTTTTCCAAAAATCTTTTGCTGTATAAATTTTATTAAATGCATTAATTCAAGTATGATTTGTATGATATAAAGGTATTTCTGAAATTAAGCTACATTTGTACAAGTACAAGAAGCAACCATATACATTTACATTATTCTTGCACAATGGTGTAGAAACTGGAGATAAGGGAAGGGGTATAATAGGCTTGAGTGTCAATCTCATTGGATGCCATGAGGATAAAATATTAGTGCCCTTATGACTCTTTCTAAATAGAAATACCATAAGAAGGCAAAAAAAAAAAATATGTTCTTATGAATGCAAAAGTTCTGTTGATATTCATGAATGGAATAAGATAACTGTGTTGCTAACTTCTCCATTAGATTATTTAAAAATGAATACCATATTCAGAATTATTTTAGTTGAAAAGTTCATGGAGTAATGCTCTTTTTCCTGCATGATAAAGCTTTTAACATCTGTTATTCATCACAAATTGTACAAGGTGTAATTTAAATATAAAACTAGTAAGATATATACCAATAAAAGCTATTATGCCCTGAATGCCAAAAGATCGCAATAAAAAGATATCAAAATACTGAAATTTTTTTAAAAATGAACGAGTATGTTCAAAGTTTATGGACGCTGATAAAACAATCACAAAGGATATGTTGAATTCCAATAATTCCAGTCTTGAATCTAATGAGGCATTCTCTCTATCTACTAGTATAAGTGTATCAAACTCAATGGTAGCATAAAAAAGATCTACGTTTACTTAGACACAATAAAGTAAAAACTTCAAATGTTCTCTTCTAAAACTAATTTTATTATGATAACATACTACAGGTGCAAAACAAAGGCAATAGCAAATTAAAATTTTTATGGATTTGGCATTTTTTTTTTCCTGTTTTAAATGATATCTTATTCATAGTTATTTGTTTCAAAATAGGTCTGAGTGAATATCAATGATCTGACAAGAAACTTATTTCTTTTCATAAATGAAAATAATATTTTTCAAACTACTGTACTAATAAATATTTCCAAATATGAAAATAATATTTATGCTAGTTTTTAACTATTTTCAAAGCTAACAGAAAATTATTTATAAAATTCATCATCCCAAGTTCTTAGAATTTTGCTTTCAAACATTAACTACATTACATCTTGCTTACCTTCATTTATATTTGTTTAGGTACTGATTTTATATCTACGAAGGGTCTTTTCTACTTCTATAGGTTAATTATCAATAATTAACCTCCTTTAGAAGCTTGTCGATTTACTAAGAATTTAAGCAGTGTTTAATTTCATGATTCCATCAACCAAGTATTTTAAACATCAAATTATAATAGATATTTAAATTGTGTTAATTCAATAGTCTGATACCTGTTTTTATTCCTAATGCAAACATGACACATTTCTGCAGAAACATGGATTTCAGTGTTCTTTCTAATAAAATTTTATTGTTTTTAAAACCAATTAATTTTCTTTTTATATTTTAGTTATACAATACTTTTTTTATATAAATTTATTCATTTTGTTCTTCACTTTTAATCATTATTTTACTTCTCAATGTTTAAGTTTGGTATAATTCACTATTTTATAATGTTCAGCAACACAATGTTTATAATGTTCATAATGCAAATTCAAAATGTGTGAAAGTAAATGTAGAACTGTTAAAATATTATTAAGTTATAGTTTTTTTAAGGAAAAACTATGCTTAAAGTATGGATGTGAAGTACTTAATTTCTGTTATTTTTATAAAACTGAACTTCATTACTAGTTATATTTTCAAAGTCTCTCTATATTTTTTTAATTAGCAGAAATTTAACTTTTTTCATGTAGCACATGTGTATTTCAATCCATTTTTCATTTATATTCATGTATATTTTATTTGTTTCCACTTCTGCTTCTTGTTTTGTTTTATAAATTGTTATTTCTACAATTTTATTTGTATTTTTTATAGGTGAGAAACTATTTGTGTGGAGTGAATGGAGAAAACAAATGTCATTAAGAGAATTTTTATTTATGAAAAGTGGAATTTCATATTCTGATTTGTAAATATTAAACTGCTTTTTTTAATTTTTTTCTGTTATAATATTGAAGTTACATGTGTGTTATTAGAAATGTTCAATATGTGTGTACATTCCCAATAAATAAAGGGTGAAGATATTAATATAAGTTATTTTATAGTTATTTGATCACTTGGTTTCCAAAAAGCATAATTTGTTGGAATGAAGTGAATAACATCTAGCCTTCTGATAAATTTAAAAAGAAAAAATCTAACTATACAAATAAGATTTTTTTGTTTCAAATTAGAAGGAGAAATATTTGCTTCAAAAATTCATCAAAGTACTTTACATACTGAAGAATTTTCAAAATATGCATTTCTTTTCATGATTCTTCTGAAAGTAAATGCATAAAAGGTAATAAAAACAACTGATATAAGGCAATAAAAACAACTGATATACCTACTCTGTTTTAAAGTGTGTTTATGTTCTCGGCATAAGGCTAAAGGAATGCATTTTCCTGCTTTTAAAATTATTGATAAGAAGTATTATGGCTGCTGCTGCTATACTCCTCTTACATTTCTAGTTCGATTTAAGTTATCACAATGTACCATACATCATAATAACTTTTTTAAATCAGATTTTGTTAGAACAAGTGTACAAGGAAGCATTGGAGTATGTTGCATTCATTGATAACTTGGTGATTTTTAATTTTTGAATATCTTGAATGAAAATTATTAACTTTAATTTAAGTGTGTGTTATGCAAGATAAAAGAATCTTCTTGATGGATTTTGAATCAACTATGAAACTCTTAATGAATCACAATAATTGATTCACATCTTCTTTCAAAACAGCTATCAGAAAGAAAAAAAAAAAGCATGTTGTTCTGATATTCATGACTGTATGGTGCCAGGTTGAAACACTATTGCTATGAAAAAAAAAATAATAATAAAATATCCAAACTCACTCACTTGTTTTCTTTCCTTCAGTCCAAGCATGCACTTTTTCTAAAACATTTTATTTCTCACCCTGCATTATATTTACCATATATATTGAATGAGACAATGGAAATATTTTACATGTGTTGGAATTTATAAATTTCTATGCTTTATTCCTGAAAAAAATCCTTTTGTAGACATTTTTGTTTTCATGGGCCATCCAATCTATATATTTTACTATGAAAATTTAATTTTTTTATTAGAGTTTGTACTTGTATCAAATATTATTTTTTAAAAAAAGGAATGATTTGTATTAAATAATTGCCATCTGTTTAGTGTATGAATTCTATCAATATCTCTTCATGTATTTCCTGAAAACTCCATTCTTATAATCTTGTAGAAGTTAAAAAAGTTATCTTCAGATAAATTATTCTGCACTTATAGCTAATATTTGAATATTTTATTGTTATAATACAGTTTTTAATAAAATTCTCATTTTTTGTTTCAGCACCAATTTAGAAAAGATATGCCCAGAATTAATTGCAAAGTATTCAGTTTACAAACCAAAACCACATGAGGATTCAGACAAAGGTGAGAATATTAAAGTTACTGAATTCAACACTTTGGGGGGGTTTCCCCCCTCCTGAACTAAGATAATAATTAGCACATGGGACTGCTGATAATGGAACAATCAGTTAAATAGATGGAATTTTCAGTTTATTTGGATTTGTTTAAACTGGCGTGTTTCTTGTCTCCTTTTAGATAGGATTATTTATGCATATTAACTGTATCATAAAGAAAAATTTTGAAAAAAAAATTGCCAAAATAGATGCAATTTAAATGTTTTATAGGCTTAGTGGAAAAACAGTTTTGATAAAATAACTAGAACCATTTAAATGGATGAGGACAGCTTTATTTACAAAATTGCATTATTGCTTCACAAGCAATAATTAGGAATTTACTTATACAGAACTTATTCAAATATTAATAATATACAAGATATAAAGGACAAGAAAGAACGATATGTTCGTTTATATGTTATGTTTCTGAAATCTTGCAGTGGACACAATTAGGAGAATCGATTAGTGCACATTTAAAAAGAGTATCATTAACTGGAAAAGTTCTAGAAATTAGTCGAAAAATCAATACCTCATTTCATCTAGACAAGTTGATTGTTTTTAAGTTACAATTTTCCAGCCACCTGTAATTTTCATAGTATTTAGAATTTTTCCATTCTTTGTTTTGCTTCAGTCGAACAGCTTTGTAACTTTCTGATCTGACATCTTCAGGCGAAATCCAGTCACAGATTATCAGGGAGGTCAACGCTTGTTTGGCAGAGGAGTCTGCTCACTTGTTTTTTTCAATTCCCACATGGGCGGGAGTAAATACCAGTGTCAAAGAAAAGCATAGTTTTGAAGCATCAAAAATGAGCTGAGCTAGAAGAAGGGAACTCCTTCGGTGAATGAAACTTGAGGCTCCTTAAGGCCGTCAGGTTTGACAAACTATCCGTCAAAATTATATAGTCCTTAGATTCATTTATAAAGTTTTGAACAGCCAAGGCAAATCCCTCCCCTGAAAACACTGAATTTATGTTATGTATTGTCCCCTTAATTATAATGTTCGTAGAACAATTGATGGCCGCTATTGTTGTTGAATGCTCATTCTTGGAAGCATCTGTGGCCAAAATTATTCTATCCCCAGGGATAGATGCTTTATACTCAGCATACAATAATATAATGGTGTTAAGATCTAGACCTCTGAGTTGGAATCTCAATTCGTGAATCTTTATATCGGAATTCTGATATTCTTCCCAATCGACTGGGAAACATGTCGATATCATTTTGTCCAGTGACAAGTTTTCACGAGAAAGCCTCTAATGTGACTCCACAAGGAAGCCTTTTATAAATGTGGTTTGAAATGATGGAATTGACCTCGATAATAGATCTCAATACGTCTGTGAAATCGTAGGCAGAAAATTGAATGAAAAAAATGTATTTTTCCTCTCAAATCTCAATTTCATAGTAATCTCATTTGAAAGCTTGTATAGAATCGGAAGAGGCGTCCATCTGGGGAGTCTGAGAACGAAGTGAAGGATATCGTTCTGAATTCTTTGTAGAGTTTCATACCCTGCTTTATTCGTCATGCCAACCGTGTGGGCACCAAATTCGATTGCTTGAGTGATACAAGCATTGCAAATTTTCAATAAATTAGATGCAGTCGCCCCCCACCTTGGAGCAGGCAGGGCTTTGATTACATTTAGTTTCTTAAAGGCTTTGTTTTTGAGTTGTTCAATATTTAAACGGAATGAGAAAACTGCGGCAAACTAAAGGTCAAGAAAACAGATATTATTAGTCCAAGGGATATAACAGTCTGGAAAGAGGACTTAGAACTCTGCCGGAGATCTCCGAGAAGGTTAATTATTTTGTTCTTCTGTGGAGCAATATCCATGTGCCATTCCTTACACCAGCACTCTGATTTGGAGACACAGAATCTTAACCTATTTTTAATTCCCTCTATATTTGACTCCTCCACCAAGGTGAAAATGTCATCCACATAAATGAAGCAAGTGACCTCCATGGGTAAAATATTATAAATATCACTCATGAAAATTGTAAAGAGTAATAGGAAAGAACGCTTCCCCCAGGGATGCCTCTTTCTTGCCTAAAAAGGGAAGAGGAGACAAATATGCAAATATGCTCTCCAAGACAAATATGCTTTACGGTCTTGCAAAAAATGCGCGATCCACAAAGCCAACTTACCCTTTATACCGGATTTTAGAAACTTGAGCATCAGACCATCATGCCAAATGTTATGTGTAGACTTTATGTCAAAGGAAAGGCCATATAAAAACTTTTTCCGGGCTCTAGCTATCAAAATTTTGTTTAGCAGGATTTGTCAGCTTTCTAAAAAGCTGTCACTGCCTTTTTATGGTTAAAACCCAGCATTAAACGAGTGAAAGAATTTATTTAAATAAAATCGTAGAAGCCGATTCAATATTATCCGTGCGGAAATCTTTCCTATAACAGATGTTAACGCTATGGGTCTATGTGATGAGACCTCTGAAGGACTTTTTCCAGGTTTCAAGATTGGTATTATCTTTGCTATTCTCCAGAATTCATTACCCATAAGTATTATTTGCCCATAAGTTATTTAACACATCTAGTAATATAGTTGTGTTTTCTTCCGAAAGGCATGACAACATTTTCTTATTGACCTGGTCTAAACCTGGGGATTTATTTTGAGTTTTTGATAGAGCGTATTGGAGCTCCCTAATGGAAAAAGAGCAGTTCAATCTCTCATATTCGGCTGTCTCAGCAAGCTCAACTGAGAAATCCAAAGGAAGTTGTTCGTTCTGTGCTCTCTTAATTAAGCTATATGCGATTGCATTAGCCTGAGCAAGCGGCGTTGTTAGAGTAATGCCCGAGTTAAGAATAAGATTATTAATGCATGGGGATCCATTCTTGTTCAGCTAAATTTTAATGACCCGAAAAGCGCAATGTGAGGATGCAACCTCGTGTGACGTTCTATCCCAAAAATTGCGTTTACGCCCCTTCACATATTTTCTAAGAACCAAAGCATATTCCTATAGGCGGCCCAGTTCGAAATGGAAGGGTATGATTTTAAAATTTTCTAAGAATTTTTCTTTTCACTGCCTTGAGGTAATTGCATTTTACATACCACCTAGAAAAGTGAGTGTGACTGAACCAAGAAAGAGAATAAGAGGATGCCTAGCAGAAAAGTTTGTGTAAAACTGTCGAGGGACGGAAGTTTGCCCTGCTTTTGAATAAGCTCGTTTATTTTTCTAGAAAATTTATTCCAATTTATGTATTTATTTCAATCATGTATCGGTATGAAGGAACTTCATACCGATGTTACAGACCGAGATGAAAATGGAGTGGTGATCACTGTCGTATAGATCATGGGAAATCTCTATCATAATTTTATTTATTATTGCATTAACCTGAGCAAGCGGCTTTGTTAGAGTAATGCCCGAGTTAAGAATAAGATTATCAATGCATGGGGATCCATCCTTGTTCAGCTAAGTTTTAATGACCCGAAAAGTGCAATGTGTAAGTGAAATGATGAACAGATCGACAAGACTAATAAAGAGGGCATTTTAGTCCACTGGTATCTGGTGAACTTGTTCGTATTAAGTAAGCACATTTGGTTACAGCTAATCCAATCTAAAACCAAGTTAGCATCGGAAGATGTACGATAGCTCTCGAGTGCCGGGTGATGTAAATTGAAATCGCCCAACAACATGAAAGGAGGAGTAATCTGAAATGCGAAAGAATTTAGCCAGGAAGCTTCAAACTTTCCACCAGGTGAATAAAGGTTAACAATTGTGATTGTGAAATCCGAGTTCGGACCAAGCCAAATCTTGAATGCCAAGACATCCACATCCGATAGAGGAAGAGGGAGAGCAATAAGCTGTGCCGGGATATCCTGATGGACAGCCGTAATAAGGCCACCTCTAGTCGAATATTGCCTTTCAATACGATTTTTTAAGTGAAAATGGGTCCGATGCATCCACCAAGATTCCTGCAATACCAGACGCTGGGCAAGAGAAAAAGAGGGTTCAAGCAGCCACGGGATCTTACTTTTGATCCCCCGGACATTCCATTGAATAAGATGCATTGGAAAAAAATAATTAAATATATATATATATATTAAGAAAGAAAGAAAAACGAGGGACTTATCTTATGTCCAAAATCTCTTCTTCCCCACTGAGATTATTTATTTCAGCAAGGGAACTTTGATCAAGAATAAGACTTGGGCTATGAGAAGGGCTGTAACCAAAATTTAATTCCAGCAGTGCTATTTTATTATTTAAAGAGTCTATAGTCGCTTGTTGATTTTCAATTATGATGCGAAGAGTATTATTCTCTTCCACTTTTTTTGTCACAGTTGTTTTGGATTTCCGCGATGCGAGCCACACATTGGCGGTTCACTTCCTGAAGTTTTAATATTTCATTCCCCTGTGGAATAAGATTAGTAATCAGCTTTATTAACTCATAAAGGGGTTATTTGAGTTGGCTGATTTGTTTGTTGGGGTTATCAAGAATATGAACTGGCGAATGACTCTTGACTTTTTGCGCGAACATTGGCGATGTCACTAATTTCCTTGTTTCCTAGAAAGAGATGTCCGAGTCTTAATAATTTCATTTTCTATCGAGTAGAAACGGCAATCCCTATTGAGTGCGTCATGCGTTTGTTCACAACGAAAACATTTAGTGGGTAGAACACATACGTCAGCGTGTGTGCCCCCACAATTTGTACATCTTTTGTTGTTTTCACAACGAAGTTGTGTGTGTCCAAATTTCAGACACTTATAGCACACTTTGTGGTTCTCGATAAATCTTGAAACTTTAAATATAATCCAACCAAATTTTATTTCTTTGCGTTCGATTTGCCTATTTCTTCGAAGAGCACAATTTGAATGGGATCTGATGTTCCCCTCTTTAAACCTCACAATTCTAGCTGCAGTGATATTTTGAACAGAGAGTTCGTTGTTGATATCTGCATTGCTCATTTCAGTGTCAACATCGCGAATAATATATTTGGTGACGATGTCTGTATCAATAATTTGGATACAAGCGTTTGGAAAATTCGTAACAAAATTCGTCACTTTTTCAACTGAGTTTAGGTGGCGCGTAACTATAATTAATTTTTTATGTTTATTTAGAAAAAAAAAACATATAATCACTTTGAGTGATGGGTCCAAATTTGACGTTAATGCCAGTTGGCTTAATGGATGGGGACGAGCCTGTTTTGCTGTCTATATACAATTTAACTATAGAAAGGCCTCTTTGAAGTGCTATCTTAGCTTTGTCTACAATTGGGAACTCATTTGTCAAAGTATAGTTGATCCTTCTATCTTTGCAGCAGCTTTCAGACACAGGGTCACCGGGTTGTCATACCCGACGAATACACTAGCTGGAATCTGCCAAACAGAAACAAAACATTTACCAAAAGCAAATAATCTTAAACATAGGAGACTTACCTTTAAGTCTGGAAGAAAAAAAATGTACAGTTCTACTACCACTTCATCCCCAGTGAAAAATGGCATCAAACACCAATAAAAACAAAAAAGGAAAACGCCTCTTTCTAAATTTACTCGAACAGAAGAAGACCGCGAAAACAAGGTAATGATTACCATGACAACCACATCATAAAGAAAGAAATAAGCTGAAAAACCAAAAAATCTAAGTCATACCAAGAGATAATTCAAAAGCGAGAACCAAGAAAACACAACTTTCTTCCTTCACTTCCAGCTGCCTTTCTCAGAAATAACTTCCAGCCTCCTCTATTAGTATCAATTTCTATAAAAGTTCTGATTTTGCAACAATCTACTGGCATCTTTATATATATTAGAAAAAGCGTTTTGTTATTATTTGTGCATTTACTTAAGTTTTCAATGCCCTGTTAAGTCTCGATCACCTTTAAAAAAAGCATGATTTACAAATAATTAAATCAAACTATAATTAAACAACTGCTGATTTTTTTTAAAAGAAAACTGGAGTTAGGCAGTTTAGTTGTTTTTCACTTTGCAGAGAATTATGCTTATATTATTTGTGTATATAAATTATTGAGTTGTTTCCTGTATATTTTGTGCAATTAAACTGTTATCGTACTTTTCGTTTAATTTCTTGTTTTCCTTTGGAACTATTGTATTACTTTCATTTTAATATAAAATATTAATAGCATAATAATAATGTAACTTTTTTTTAACTTAGATAATTACATATTATGCTTGTAATAAATTTGGAGTGAAAAATTCTGATTATGAGTAATTATCTTATATTTTATTTTTCAGCTACACTTCGTTCAGCTAATTCTAAACAAGCGATTGAAGCCATGCTTAGAGAGATAGTCGATTTCCATGATGCTTCTCCACACAAGCCATCGTCTTTTCCAATCAAATATCAACTTCATTATATGATGTCTGAATGGAAAAAATGGCACTGCTTCAAAGAAACTGAAGAAATAGACTTCTCTTTCATTTGCAAAGATTTCTCATCAAAACTGCTTTTTTACGATTTTGAGAATGATGATCCTGACACTGATGAATTGATTCGCCTTTTGCTTTCTTCTATTTATAAAACATCGGAAATATTTCTTTTGAAACATTCAGATTCATCTTGTAAAAAAGTTTTGTGCACTTCTTCTCAGTACTGGTTTAAAAATTTCTCAACTAGAAATATCAAGTCTTATGAATTGCCAGAGCCATTTGTTTGGCTTCTACAAATGCTAAGCAAATATGTTCATGTGAATTGTAAACATTTGTATGCAGAAATTCGGAATATTGAAAAGAAGTTATTCTTAGGTGTCAAAAAGGCATCCTCCAAAAAAATGTATAAATTGTGAAATGTAAAAATGTAAATGTAAAAAGTGAAAAATGACAACATATTAAATTATTTATATTAACAACTTGTATTTTTTTATTATTGTGTGCTTCAGTTTGTTTCAAAATAACATGCTCCATTTTTCATATGTTAATATTGAGTGGGAAAAAGAAATAAATGAATTTTAAATTTTCGCTCGCTTCAACAGTTTTAAAAGTTTACATATAATATGTGCATATTTATGTAAATACATATATAACATTACATATAATAAATGCAAATTTAATTGTGGCTACTTGTTTATTAGGACTACAGAGCTCCTTCATCTTATGAAATAATTTTAAAGGGCATGTTTTAATTATTTTATTTGGTAATCTTTCTATATTGGAAATTCAGTTCATTAATTTATTTTCTATTCAATTCTTATAGGTAAAAAATATTTTTGTAAAACTGTTGTACTGTTGTTTTGTGTGTGTGTGTGTGTAGTTAGTCTCTAATAAGAAAGAGAGATTTCTTGATAATTTTAACTGGTACCAGATCATTACTCCCCTGCTTTGGTGATCATTTGTAAACTATATCAATAAAAATGAAAGTTCTGGAAAATGCAAGAATTTTGACTCTATCAGTATTAGGAACTGAAATCTGTCGTAATTAAGGTTGCATGCATTTGTTGTGACTCCAATTATTGGGACGTTTTAAAAAAATAATTTTATTTGCATTTTAACTGAAGAAATTAAACATTTGATTTTTACTGCGAGTTTCACCGAGGCAGTGCGCGCGAGAGAAAGAGAGAATAGAATTTTTAGAAGCGTACCCGGATGATGAGCGGCGCAGCAATTACGTCACACACAGCCTCGGCGGAGCCTATAGTTTACAGATATCTGACATGATTTATGATAGATACATATGATATATGACAGGCATTCACTACAAATCAAAAATTCTGGAAAAACTCATTCCTTGTCATGAAATTAGGATAGACTAAAGAAAATCAATCAATTAAATTCTCTGTCTGGAAAGTGGTCATGGTATGAAACCTAGATATCTATCATGGCACTATTACTGTTTTTAAAGTAGCGATTTTCTGACTATTTGTGTTGGGAATTTTTACAAGTGTTTTTTATACACGTCGGCTGTATTTTGCTACTTATGCTTCGTGTTTTCTAATAAAATATTCTTTTTTTTTTGTTATCAAGTTTCTTGAACTTCTTTCATCTTACACTCACTAGATGATTATCATAACAACATAAAGGCTGAAATTGTACACCGAAGACCCCTTGAAAGTATCAAAATTCCCTCACCTCTCGATAAGTAAGCGACACATCAGAAAGTGAAAAGAAACGTTTCTTCCCATTTGATGATGACTAAGTTGTAAAATTTACAACCCAGATTTGGTGCAAGGCCAATTCTGTGTTCATTTTCTTAAGAAGTTTAACTTTGCTTTCTCGATTTATTTTTCTAGCTCCTAATTAGTTCCGATTTAGATTTATGTTATCCCGATGGAAATTCTTGTACTTTAATACGCATTTGTTTCGACGAAAAAAAGGATAGATCAATAATTTTTTAAATGCAATCCAGGTAATTTCACTTTGAATGTTGAGTTATAGGTAAAGCTATTTTTAATTGTATTTTAATTATATTCTGGATTAGATTATTGAGAGATTATTTTTGTAACACTGTTTCATTTTTGAACTGGCGAGCCAGAATCTGAATACATCGTATGAAATGGAACTCAAGAAATAGATTGCTCCATACAAATTGGATTTTTAATCGGTGGTCTCATTTAAGAATCCCCGCAGCTTCAAGATGATGTTGATTACATGGTGTTGATTGTTGCTGGATTGCAAATTCACTTCAAAAAAGCAACCTCTTTGCCAATTTTTTTATTTTTTTCGATAATAGTATAGAGCATAAATCGATTCCTCTCGATTTTTTAAGGCGATTCAAATGTCATCCTTAACTTGCCTATATTGGTATCATTAAAAGGGTGCTTTTTTTAAAATGGATAAAAATAATTTTTGTACTATAATATAATAAATTCATTTTATTAAATTAATTATTATTATTTAAATTTATAATTTATTTGTACTGTGATATCATAAGAAAATAAGTTTATTAAGTTAAATTTATTATACTTATAATAAATTGCATTGTATTCATTCATATTATTTCATGCTCATAAATAGTAGAATTCGAATGCGTTATTTTTTACTTTTTTGACAAGTAGTGGCAGTACTAAATAAAAATAACGCATCTACATTTCTGTAGTTATGATAGATGCGTATATCTTATATTAATTAAAACAGCAGCTGATCCAATGTTTTTTTAAACTTTATTCAGACAAAGAAAAGAGCTTCATTTTCTACATGAGTAAAACAATTGTATGCATATAGGTAGTCCGATAATAGAATTTATATTATTCAAATTACCAGTTTTAAATGTTAAAATAAGTGCAATAGAATTTTTTTTTTTTAATGTAGCACGTTTCTTAGCTAGGTTTCATAGAAAATATTTTACAAATGGTATTGTGTGTAAGCAAGGTCATGGCAAAATGCAATGTTTGTGACTCTCAAAACTATATAGTTTTAGGAATTAAAGCAACTTAACACTAAAATTAATACATTATTTCACAAACATAAATAATAATTATACATAACATTAATAATCTCATATTTAAAATTAAATCTATAAATTCAAAATACATTTCCAAAAACCATAATAAGTTTTAAAGATCATAATTTGTAAAAATCTCCTCCTCCCTTTGTGTATTTTACCCTTTAACAAGATAATCCAATAGAGGCCCGCATGAAACTCATTCTATAATAATTTTCATAGATAATTTTCGAAAAAATCCGTCTTCTGTTGCTTAATGGTTCAAATATACAATTTATAAATAGAAACACTTTATAGCGGTAATAGAAAAATGATACTGTTATTTATTTATTCATTAAAAATGTAAAAATCTAGCTGAATCTATATGATGCTCTTATATAATTTCCGTAGCACATAAAATTAGTTTACACAAATTTAATATATAAGTTAAATAATTCCCACATATGGTTTTTGCAGAGTATTAAGAACTCTTGAATAAATCCTATAAGTTAAATACGATATTAATTATATTTGTTGTTCCCATGCAGATTATTGAAAATTGAAAGTTACTAAAACCAAAATAATACATCAATTAAATTAATTCAGTTGAATTTAATAACAGAAAATGGATTCATCTGAGATTCCTATCCCCCAAATATTCGATTTTATCATTATTAATAAATGATAAATATAAAATTTTCTTCAATTATTTACTAAAAAAGCTAGAAGTTTTCTTTACAGCTTATGTATAAAATAAGTTAAAAGGTTCCTGATGTCAATCGTATTAAAACGCGTTAAAATCGTGTGAACCACAATGACTTGCGACAATGAGTTGCGTTACTCACAACCTGTTCCTACAGACCTATGCATTTGCCTTCTTTCCCCACCGTTGTGGATTTCCAGGGTTCTTTGATGTCTGTTCATTTTCCGGATCAACGTCCATAGGTGGAGGGGGGGAGGTCAACAATGGGTTAGTTGGCAGATTTATGACCAAATCCGTAAGGTCACTGGTCGTCGGAACGCGGTTTAAAGACCATAGAGCGGATTGATACTGTTACCGGCTCTTTCCAGTAAAATACCTTACAAGCTACATTGAATGATATGTGTTAATGAGTTATAATTTTTTCTGATATTAAAAAAAAATGTGACCACTGGAAGATGTTATTGATCTTTTTTTTTGTTTTTATTATTCTTTTTAGAAATGTTTATTATGCGTGCGGTGGAAAATTATCTGATAGATTATTTTCCCCTCTAATTTCTAATATTAAATAAAAAAATAAATCTGTTCTTTGTTGAATTATACTTCATAATTTTAAAGAAACGATACTGAAATAAGAAGTTACTGCAACCATTCTGCCATTGAAGTATATATTTTCTGACATAAGAAGGTACTTTTTCACTCAACGTTTTTGACATCGTAGCAACAACTGTTCCGCTCACGTCAGGGAGTAAATAATAATTAATACAAACAACTGTTCCGGCACTTATTCGGGTGTCAATACAAATATGGATAATTAAAGAACCAAGGAATTATCCAGGCATGGATACTGAAGCTTTAATTAATGAAAAGTTACTTGCTTGGGATAGAGAAATTGATCCTTTGGCTCCTCTTTCAGAAAAACAATTAAAAGTTCTACAATTATTATCCGATTTACCAAACGAGAGACCTTTTCCTACAGACGTAAGTTCGAATTAAATGTTCTTGTTCTTTCAATCCAGATATATTGTACGGTTATCATTGATATTTGTTTCTCACGTTTTACATTTCTGATCTAATTAAATTTGGTTTATTACATTTTTGAAACAAACGTTACCGATTCCGATTAAGTGCATATGTGAAAATAATGTATTTTGTAATACAAGAAATTTGTTGTGTGCTTTTAGAATTTTTAAAATTATTTTTGCTTCATTAGCATTTAATCGCTATTTATATTGTCTTATATTAAAGGAATATTAGATTTTTTACAACATATTGTTTGTTTTAACAAATGAATACAACAAAACTCTGTAGATTTAGTAAACAATAAATAAAACATAAAAATACATACTATTGATTAATGGATATGAAACCCTATTTATTTGCCCAGCATTATTTTATTTCAAAATTGGATTTATTTGACATTATTGATGAAATTGACAAAAAAAGAAATTAGATTAATTTAATTATATGATTTAATACAGAAGTTTAAAATACATTATTAAGCGAAAAAAAAATGTAATTCAATATTAGGGTTTATTAATTTGTCATGAATATATAATTTATTACTTTAAAGATTTACTTCCAAAATGGATGTAACATTTTTTTAACTAAAGTCAATGACAGGGCTGATACTTGAGGTAAAGATTGTTCTTGAAATTTTCATATTGAAATTTAATAAAAACATGAAGTGAGAACCAGCTTATGTTTAAGCTGAAATCAAATATGTATTCAACACATTTGTAACTATTAGTACTGATATTAATTATTCTTTAGATTATGAACTTTATGAAATCTTGGATTTAGATAAATTAGTGGTAGTTTAAATATTCTCTCTTTGATATGGTTTGGAGCAGAGAGGCTAAGATTTCTTTTTTGTCTACTGATTATAATTTAAAAGCACATGGTCCATTTTTAAGATCATCTTTATATTGTTATGAATAGGGCATTAATGGAACTAAACTAAATCTAGGTAAAGTCTTAGATATTCTTTGAAATTTTTTAAAAATTCTATTCAGGGTTTGGTGAGATAGTAAAAGAAATCTATTAAGTTTTTTTTTTTTTTAATCTTGAAAAATAAAATTTTTCTTCATTTCATTGTACAATCTACACACACTTATATATTTCTCTTTATAATAAATCTAGCCTTCATATTTAGGTTGATACATTGAGAAG
The DNA here is from genome assembly GCA_026543865.1 of Argiope aurantia. Lineage (NCBI taxonomy): Eukaryota > Metazoa > Arthropoda > Arachnida > Araneae > Araneidae > Argiope > Argiope aurantia. Next base: position 25,318 of record JAPMOR010060924.1, on the reverse strand, counting down.
TAAAATTATAGCTTCTGTTTCCAAAGGATACCAAGTATCATAAGTTTATGTATAAGAAGTTGCAAGGTTAGTGGCTGTTTCCAAGGTTCTCAATTTCCTGGTGGGCATAATAATGTTATTAACTCGAGTAATTCCCTCTCCATTGATGGAGTGTATTTCCTACTATAAAGAAATTGTACTTTGGCCAGTAATGGCTCATAGGATTCAATCTTAGTTTCTCATTTCCTGCTGCTACAATGACATTTATTCAACTACACAGGATGCTTTAGTAGTGTGTGGGTAACTTTGATGCGGTTTTGAAGTTCCTTTGATATGTATATCATAATGATTAATGAAGTTTAGGAATTAAATCCATCAAACATAGGACAATCAAATGTGACTACTTTCTTTTTTCTTTTTTTTTTTTTTCGATGAATAGTTACCAAAAATTTTCACCTAAACTAAATATGAAGAAATAATTCAACAGGGTTATTCTCAAAAGTATAAAATAAGTGTTGTTATAGGTTACTAATTATTGCCAAAACAGGTCTCAACACTGGCAGTCATGAAGATTGTCATGAAATTTATGCTTTTCCAGCATATCATAATAATGACATTATATTCCATTTGATTATTTCAGTTTTTCCAAAACTGAAATGTGAAATCAGACAGTTTAATGGGGCTCCTTCCACTTTAGAATGGAATTTCCTTTTATCGTGGAATTTTTGTTATAGGCTCACTGGAAACTTTTGAGGACACCACTGCCCAAACCATATAATGTTCTATTTTTAAAAACATTAAAACAAAATTTAATTAATGAGCATTTAATTTTTGATGGTCTTGGAACTCTTCTTCAGATCATGGGACTGAAATGCTCTGAACCTACCACACACTCTGGATGGTCAGTCTTGCATGAAACATAATTGCAAGTATATTTAATTTCAAGTGCTCATATGGTCTAACTTCAAAAACTACTTTCTGTTCCCTCAAAGTTTACTGACAAAAATTTGCTTACAAACTGTTTTCAAGATTATTATAAAAAAAATCTTTCTGTGGATAGAATGTTGAAGGAAATTTTGATGTATTTAAATGTATAATTTAATATAAGATAATTAACTTTCACAATAACAGTGATTCCCTTCTCTTCTTAATGTTTTTTTTTTAAATGTTGTTGATTTTTTTTTTCAGAAAATCAAGGCAGGGATTTTAGTAATTATTTCTTCTTTTTAGCTTCCAGTAGATGATGATATAGTTCTTTACCGTGAAGATCCTTCAAAAGAGCCGAGTGAAGATCTAAATTTGCTAAATTTCAACCCCGATGCTGAAAAAAAATACTCAAAAATTGAAAATGCTCAACAGGTAATCTTATTTTATATATTTAGAAATTTTTCATGTATATATATTTTTTGCATTTATATTATATTACTCAAATACTGAAAGAAAATACCCAACAATTGAAAATGCACAACAGGTAATCTTATTTTATGTATTTAGTAATTTTTCATTTATATATATATTTTTCATTTATATTATATTACTTATTATTTATGATGTAATTTATCAGATAAATATTAGAATTGAAGAAACACACTTTTAAGAAAAGATATCTGTTATACATTATGTTGGAATAGTTGAATGTAAAGAGCATAATATGGATAGCGGTAAAATGAACTTTAGGTGACAAATTAAACTTTATCTTCTCACAAGAGATTGATTGTTTAATTGCTGATCAAGAAACAGTTATAGCTAAGTTTCAAAGATGACCATTGAAAGTAATTTTATTTTGGCTCTTAAAAATAGGATAAATATTATAATACACAAAATAGGATAAATATTATAATACACAAAAAACTTTAGGTACATAATTAACACATTGCCTTTATTGGAGGTTTTTTTCTTTCAATATAATTTTGAAAATAATGTATGAATTTTAATTTCTAAAAATACACCACCTTTTAACATTTTTTAATAGTTCAGGTATATATAATTTTAGATTTTATAGTGGTTTTTTTTCTTCCATTTTTTGTACTTTTTCCCTTTAAATTGGGGCCTGCGATCATTTGTATATTGACCATATGTTTCGAAACTCTATTTAACCAAATTTTTTATTTAAGAAAGAGAGCTGGCATAGTATCATGTATAAGTTTTAAAAAATAAAGAAATAACATACAATTTTGGGTTAAAAGGAAAATATGAATATATAAGTAAATATATTATTGCCTTTAAAGAATAAAATTTTTATTCTTTGAAACAAATAATATCTTTTTAAATTGTTTTTCGAATCAATATCATAATAAAAAAATAAATCTAAGGCACATTAGCTACTTGCTCATGATTTATGCTTGAAATTTATGAATTTTATATATGAATTTTAACATATAATATATGAATTTTAACATATTGAAATTGGTTACAAGGAAACAGACTCAATCATATTAATTCTCAGGAGTGATAAATTATAATATCAATTATTTTGTATTATTACTCAATATTTTCAACAGTATATACTTTATTTTTATTTATGTTTGAATGTAATTAAGTAATATAAATTAAAAATGTTTTATTTCAATATGAACACCTCTCTTATGATGAATAAATTCTTAATTCGGAAATGTTTTTATGGTATATGTTTTTTTCTCTGATTTATTTGTACAAAATTTAGAAAGGATGAAAACTCCTTGCTTTAGACTGAATAGGAAATATATGAATTATTCTTTTTTCTTTCAGTATTTAATTGAAAAATAATATATGTTTTTTTAGTTTTTGTCCTGGTTTACATCTGTGGAGGAACAGCTTGTAGAAGATGAAGATATTTTATATAAGTAAGCTCTTCCGTACCATATTTTGTTATAAAATGCTTGGCAGTAAACCTTAGAAAAATATTTAAATCTAATAATATATTTAAACATTAAAAAAATATTTGAAACTTATTTTATTCCAATTCTCTTAGGACAGTTTAAAAGGCAATTGTTGGAAGAGTTGTAAGTTTCATGAAATTTAATTTTAAAATGTTATAGTTTAGATAAAATTTTAAAAAATGATAATGAATAAAATTTAATAAAATTGCTCTTTATAAAATTTATGCTCCTTAATTTTTTAGAGATTTTCCCTTCTTCTAAAATAATTAAACTGATATCTTAAACATAAATAGAGAGAAAGTATATATTGTATTTTGTATTATAAAAATAAATATTTTCAAATACTGTTTATAATTCATATATTGTTATCATTCTGGTTTAATTTCTTTTAGCAGATCTCAAACAAAGTGCAACATTACTATTTTCTGTTAGTCTAATTTAGAATTAAAGCTACATTTAAAGATCATTTGGTTAAATGAAATTATGGTAATAGAATTAATAAAATTTTATCAATCAAGTGCTACAAGTAATTCCTTTTTGTGTTCTGGAAGTTATCCTCTTCCAGCTTTCTATCATATGAAATAAATAGATTTTGTCAAATAAAACATGTGTCTTTTGCCTATAAAAAACATTTTGTTTCAAAAAGTTATTCATTTATGATATGATTTTAAAAGAATGCTATATTTGATTTTAGAGCCTATATTGAAGAATTATCAAAGCATTGTGATCAATATTCTCACCTTTTCAATAACATTTGTAAAGCCTTAGAGTCTTTGGAATTGCTTCGTGAAAAGTATGCTTTTGTTTCAAATAAAACCAATTCCTTACATGAAGCATGTGAAGATCTCCTAGCTCAACAGGTCAGCTTGGATTTCATTTGTTTGCATTTTACAATAGAATTTTAGTGATCCTTGAATGTATCTATAATAGATTTGAGACATTATTTTTTATGCTTTGCTGTAAAAGCAAATTATATTAGTTTTGATGAAAATATTCGGAACATTAATCACAATTTTTTGTTATTTTAGACAAAGCTTGTTGGTTCAGCTGAAACAATTTCTGAGAAATTAGGTTATTTTAATGAGCTGGAGTCTCTTTCACAAGTAATTTTTTTCTTCTTAAATTTCGCTGTTGAATGTATGAAGTAGATTTTAAAAAATATTCTTTTAAACTTCCTGAAATTAATATATATATATATATATTGATATGTAATTTGATATTGCTATTAAATAATTTTTTAATTAAGTTATTGTATTAATACTATATTTTTTTGTATATTTCAAAAAAAAATGTTATCATTAAATAAATGTAAATAAGTGAAAAATAAATAATAATGAGTAATATTCCTTAATTCTTGAATTTTATTAATATGATAAATTTATTATTAATGGATACAAAAGTTAATTAATACTTTTTCATGGATTTGATAATTATTGGGTTGGCAACTAAATAATTGTGGATTTTAAATAAGAATAAAATTTCAAAACTTTTAGCTTAAAAATATAACATTATTCAATTAGGTACTGTCCGTTTTTATCAATGACCTTTTGCCATCGTTCAGGCAATGCCATAATTCCATGTTTGTAAAATTTCTGATCTTTGCTGTCAAAAAATTGAATTAAGTGTGATTTAGTATCATTAGCGTCATTAAAAATTTTACCGTTTAAGGAGTTCTGCATGAGATGAAGTAAATAGTAGTCTGAAGGTGCAAGGTCAGGGCCATATGGCGGATGGGACAATACATCCCAACCCAGTAATTTTTGGCACGTGACCAAAGATGTATGGAGCTTTGCATTATCATGGTGGAAAACAACACTGTTGCAATTTACACTTCTGGCCGCTTTGCTTCAATTGCATCACTCTATTTGGAGAGTTGTTGAATGTACATATTTGAATTGATTGTTTGGTAAAGGTTCAAATTGCAGAATTCTTTTATAATCTCACTAGAATAACAACATAATGTTTTTTTTTTTTTTTTGGTGAGTTGCTGTTTTTGATGTCGTCTCGGCTGTTTCATCTTATATCACCCACGATCTCCTCCGATTAATGTTGTTTAAACTATCTTCTTTTTATTGCCTGTAATTAGTCTTTTCAGAAGTGGATGACTTTCATTGCATTTCAGATCGCAGATGCTAGTGCATTGAGCCAAATTAATTGCTTTAAGCTAGTGAGGAATCTATAAATCAAGTTTCTTGACATAGCCAAGCTTTTAAATTTTTTTTCAATGCATATATGTTATACATTGAGCTTCTCTGCAATATCACATGTTGTGCTGTGACGATCTGAATTGATAATGGCCTTGATATGGGTCTCATCGACTTCATCTGGACGGCCAGATCGTTGAGCATTTTTCAATGAAAAATCGCTAGAGCGAAATCTGGCAAACCAATTTTGAGACTGTCCTTCTTTCTAGGTTTCATTCCCATATATGGCACATAACTTCTTGTGTGCTTGCAATGCTTTCTTGCTTTTTTGAAAATAATGCAATAAAATATGTCTGAAGTGCACTCTTGTTGTTCCATTTCTAAATTGGGATAAAAACAAATCTAAAGAACTAATCAATATATATTTTTTTACTAAATGAAATTTAGAAGTCTAAACAATAATTAAAAAAAATGTAGGTTAGGTACTTTGAACACATTAACGAAACAAAAGAAAGTGTAAAATCCATCTGTCAAAAAAATCTGCAATCACTTAGTTGCTAACCCAATATAATTACACATCTTGAACTGCATACATATTGGCACACATTTTTATTTGCATGGGAACTGAAAAAAAATGTACTAGTTTTCTAAATATATGGATGATTTGAACAGCAGTTGTCTGTTACCAAACATGGAGCTTTCCATGAGTTGTTAACTCATTATGTTGCTATTCTTATTTCTGTTTATATTTTGTTTGACATTGAATTAAAAAAAATGCTATTTTGTATCAATAAGATAACAGATAATATTCTCATTATAATATTATAATATGTGTTAAATAATAATATTTTTTTATATAATATGATTTTTAATTGCTTTTATTTAACTTGAGTTTGTTTTAATATTTATAAAGGTAGAAATTTGAGATTGATTTTTCAATCATTTTCTAATGTGTGAAAGTTTTAAAATTTGGTACTTGTTTATTAATTGCATGCTATTGGCTAGCTTTTAATATAACAGCATGTCATTGATAAACATAGTCAATAGTCTAACATGATATCTGTGGCAATTTTTTGGTGATTAATCAATTGTTACAATAAATGTGTTGAAGGTGTTTTTTTTATTATTAATCACTTTTGTTAGTATGTATATGTGCCTGTAATTTTATGCCCTTGTTTATTCTGAATGAAAATACACTATATTAATATTTTCAGGACTTTATTATCAGTTTATTGATTTTTTATTAATTTTTTCCCTATATGAGTGGCATCAACTATTAATGTGATCAAGAAAAATTGATTTCAAATGTTCTTAGGTGTTCTAATAAAAGTATATTCAGTTTTTTTATTATATTAATTTCATATTTATCTATACAAAATTTATCTATCAAAAAGCATGTATTTTCTGATTAACATTAATTTTTGTTGTATTATTTTACAAAATAGTCAAAAATAATTGTTTGGATGGTGAATAATAATTAGAAAAAAGTATATCTTAAAATTTTATTAAAAGATTTACCCTTTACATATGTTGCCTTAATATGCAAGTTTTCAAAAGAGATTTGAAAAATTCTATATTTTTTATTTAAAGTATATATATATATTATTATTTTGTTATTCTAAATTAAGACATATGTATACTAAAAAGTCTGTCAAGTTTTCCCTAAAATTTTGTGATTATTTTCAGAAAATTGCATCTCCAACTTTGTCAGTTGTTAGTGAATCCTTCATGCCATTGTTGTCTCGTTTAGATGAATGTATAGCTTATGTTGAAGAAAATGTAAGTTTCCTTAAAAAAATATTAAGTAAATGCTATTTTTAAAAATTAATAAAAAAGTTGTATAATATTTAATTGAAGTACGTTATCTACTATCAAGTTACCAGATGGAGAAAGAGTGCTATTTTATTTAAGGGAATAATATTGCACTAGGTTTATAATTTTCCCTTTATCTAGGTTAGTTATTTGTAACTTTCTATACGAGTTAAATGAACCACATTACCAACTGAAATGCTGTTTGGTTGATCAGTCATGTGTAAAAATTTTAATTGAAAAGGATTGAATTAAATTTAAAAATATATTAATCAAAATAATATTATTTATATCTAAATTTTTATTAAAAATTAGTATTTATTTCGTATTGTTTTTTTTAATAATATGTTCATGATTGTATAAACTAAATTACTTGTTGTTAAAAATAAAAATAATTTTTTATGAGCATCCTTCCTCTTTTTATTTATATCTTAACTTGAAAAATCACTTTGAACCAATTAGTTCTCATAAAATAAATAAAACGCACATGCACATGCACACACACTTAACAAATTTATAACAAAATGGTATTTAATGAGCTACACCATAAATCTATTAGATTAGATTTGGAATATTTTATTCCATGTTTGAAGGCAAATCTTGCAGATATTTTAGAGAAATGTACATAGCATTTATTTTCACCCATTTGTATGCTTCTAAATGCAATCCTAATGTATTTTAACACATAAAATCAGTCTCTGTATAATATATATTAAATTGAAGGATCTATTATTTAAATAAAAGTAAAATATCGCAATCCCAACTTTGATAAAAAAAAACTTTTGTTTATTAGTCATATTACCTACATTAAAGAAATGTTTTGAACCATAATTTATTAGACTCCCTCTTACCAGATGAAATTCCAAACAAATTAAAAAAAAAAGTTGATTTTATTAATTTTTTTTTCTGTTTTATGTAAGCTTTACCAGTATGGGACACAACAAAAAAGAGATTCAATTGATATAAAACATGCTCCTCAAAAATCATCCATATCTGTACTTCATCCAGCCAATTTCAAGAATTTTTGTAATGGTTTAAACATTTTAATGGAAATTTCGAATACCTTACTAATTAATTCATCAAATTTTCTTTAATGAAAACAAAGGAAAATACAGATGTCCTTACACTACACTGGAATTATTGCTCTTATATGAGTAATATAATTAAATCAAAAACTAAATTTCACATAATTTCTTTGAAGCCTGCAATTGCTCAGAAATGCATCCATTTTGTGTTTACTTGCATCTATTTTGAGTTGTTACTTTGATATATTGATTTCTATTGAACTCTGATATATTGATTTCTTTTACTTTATTGAATATAATTTTTATATGGTTTTCCCTCTTTAGATAAATTTTAAAGAATCTCCTGCATACCTTTCGAGATTTCGTCACTTGCAAAGTCAAGCTTTGGGTATGATTCGATCCTATGTTGTTGCAACTTTACAGCAAGCTACTCAACAGGTTCTTCCTAGGAGAGATAGTTTATCTCCTTCTGAAAATGCTTTCACTTTATATTATGGAAAATTTCGTTCCCATGCTCCCAGGATACATGCTCTAATGAAACAGATTGAAGAAAGAGTCGAGAAAAATCCTGAGTAATGATATTTATAATTTAATTTTGATTTATATAAAATGTTTTTATATTGTAATGGCAGGGCAGAAATTTCCTTCTGAATATCTAAAAAACTTTAAAGGTATTCTTTTAAAAAATGAATCAGTTGTATAGAAGCAAAATAATGTTTTGCTTTTTATTTTTTTAAATATCAGTTAACTGCTTATTGTGTTATGTTTACTATTTTTTTAAAATTTAAATTATTAAGTGATTAAGTAGAAAAAGCTCTAGAATTTATAAATAAAATTTTTAAATTTTTTAGTTGGGCCTTTAATCCATTTAGGACATAAGTAAAACAAGCTATAAGTGAACAGTATTTAGTATTCTAATTAATATAAATGTGCAGTACTTTAGTATTTTTATTTTCTTAGAGATTTGTAAATTTATACAATGAAAACAGTACACTGTAATTACAATACAGTATTAATTAAAAAATACACATGCTTCTAATTTTTTTAAAAATATCTTTAATTTTTAAATATTATAGTAAATGATAGTAAAGATTTTACTTTATTAGATAGATTCAAATAGACAATAAATAGAATTATATTTGAATAAGATTTTAATACATAATTACATTTATTTCTTACTAGCTACATTTGGTGACCAGTTGGTTTGCCAAAAATATTGGTTATGATTACTTTCAATTAAACGAATACAGTATATTTGAACATCTAATTAATTAACATAAAATTATAATAGTTTAATTGCCTTACTCCTGTTCTGTTTATTGTGTAAATAAACCTTCCTACAAAACATCCTAAGGTCATTAAAATTATAACTGATTAAGTAATCTGTTTTTTATATTGTCTTTTTTTTTGGTACTGCATTTTATTTCCTAATTTATATAAAATCCATAGCTCACCCAAGCCAAAGCTCAAATGGGATTTTTTTTTTAAAGTTTCTCATGGCATTTCAAATTCCATCCTATCCAGAGCTTGTATGAGAAGATCTAATGAGACTATACAATTTTTTTATTTCTTATGTAACTTGCAGATAATTAACTAGATCTTTCTTTAGTTTTCTACAAAAGAAGAAATTCATATGTTTAAGTATTTGATGATACAGTGGGAATTCTTTGATTTTCATTGCATCAAGAACATGTATTGTTGAAAATTATGTGAATAAAAAATAAAAATTGCCAAAGTTTAAAAAAACAATTGCATGGCAGTTTCATTGGTATTAAGTCAAACAGTCTGTTCTGCAGTATGTGTGTGCAGCGGCATACACATGTGTGTATATACTTCTCTTTTATCATTAGTAGAGAAAATAATTTTAATTTTGAGACAGCTTATGCTCTGAGTTCCTAGATGTGAATCATTTAGTTTTACTTAAAAGTGAACACATTAATTTTGTGCAAGGTATTCAGATTACTGCATTTTTGAGCCATTGAATTTTATTTATCTTTTCTGGAATGTTTAAAAAATGCTTATAATATTTAATAGGAATTACTTTTATTTTAAATTGTATTTCATTGTTTAAAATTCTGGTATATTTTTTTATACAAAAAAAAAACACTAATTCGTGCACTATTTGCATGGATTAATACTAGTAGCCTAGTACCTTTATAATACAATATATCAAATGATATTGCTGTGATTACATGGGCTATATTTGTGGTTTTTTAGTTCAATAAATCTATGATACATTTACCTACCTATTAATTACATATTAAAGAATATCATTGAGAAAGAATAATAATTTATCATTATCCTTATTTTTTTTATAATATAAATTTTTTTTTCTTTCAGTTATCAAGTCTTATTATCTGATTGCCACCAGTGTTATTTCAGTCAGAGGGAAATTCTGTTAGGACCTAGTGTAACTGCTGCAATCAATGATCTTGCAGAAAAACATAAAAAAGATCATTGTTCCTTAGTTCGCAGTGGTTGTGCTTTTCTCCTTCATATATGTGAAGACGAGCATCAACTTTTTCATCAGTTCTTTTCTCAAAATACTAAAAGTTTAGAGTAAGTTTCTGAGTTAATTTATAATTATATTACAATTTATGAGTCCCTTATATTGAAATGAGTTTCAGTTATGAATTAAAGATTATTCCAAATATATTTATTTGCTATTGAAAGATAAAGAAGTGGAAGCCATCAATTTCCTATTAAAAATTCTTTTTATGCAAATATTAAGTATTTTGATTATTGAAATAAAAATGTTTTCAATGATTAAATTTAAAATCTCAATTTTTAAATAGAAAATACACATTCATATAATTTGTTCAGTTACGGATGGGAGTCCATAGTAAAATAAGAAAAATGCATTGCTTTTGAAATTATTTATTTAGGAGCAGAGTTTCATATTTTGATAGTCTGAAATGTTTTTTCTGTTTGAAGTAAAGTAAACTTCATCTTTGAATAGAAAAGACATTTTCAAATTTGAATTATTCACAAGTTTTATAGTAGTTTTTTTTTTTTTTTTTTTGCTTGAAATTTGTTTTATGCTTTCATGCTGTTTTATTCTATTTTTTATTAATTAAAAATATTTTATTTTAAATTTCAGACTGCCCATTATTAAATTTATTATTTTATTTAATTTTTTCATGCAACTTATTCTAATATTCATTGAAAATATTTTTTTTATCATTCTTCTTTTATTAATTTTGAGATTTTGTTTGTTTAATGTTGTTTGGATTTAATGTTGATTATAAAATAAGTGATTTTTAATGAGTTATTTTTTTCTTTTCATTTTAATAGTTTTAAATATATTTTTGAACAATTAAACTGTCTCTAATTTCATTATTCAACCAACTTTTATAGATTAGTTTGGCTGAATAGTTTAGTATTATTGATTGTTTTAATTTTAATTTTATGAAGTAACCAATTTTATGTTATTATTAAATTATTTTATTTTTATAAAAAATGTATGAATAGATTTAATGAAAATAACCTGTAACTTTGAGTGCAATTATGAAGTGCATTAATGAATTTCTAATTAATATTCATTTTAGAGAGTTCCTTGAAGGCTTATGCATTCGCTTATATGATGTTTTAAGACCGATTATTATTCATATAAACCATCTAGAAACTTTAGCGGAGTTATGTGGTATTCTTAAAGTAAGTAATTTCTCATAATATGTTATATATTGATTTTAATATAAAAATAGAATATTTCTAATTTTTTTACTTTTAATTTTTTTAATGGTACAAATCTCTAAATAAAAACTTCTGACAAGATTTATTATTTTGAAAACTTATGAAAAATAATTTAATTGATTACCTTAAAGTCTTTGCTAAATCTTCCACATGTTTCATAAAATTTGTGATCTGTTAAGTAGTTTGGATTTAAAAACATCAATTAAACAGAAATCTAAAATTTGCTTGTATTTAAGAAAAGTATCTATCTTGGATCTATAGATTTGGTATTGAGTGCATTACTGGCTAAGTTAGATGGGCTTTTTGTTGGACGGTGTTCTTAATTTTTATTCAATTTCAAATTATAGTTTCATCATTGAATTAGAATTTTGTAACTCATAAATTACTTTTACATTCCATGTTTATTTATTTAAATGTTTTCTAATATTTTTGAACAAAATTTGAAGAAAAGATTAATAGTTTGGATTTGGATTAATTATTTGTGCCATTTATTTTTATTAATTTTCTTTTCTATATGCATCAGTAAAATAGTTTAAACTGCTCATGCGCAGTGGAAATAAAGTTTTTAATGGATACAAAATTTATTGTTTCATTAATTGTTACAAAACTTGCTCTAAAATGCACCTTATGCTTTATAATATTTGTGAGCAAAGTTTGAATCATATTTATTCAAAGATTTAGATTATTATAAAGTATAAAAGAATTTGAATTTTCAGTTTTATTTATATTGTTTAAAATTCATTATTTCACCAATTAATGATTAATTATATTATTAATTAATTATATTGTTTAAAATTCATTATTTCACCAATGAATAATTATTCTTTACAGGTTGAAATGTTGGAAGAACATATGCAGTATGGAGGTATTTTTATTTCTTTATGATATAATTTATGCCTTTTTCTTAGTCTTATTGCATAAGCATTACTTTTTTTAAGAAACCAATAGAAAACATGAATTTTTGTTGTATCTAATTTTAGCCAATGAACTTGAAGCTGTGAAAGCTATAGTACGCCAGATGTTGGAAGATGTCCAAGAACGTTTAGTGTATAGAACTCATATCTATATAAAAACAGATATCTTGAACTATAATCCTAGTCCTGGGGATTTAGCATATCCTGATAAGCTAGAAATGATGGAGGTAAAGAATTGTTTATAATATTCTATATAAAAGTGAATTAAAGGATTTCTGGTATAGAAGGATTTCTCTAAACTATATATGCATTATCAAATTCTTATTTGCAGAATTTAGATCATTAAGGCATTTTTATTCTTTAACCTTCAGTTTAAAAATATTAAAAAAAATTGAGATACTCTTTAAATTAGAAGGTAGAAAAAGAGGAAAATATTTCCCAAATTTTCAAGTCTTTAAAAGATATGATTTTAGTTCTTAACAATCTCTCATGGATAAAAAATGTATTCTTGCAGATATTTTTCTATTTCCTCTTTGGATATCAGTATAGCCTTCATAAATTTGGTAGTGCAATTCTATAAATAGAGTGATTAGAATATTTTGTGAATGAGGAAGAAATTTTATTAAATTATTAATATATAATAATTATTAATATAAAATATATAATTTTGAATTACTTATATATATATATATATTGATGTAATAGTTGTATGGAAGTAGCACAAAAAGTATTAGTGCAATTTCTCACTGGGAAAACAAAATTCACTCTCTGGAAAGATTAAATTAATTTTTTTAACAAGATATGAATTACATTGATTCCTTACTTCCTTTATTTCATTATTACTCACAATTTTTCATACAGGTAAACATTAATAGATTGAGAGAACATTTTGTGTGTTTATTTATTTTTCATATATATATATATATATATATATACTTTTTTTTTATGAAACTTTTTATCATGTAAGAAATTTTAATATATTTTGAGTTTTTTTTTACTTCCTTATTCCTATGTATATATGTTGATATAGGAAATAATACCAGAAATTAAAAATGCCTCTTTGAGAACCATAGTGATATTGTAATGCAGTTACAATTTTGAAAGCAGAGTTCATAAATCACAAGTTCATAAATTGATTTCTCTGAATTTCAGCTGCAATTGATTACAAAATTGGAATGGCATACTTAATGTGCATCATTTATGTCAGAATTTATTTAATATCTATCGCAAATAAAAAAGTTTAAATTATTCTGTTTTGAAAAAAAAGTTGTTATTAGTTATTTATTCTATTAGTGTTAAACTATTGGAAAGCTGTTTCACAGTTACTGTTAGAAAAGAGTGGGGGGATGGGGGTATAATTATGTGAAAGCATGGATTTTAGTAATAAAATTTTATAATGAATAGGGAAGTTTGAATTTTTTTTCTTAAGCATGTTATAAATATTATGTCAGTGATCTTTTTTTCTCTTTGTATGGTACATATATCACAGTAAGTGCATTTTACATTCTCACTTCTCTCATAGAATTTATATGGGAAAAGCTCTAAAAACCTTCTATTACACGTCAAAGCGGAATTTTTAGAAAAATCATTGACTTGAAAATAGAGGAAAGTATTTTCCAATTTTTCTGACAAATTCTGTATTTTAAGAGGATATATTGTGATTATTTAACCATAATTTTGGCATGAAGAAAAAAAAGGGGGTTTTTTTTTTTTTTTTTTTTTTTTTTTCCCCTCTGAATATCTTGCTTTGGTCTACAAAATGCAATTTATTTATTGTTATTTTGTTCACAAATGTTCATGCAACTTAATATAAAACTAACAAAAATACTTTTTTACTCACAAGGATATAAAGATGTCTTTATTAAGAAAATATTAAAGTGACATCAATTCCTAAAACAATAACATGTACTAATCATTAAATAATTATATATTTATTTTTTAGAGTATAGCTGAAAGTTTATCTGCTGGAGGATTAAGTAGAGCCAGTTCACGAGCTTCACTCACATCTGTCAGTTCTTCCAGTAATGCTATTATAACTGCCTGTGAGAAGGGAGTTGAAAAATCTGATAAAGATTTGGATGGTGAAGGATCAGTCAAAGATTTTGAGGCTTATGAGCCCCCAAGAAGACCTATTACTTGTGAGACTTATTTGAATTATATTTGTATTTAAATTTAAATAGATAGCAATTTAATTTAAATTAATACTTTTTAATTAATAACTATTTAATGAAAATTTTTATTTGACTGTCTTTTTATTTATATATCCCTCATTTTTATTTTTAGATTCTCCTGCAGATTTACATGGAATGTGGTATCCTACTGTGCGGAGAACTTTAGTGTGCCTTTCAAAACTGTATCGTTGTTTGGATGTAAGCCATATTTTTTAAAGATTGTTATTATTTTAAGTTTAATTTTCAATAATAATTGAAATTTTCCATACTGAATGATTATTTCTTAATCCTTCTTTACTTTTAATGCTTTTATCCGATTAATTTGTTATGGTCCTTTAACTATTATTCTTTTATTTAATTTTGTAAATTAATGAAGCTGCTTGTGAAAATTGATATTGGAACATCTAAATGAATATCAAAGTGTTTTCTAACCATAAATTCCTGATCATTAATTTTTACAGATGTTTCAGATAAATTTTAAAATTCAAGGTAATATTGATTGTTGAAAACAAAATATCTCTTTGTAAAATGTCAATTTCATAAAAAAAAATATAAATAGATAAATAAGATTGGCAAATCTATCATTAATTTGTGCAATTCAATTTTAAAATTTTAACATATTTTGAGGATAAATTAGGTGTGCCAAAATAAATCAATTTTGTATAAGAACACATAAGTATAAATGTTGTATGATTGTTTTCACAAAAATGGATTTGACTAAATGGCATCCTTAATTCTGTTGAATAAAGGGAAAAAATCACTGCAGGATATGCAATGGCCTGAGAGATCCAAATAACAATGCTTATAAAAAAAGGGGTAGGATGGACAACAAATAGTGATTTAGCAATAATAAGAAGCACATTTTAATAAATTTATTTTTAATGTATCAGTAATTACACAATAGAAAAATATCACAGTGAGTATTTATCTTGAAACACATACTTTTTTAGAGTTTTAAAGATATACTCTTTAAGCTGTCAATAGTATGTAAGTACATTTAACTTGCCCATAACTAATTAATAGCAACATTCTTAGATGGATAAGAAAAACAAATCTCACCTGCACACCACAAGCCTATGCTTTGACATTAGCCTAGGAAGAAATATGCAAATCATGATATCTCGAATTTTGCATTCCTGAGTGTTAATCCAGTCAAATATATTACAAAGATAAGATGAGAGTGTACAACAGTGCAGATGTGTGGAGCTCTTAATAGAAATGAGAAAACATTTATTCTGTAAGAGATTTCCAAGCAGAAGTGTGCTACTGTAAACTGTTTTACAATTAAAAATTGTGTGGAATCGGGCATTTCATAATTAAGACTCAATACAATCGCACAATCAAATTTCAATTATTTTTCATAATATTATGTGTACAATATATACAAACCTATTTAATAATCCATATTTCTATCATTTTTAAATATTTTTATGTTGTTATTTCAAATTATAGTTAAACCACATATGCTTTATTGTGTCCAAAATATTTTTACAGTTTGTTAGAATCCACTTAAATCACTATATGCATAGTGATAAGTAGTAGATTTTGCAAAAATCATATTTATTCTTGATGTGTATTTTGAAAATTCTTGCCCCTACTTTAAAATATTTTATTTTCTAAAACTTTTACAAAGATATTATTAACGTATCTGAAATTGTTCAAAATTGTTTTAGTTCCTCTGTTTAATGGAATCAAAGAATTTGGAGGGATGCATAAATATTATCAATAATTATAAATTATGCTTCTCTTAACAACATTTTAAAAACATTTAAATTGAAAGAAGCAAAAGCAGTGATAGAAAGAATGGGAATATGCAATGATAGTTTAGTGTCCTAATACACTTCTTCTCTTTATATACATAAACCTGCATTTTGGATTAAAGTCACCTTCTATGACAGCCCTGCGAAAAATATTACTGCTATATATTTATTACTGCTATATAAAATATTACTGCTATGTACCACCTTTTTTTAATTCTCATGTAAAATGTTCTCTTGATGTGTTAATATCATCATTAAAACTCTATACAAATTTTTATATTGTTAAGGTAACTTTAAAAATTTGTATTTTAGAAAACAATATTCCAAGGATTATCACAAGAAGTTTTAACAATGTGCATACAATCGCTGTCCACTGCTAGTGCAAGTATAAGCAAAAGAAAGGTACATTTTCTAATAAATTGATTTAAATCTAGTTAAGATAAAATAAATTATAATTTTTTGGTTATGGCTTTTATATAGATATGTTTTATATGTTATATATTCTATTGAGCTGCAGAAAATTTTTATTTTACCTGCTGTGATTTTCTTCTTTACTTTGATGAAATCTATTCCCCTGGGTTGGGTTTCATTGCATACTTCATTAAAATATTGTATTTTACCTAAAATAGAGATCTCATCCTCTTTTTTTCCCCCTCCACTATTCTCTTTCTTTGTTTATACATTTTTGACTGTGAAATAGCTATAATGATTAGGTTATTTAATAAATTAGTTTTTTAAAAATTATTCTCCATCTCTTCTTTATTTTATTTTTACTTATTTCCATTTAGTAGCAGACAGTGATTATTATTGTGTGATTATATTAAAAATAAAAATTATTTAATTAAAGCCTTTTTTTAAAAATGTATTTTAATAATTCCTCCATATTTCTAAAAAAATGCCTTATTATTTTAAATATAAATACTGTTCTTCAATAGAATTCTATTCAGTTTTAAAATTAACTTTTCAATACATGTTGATTTTCTTACATGTAGACACTATTGGATGGACAACTTTTTGAAATAAAGCATCTTTTAATATTAAGAGAACAAATTGCACCTTTTCAAATTGATTTTGCTATAAAAGAGACTACTTTAGACTTCAGTAAAGTTAAAGGTAATTAATATTTTTTTTACTCTTAGAAGTGAATGTATTGATATAATATTTTTTTAAATACTACTTGATTACTTATTTGCCAGTTTTTGAAATTTCATGTATATTAATATTTGTTCTAATTTTTAATCCTTATTATTTTAAATTTCTTTTATAGTTGCAGCATATGGATTACTTCAAAACAGAACAAACTTACTTTCATTCAATTCCAATAATGCTCTTTTAGAATTTTTGCTTCAGGTTTGTACTTTTTATTCAGCTTTTTAAAGTTTGTCTCTTAATGTTTAATCATCGTTTATGACTTATAATAAAATTATAAGTCATAAAATTCTAACTTATAATAAAATTCATTAGGATCTATATTGAGCAGAACTAGGATTCTAAAGCAATAACTCTCATATAGTTTTTAGTTTTATATTACTTATCTCTACTATTTCCTCCATCAGTTGTGGAAAATGAGTGACAAATGATTAAAGTTTTTTAGTAGAAAGAAAGAGAAGAATATATGGGCTAGATTAATAGTTAATTAGACTGGTTTAATCCAATGTTGTTTCCATGTGCATACTTTTTAATACATTTCATTTTTAGTTTAATTGAGATAGATATATATTCTTTTATATCTTAATTTAATTATAACAATCATCAGTATTTTTATTTTACTTTTAATTTTTGATAAGGAAATAAAACTACTGCAAGGAATCCCTGCTATTCTTTAAATTTCAATGTTATTCTATTACCTGTTTTTGGAAACTAGCTGGTTTACCTGGAATATTAGTGTATTTAATTGCAGTTAATTCTTTTATTTATAACGATATTTCATGGCTTCTTCACTAGCAATGTATTTTTGATAAAAATTTATTAATAGTATTTTAAATAGATCAAAATTTAAGTAGTGTAACTTTTATTTCCTTATGCCTGCTCTGCTCTTTATTCATTAATAAACTTTTTTTAATGAGGTCACATGCAAAATCAACAGAAAATTGTAACTTTCTACATAATTTAGCATCTTGTTGCATGCTGTCTTTCTTGAAGCTGGAACTTCACTTTTTATTTTCTATTTGTTGACAATTAAATTCATTAGATTGTTAAATATAGAATTAGTGTGATGCAATTAACATATATGATTTGAATATGTTCACCGACATGTTAGCTGGATTAAAATATGCTGTTAAAGAATGAAATAATATCAATTGCAATCTCAGCTTATTGGGTTTATTCCTAGAATGTTTAATGCCATACTGGAGTTATAAATTTTGTAAAAAAAAAAAACAACAACATGAAGATATAAATAGAATCTTCATTCCTTAATTCCTTGGTTTTTATCAATCAAAGGAAAATCCTAATTGAATATTCATTGAAATGAAGAAAATGCTCTGAAATTTATGACAAGAATAAAAAAATAGTGCATAAAGTATTTTTTTTTTAATTTTAAAATGGTATTAAAATTATTTTTGTGTAATATTAATTTCAGCAGTTGCCATGGATAAATCCCAAAATCTTGTTTCATTTTGAATTACTTTACATTTCAATTAATACAGTTTTAAAAAGATCTTGACATGTTCTAAAATCTATAAATTTTTTGAAAATTTAGTAGCTTTAGATCAAACAATCTCAACTTTAAATGATCAACAGATATATATTTTCTTTTATTATTAGTAGAAATGAATAGTAATTCTCTACAAGTAAAAAAAATAATTAAAGGGCTTTAATTGTTTAATATTTTAAATAGATTCAACTAGTTGTTTTATTTACTTTACGTATTTATTAATTGCAGGTAATGTTTTTTTTGCGATATTTTTATATATTTTATTTCTTACGCATTCTTTGTATTAATTTATATACTAGGGTACACCTCATGTGACAGAACATCTAATCGATTCTAAAAAGGCAGTAGATAAGCAGCTAAAGATAGTTTGTGAAGACTTCATATCTCATACAACTATATTTCTTATAGGATCTTTGCAAGAATTTCTTGAAAAAGTAAGTTTGTTAAAATAGTTTCTTCCTAAGGAAAAGCAGTAGTTATTGTATATCTTTTTAAAAGTATAAATTGTCTTATAAAATATATATGTCAATATATATATAAAATAAATATATCTTGTTAAGAACAAGATATATTTCCAGAACTAAAATCACATTTTAGTTGTTTATGTTTTATAATTTCAATATTTTATTACAATACTTTATTAAAAGTATTTTTTTTTATCAGCAAATGATATTTAAATGGAAATTTTTTTAAAAGATGATCATATTATGTATCTGTTATGGCCTTTTCAGATATGTTGTGTTCTGTGAAGATCTTAATGTCTTCCTTTCATAAAAAATAATAGAGTTGCAGGAACAATAAATATGTCTATACTTGTAAAATTTACATTGAATTTCATAAAAAAAATTATCTTAAAATGTTATCTGTTCTCAAGTAATAACCATAATTAGCATTCCTTCACAATTTTGTAGGCAAAAGTCATCACTCAAATGCAAAGTTCAGGATCTCAAGATATTAATCTTAGCCAGCAACCATTTGCATCAGCTGAAAATTTATCGCGGCTTATTGCTGATAATGTCCGCAACCTGAAGACTAAACTACCAACTCTTCAGAGAAGCATGTCTTTATATTTAGCCAATCCAGATACTGAATATATTTTATTACGTCCTGTAAAGGTAAGATTTTATAATGCTGCATTTTCTTTGTTATGTTGCATTTTTTGTATGACAAATGGATTTATAGTTTTAATATATTTCTTGCAATAATTTTGACCTGAATTTTTTAGGATTTCAGTTGCTAAATCCTAATTTTTGTGATTTTCTAATTTTAGGCACAAGTTCAGAGTGGCTTTGAACAACTTCTACAAATTATCAGAGTAAATTACTCTGAAGAAGAACAAGTGATAATTGCCTGTCCATCCCTAGAACAGGTAACTTTTAAAAGCATTTATGATGCATAAAAATATTTTCAAATGCACACTGAATATTAAAAAATATATATATTGTATACTTTTTTTTTTAACTAAGTGTGTTTTATGTTTTTAAGGATACAAAAAAAAAAAAAAAAAAAAAAAAAAAAATCTTACTTCCTCATGTGGTAGAATTTTGAAATTTTGGGTAATTATTGGTACTTGATGACAATGAAATATTATAATCAACTTTTGCTTTATTAGTATTACTTTCTTAGTATTATAAAAGTTAAAAAAATATTTTTTAAATTAAAAATCAAGTAATATTATAAAGAAATTGAAGCACAAATGAAATATAAGAATTCTTGAATATTCATTTAAGTTCAAATATGTTATGAATGAGATTAAAATTGCAGTTTTCTTGGAATATTTCTATGAGAATATTGTGTTTTTCAGTTCTGTTTTGGCATCCATATTTCTGATTAAAAATATTATATAAAATAAGAATTTAAAAAATTTACTTTTAGAATAGGAATATTACCAATGCAAACTCATATATTTACTATTCTAGTAGAATATTAAATAAATATACATAATATAAATTATAATACCTGTTCTTAAAAATCTAGAATATTAAGAATATATAATTTTATATGACTATAGAATATGGATGTTAAGTTAAAGAAAGCTAGTCATAATATTTTGTATACAGCATTATAGTGCCAACATGACAGTATTTATTCGATTTTCAAATAAAACTTAGGCATTTTATGACTTGTTTGCAGTTAAAAAAATTAGGAAATATATCTAAATTTTTGTGAGAAAAAATTCTTTTAGCAGTGCATTAAAAATCTTATATTAGTGTATCAATGGCACCAATGTATCTGCAGGGTGGGATTTATTTTTGTGAATATCAGTGTATGAAAATGAAAAAAAAAAAAAAATAGCTTTTTATCAACAATATGGATATCTAAGCAAAAGTTATAAAAGTATGAGGTGCATAAAAAAATATAGGATAAGTGTCTGAAGCTGTCTTAAAAAAATTCCAAATGTTTATTACATAAATATTAAAATACATTAAAAATGTTAAAATTATTCTAATTTACTTATAGCTTTTCTATCTGCATCTCACACACTTGCCATTTTGGTTTTGGCTTTCAGTTTTTAATAAATTATTTTTCCTTTTTTAAATATTGATAAATTTTCAAAAGAATTTTTTTAAAGAATTTTTTTATTTCTTTATTAGTTTTAAAACATACCAACTGTTTGTTGGTTGCTATAATAGCAGTAAATGAATTGTTAAATAATTGTTTGCTTTCCAAATGAAATTTTTAAATCATAATGTGAAAGCATTACTGATTTAGAGCATGCTTGAAAAGTAAATCCCATTTTCACAAATATTACTTATAATTTTAAGAGTAATTTCGTCAATGCATGAAAGAAGTTATTTTAATACTTTTTCAGTATTATTCCTGTTGTTATTAAAACATGTGTTAGATTTTTTTACTCCTTTATGAGAGAACTGCAGTTCCAGTGGAAATGAACATGTTGCACAATAGATAGTACTTTTTTTTTATTCAAACAATTATTAGTGATGAGACATGGATATTCTATGTCAGCACTCTGTGACACGATAACATGCCAATATCATCAATTAAAAAAAAAGCAAACAAAATCAATAATAATATTTTAGTTCAAGACCATCATCTAAATGTAAAGAAACATCTACTATGCCTTTTAGAAGAAGAACGAATTTAACTGATGATTTCTTTCTAAAAGTTAATACTATAAATACCAAAATAATTATAATCCTGTCCAAATGTGCTTTTCAAAACACCAGTGGAGATAAACATACTTAGTCACAGGATTTTATTGTAATAACAATACTTAGTTGCACAGTATTTGCAGACCAAGCTAGAACGTTTGGTTGGAAGCCATTCAACTTTTTAAAATATGTTATAATCATATGGTATACTATATAATAATATGGTATAATAATATTCTTTCTGTAAATTATGTGATGTAAATGTTTATTATACATAGAATGCAATGGTTGAAGCAATCAAGCCAGAACATGGCAAGGCAGATGAATTGAAACTTAAATTATCATTATACTACTATGTTATGAATTAGAAATTCATTATTTTGTTTAAAAAATCTTAGAAACTTCTAATAAAATATTGCATACTATCATTAATTTGTTTTAATGTTTGAGATGTTAATTATTTTATGAATTTTATCTTTTAGCTCACCATGATGCTGTCAGCAAGTGTTACAAGATGAAAAGATACAGGATTAAGTTACTTCATCACCCTTACCAAAGATAACATTCAAGTATTATTATTTATTGCTATAATGGGTCACAGAGGGGTTATCTTTTTGTGTTTTTAAAGGATTAGTAATTTTGATATGTGTTACTCACAGAGTCTAGTAAATGGATATATGTTAAATGCATTATTTGCTTTAACTTATTTAAATATTACTACATTTTTCCTCTGTTTAAACTAGAAATATCCATTCTATTAGCCTATTATATTCAGCACTTTGTTGAAAACAATATTTTGATTTTCTTCTATTTAAAAATCTGTATATATACATGAGATTTTTGTAAAGCATGAAATGAAATTGTCTATGATATATATATATACAGATATATTAATTTGATTTTAAGTATATATTTTTTGCAGAAATATTTTATTAAAGTAGATCTGTAAAATAAATTTTAGAGTTTAATTTGCTCATTCTTAAATTATGAAATGCATCAGGCATTTAGTTTATAATCAATTTTGGATGTTTAAGTATATGAGTGAAAAGAAACCTGCATATGTTTTCTAAAATATTTTCATTTAAGTGCAGCCATTTTTGTTATTAGCACCAAAAAAGTGCCATGTGAATATGTCTATCTCATTATGCTATTTATATTTGATTGCTTGACTATAAATTATAACCATAGTTTATTTCTTGTATATACTCTATTTTTACTATTACAAATGCCCTAAGAAAATCTAGTATAAAGTCTTACATATGAGGGTCTAATCTATTATATGATATAAAAAAAAGAGAGAGAAATTTTGAAATGAATTAAATAACAATGAGGAATTATTTTTTAAGGGATGAAGTAAATATGTCATGGTGCTATTTTAGTGTGATAGTGAACATTGGTATATATATAATTTTTGGGGAAAATGAACTTTTATGTATACATTTAATACTCATAATTTATTTCATTTAATATGATGATCAGATTTATATGTTCATTTTTCTGATTATTTTCATAGTATAAATACTCTATAATTTCACCCATAAAATTAACAAAAAAGAAGAATTCATGATTTTAACTTTATTATGTTTGCTTTCTTCTCCTGTTGATATTTGTACAATAAAATTATGAAATGTTATATTTGTTTTGTAATGTTTTATCAACTTTATCAATTTATTTTGTTTTTAATCATATACAGAATAAATACAAGTTGCAACAAAACTGTATCTGTAAGGATGAAAAATTTTACCACAGTGGATTGCATAAAAGTATTTTATGCTCTGTTGTTGCTTTGAATCAAACTTTTAGGCATTAATTGTTAAGTCACATTTATGAGATCTTATTATTCTATTAACAACAAATAATATCATAGAATTGGTTAAATTATATAATATATATATGACTTCTTGGTTGACAAGAGTTTTATGATAAAACTCAGGTGCAGATTTCACTATGCTGGACTGAAAAAATTTATGATAAAATGCCAGAAATCAATTTAAAAATGTGGCTCAATAAAAAATTCTGTAAATTTAAAGTAAACATACTATTGTCCAGGAAAAGGTTAAGTTATGTAAATGCTAGATTTTTATGCATAAAAATTTAAATTTTTTTTAAAGCAAAAATATTGTTTCTTTAAAAAATGTTTCAGGCACGATAATTTTTAAATAGCAATACCAAGAAAGCATTTACAGCCTGTGATCTAGCTTTGTAATACTAAATAGAAGCAGTATTGCCCTGCTTTGATGTTTCTATCTAATATTTTCCCATTCATTTAACACTTTCTGCTGGCACCACAGATTTCCTGTGTTTGTAATATATGAAAATACAAGAAATATTATGCTTGTTTCCGTTTGTACCATACCTGCAATTCCTGGTAAGGGAGGATGGGTAAATGAAGTGGTATTAGAACCAATCAGAAATACTTAGAGTAATCATGGCATAATTTGTAGAAGAGGGGTGAAAATATTTTCAATAATCTCTATGAACTGGAAAGACAAATAGAGGATATAAAGTATAAGAGGTGCAAACAAAAATATTTTGAACTATGTACTTGAGTAGGAAGCAGTGATTAGATTTTACATTTATTCCACCTTTTATGTCACCCAAATAAAATGTCACCCCAATAAAAATTTATAATAATTAGACATTTTATTAGGATAAATATTTTATTATAGTAAATGCAATATGTTAAACACTAAAATTTAAATGTTTTTGCAAAGAAGGAACATTTATTTCATCTTAGATAATTCTATCTTGCATTGTGAAATTAACCAAATTAAAAGAATGCTACTGCACAATGCTTTAGCTACTTTTCTCCTCTTTAGTTGATACGAGAATAACAAAAGCTGATTAGATTTCAGTTGCATTATTATTTTAACCCTCTTGTTCCTAAAATCATTTGATTTTTAGTATCTCGGAATACTGGAGCATAAGAGTCCCCCCCAAAAGAAAAGAAACATTTTCTTACTCCTTTAAAAACTTTAATGTAGCCTGTCTTAATTATGAGGATAAAATACAAAAGGGAAATCCTCTTTTATTGTAAATGTATGCTCAAACATTCTTTGAGAGTTCTCAAAAAAACATCTTGTCCATTTAGGAAAGTATCTCTCATGAACAAAGCATGCACCAAGGATATTCAATGAATAGAATGTTAACAAATGCAAGAGGAAATTTCGAAGTGATGTCCAGTTTTCTAGGGTGT
>JAPMOR010060915.1:0-30717 GCA_026543865.1 Argiope aurantia | reverse complement strand
ATCTGAAATCCAAAACATTTTCATTATATTAGCAGATATTTTATCATAGGATTTCTTTCCATTATTGATAGCTAGAGAAGGTTATAGATCTTTTCAAGATGACCCAACAGGAGAGGTCTCTCCGAGATCTTTCTTGCGTACTCTCCAATAAAGGTCATATCCCATTCCTCCGCATAAGATTGTGGACCTTCGGTAAAGCCGTGATTACCCTGCAAGGCATATTGGTGAAAGATAGTAACAAAATATAAATTTTTCGCGTGAATCCAAAATTTTTACTGATTCTATCGCGAGTATATATATATATATATATGTGTGGACGTCATTTTGCCAGCCCATTGACACCAAAATTTGACACGTAACTACAATTGTAATTACAAGATAATTTACCGTAATTTAATTATTGCGTTTTTTATTTATGAGTACACGTAGAATTATTGACTGTCAATTCATTGTGGATTTTTGTGAAAACTTTGAAAAGTATATATACTTTAGATGCTAAATGTGTATAGAGATGCACAATCCACAATTTTTTGAATAATAAATAATTTGTAATTGTTATTTTTAAATATTTGTTCCAAATATCTGCTATTTCAATCATATTATTAATTAAAAATTATTATTTAGTATTAAATATAAAATTTATTAATTCTAATTATGGCTTAATTTACTAATTTGAGTAACATGTGACTGAATTCATTTATCTATTTCAACTTAATTCTTAAATTTGATTTTTTTTCAAAACTATTTATTTAATTTCTTTATTGGAGTAAACCATTTTCTGAAAAATTTGAATTAAATATATATGTCATTTCTTTAAATTGTTTACTTTTGTTCTATATTCTACAAATAGATGGCGCCAGCAGTAAACGGAATATATGCAAAGTCAGGTCACAAGCAATTAAAAAGGATTTGTATGTAATAGTGCATCATCAAATGCGAATTTCGGAAAGTCAAGGTCACTCTTATGCTGTGAAGCGGCGACTACATACTTTCCAATGAAGCCACCGCTCCGATAAATTTCAGTTATATGCAATTCAATGATACGATAATCCCAAGAATAATCGGTCCGTTCACTTTTCAACCCATTCACAGATTTTGTTTACGCAATAACCGCTCGTAAAATATTCGTCATCCCTAACTGTGTGAATCAAATTTTATCCAAGCTTGTTTTGCAATTATCAGATTAACTTATATTCGGACAGACGCACAGTCAGATATACTCAGAATAGATTTCGTACAAAATTTGATAGAAATTTACAAACATATTGTGAAATTCAGACTCCAAGTTTTATCAGTTTATCTCAAACCGTTTATGAGTATATCGCGTTCACAGACGGACACAATGCCAAAAATGCGTTTTTTTAACCCAGGGAAATAGGAGATACATCAAAGTCTCGAGTTCGGATTTTTTGACGTTTACAATACTTTCTTTATATTTCGTATACGAAAGTAATAAAAAAGTAAAGCTGCAATTCCACAAAATTTGAAAGATGGATGGATTCCCCATTTACGATTTTAATAGCACTGTGATATTATGGGATAACCTCCATAAGAAAAGACCATGTATATGATAAACAAAACTTAACTAGGATAATTAAAATAGCATGGCTATAATGTCATACTATTTAGTGGAATGATGGACATTTAAAAAATCTAAACGATTTATCCTGAAACAAATGCACTCAATATTCTTGACGAATCAGCTGGTCGCCGGATTTCTAGTGTTTCATAATTTCCCTCATTCGGAAATTTATCATCTTTAAAAAATAACAGTTTGTTGACTGTACTATATTCTTCAGTTTAACCCCTTAATGGAAATTTATTTAAATTTATTTCCAATTTAATAAATATTAATAAAAAATATTTGGACATATTCACAATAAATTGCAAATAAAAAGTAAAGGCAGTAGATCAGCTGAAAAATTATTCTAATTCTTCAGATATGATACTAAAAATTTTCTATTGTTAAGCATCATAGTAATCCATTCTCCTCAGTGTTTCTTTCAAGTCAGTTATCTCTGGTGGAATATTAAATTTAAACATAGAAAAAGAGCAGTTTTCATAACTGCTACAATATAAGTGTGGAATAAATGCTCTTTCTTCTTTGAATTAAGTTTCTGATTCTAACACAAAAATCATTACTTGAAGGGATTTTAAAAATTAATTTATATAAAATTGAAAATTAAAAAAAAAATGTCATCATGTAACACAGAAATCTATACAAGACAATAGTTTAAGTTTGCTGTTGGAAAAAAAAGTCAGATATTTATTTTACATGAATTCCGACCTCTACCCCAAAATTTCAATGATTTTACTTTGACTTCGCTATAATAATTATGGTTTTGCACTTCTCGAATATATTCATTTAATGGCTTCATCTTTCATATATATTGAGATCAAACAATATAACACAAATGGAATTTGATATCATATTAGTTCGAAAAGCGATTTTTTATATTATTTTCCTTAAAGTTAAATATTAATGCTCTTTGTGCTTAGTATTCAATCATCATCTAAACTTAGAGTGAAAATCAATGATAAAACCACCAAATTATGAGTTAATATTGTGGTGAAGATTATAAGTCAGATAACAACTTCTGGACATGAGTAATTGCTCCTGTCCGGAAGTTGTTATCTGGCTTTGTTACTCGGCTACAAACCCCAACATTGCGAGTTCGATCCCACACAATTCACATTCTTCAATATTAACACAATAGATTTATGTAATTGATCACTGAAAGCAATGACGAACAGCACTTAAGCAATAATTTATATTACAAAAGCTTTTGCAGACAATACTCGTCATTGATTCTTCTTCAGTTGCGTTTTTTAAAAAAAATGTGGAGGTGTACTATTCATTTTGATGGAGAGAAGTTAGTGAGATCTTTATCTATAATGGCAATTATCCTCGCATTCACAAATATTCAATCTAATAAATGTAAAAAAAAGAAAAAAAAAAAGATTCTTTGAGAAAAATTTGAGGGTTATGTTGTTATTCATAATGCCACATATATTAAAAATTGTATGAAATTAAAAAAAAATCCATTGATCTACAGTGACAATTAAAACTAATTTTTTGGATAGGCAAGAGGTTTTTGCAATTACAATCGGATTCGAATCTTTTACAAATAAGGATTATTCATTTAGGGTGATAATTTATTAATTCCGAATGCATTTAGCAATAGACTTAAATCCGACAAAATTTTTGAGTTTGGCAATATCTTTTTTTTTTTTTTTTTTTCCCCAAAACACCTGTCTGGAAATAAAGCAATATTAAATATTAATAACTGTAACTGAAGTTCATAAGGGGGAGGAATTATTTGTTTATTTACATTTAAACATGTTCGGCATAGAGTAATGTAATAAAATTTTTCGCATTTGTGTTCTAATTATAACTTCTCGTTTATATTATTTCATTTATAAAAATGTTTTAACTTATATAACTGATTGCTGCCAATTAAAAAAAATGATTTTTAACCCCTATTGTTTGGCGAAATAAAAAGAAAAATGACAGTTTTTAACAAAAAGAAAATTAGCATTTTACTTTAGGTAATATGATGTAAAAAAATATTTATTAAAATAGTTTATTACACAAAGAGTTAATCTATTTTATGTTTAAATTAGGGGAGAGGAACAAAGCTTCGAATTCTGAAAGTGAAACTAAGAAGGAGAATAAAATAAAATGACTCATAGAAAAAAAGGCTGGAATTCAACTATAAAAAATATGATTTCTTCACAACAATGAATGTGTAGATTAGTGACGTGTTTCGCGTTCTGAAAATCAGGGTGGCATTTTTTTTTTTAAATTATATATTAATCTGAATAACTTCTTTAGGCAAGTATTTTTAGATTCTTAAGCAGAAATTTCATTCATGAAGACATATAAATTTTACAGCTTTTTTAAGACAGTTTTAACAATTTATTCATTATTTTTATCCTTTTTAATTTAACCTTCTACCAGAGCTACCTGTTTTATAAGAAATATTGCAGATAGAATACAGTACTACTGTTTTCTGCTATTGAAACTTTCAATTTTATATATGAAGAATTAAATAATTATTCAGCAGATTTAGTTATATTTTTCTGCACTTCATTGTACATATGCTCAAAAATTATTTATTTGTATTTGTATTATTTTTAATCTATTAAATTGGAAATCAATTTACATAACATTATTCATTAATTATAATATTATTGTCATACATTTTATTGAATTGGTAGGGTATCATAATAATAATTTTCTTATGTGCAATTTTATATGCTCAATGATAATTAATATAGTTACATTTGCTTTTAAATAATCCAGATATATTTAAACATAACTGATGAATTTTATTAGAATTTAATTTTAAACAAATATAATTGGTATTCTCTATAATAATATTAATAATTAAAAAGATAACTACATTATTTTTCTCAGCTCTTTCTGTAATGGCAAGCAAAAGATTATATTTTATCAATTATTGTGGTGATACCACTCATGCTGTTATGAATTGTCATCTTGAGTTGCAAATAA
Source organism: Argiope aurantia (assembly GCA_026543865.1). Taxonomy (NCBI): domain Eukaryota; kingdom Metazoa; phylum Arthropoda; class Arachnida; order Araneae; family Araneidae; genus Argiope; species Argiope aurantia. The sequence goes on along the minus strand of JAPMOR010060915.1, from coordinate 26,201 downwards.
TTATAAATTATAAAATTATTATGTTTAATTTCTGATGATATTTTAATTATAATAATTTATCATTAATATGACTAATAATTAAAGATTTTTAGCGAAATGATTTTCATTTGAATAAAAAAAAATTATTATCATAGTTATGGTATAATGAAGACAAGATTTATATCTAGAGTTTACTAACTTCTATTGGGTCTTGTTTCCAAAATGAAGGAGAATGTACATTTTCTTCTTAACAGCAGAATATAGTATTCCCTCAAATTTTCCTTTATATCATTATAGTTCTTTTATTTCGATTTTCAGCTTGTTTATTCTATATAAATATTATCTTGCTATTTACGTTGCTCTATGGTTTTTCACCTTTATTCTTCTGGCATCTTAAAAAATGGAAAATAGAGAAAATTTTATAGATATTTCTTTTCTTTTTTTCAATAAAGATATCATTGTCTTTAGAATATATGTATTGGTATAATTAAAAATAAATAAGCAGAAAATTCACTATGTTTTTGTGTTAAAATTAGTTTATGATTTTTTTTCCTGAATTTTTATATAACACATCCTAATTATTTTATAAATTCCTGCTTTGTCCCATGTAATATTTTAAGTATTTTAACATAATACTCTCTTTTGTATTTTTTTAGTATATACTTTATAGGGAACCTTAAAATTTAATTTCTAGTAATTTTTTTTTTTGTCTTAAATTTAACAGTTTATTATAAACTTAATCATAATATATAATTCCATCCTGGGATTGTTATATTTGAACTGCACTTATTATTTGTTAATTTATTGAAATTAAAGTAATTAAGTAATCAAGCAGAAGAATTCAAGTTGATTATCTAACTTTAATCACATTTTAAATTTTTAAAGATAAAATAATAATAAAATAAATAGAAAGAAAAAAAAACTTTTATTTTGAATTTTTCTCTTGCAGTTATCTACCATATTGAAGAATGTCTGACCCTTCTAGTACCAGTGGTGGAAATTATCCAGTTTTGCAAGAGTATCCATTACAGTCGCATTTAACTCAGTTAATTCCTGCAAAAGCACAGAAAACATTAACAACTTATGATATTGAATTTACTTGCATAGATACAGATGGCCATTATATTGCTGTGGGATCCAATATTGGTATAGTTTATTTATATGACAGAATAAAAAATCACTTAACTAGGTTGAGAAATGTAAGTTGATTTGTTGTTTAATTTTTTTAAATGTCTTTTTATAAATAGCCATTCATTTTTGCTATATTTAAGAATTATCTGTTGTATTTTAAAAATCCATATTTATTATTTTCCAGGAGAATAGAGATCCCATAACCTGTGTTAAAATTTTAATTTCTCTAGAGTGCTTAGTGGTATTTGGATGTAAAAGTGGTGCTGTTTTTGTGTTTAAAATACCATTTGACTCAGAGCAAGAGGTAAAATATTTGGTTTGAATGTATTTTTAAACTTCTATTAGGCATTTACATTATTCTCTTATGTTATCGTTGTTTTTTTTTACTAAATTATTTATTAGATTACTATACTAGTTAGTAGATTTATGAAAGTTATTTTAAGTTCTGTAGTGGGTATATAAATAATAATTTGCATTTCTGTAGATCTTCCTTTCAATCTTATAATAATCTGCATGCAAGATAACAGTTCTTTGATATGGAAAGTCTAGAATTTGATTATTATTTTATTTTTATTCTTTCCATCTCTTTATTTATATGTGTGTAAACATATTTTGGCAGATTGGTGACTGAATAAAAAAAAAACTTTGAACTTTTAAAACTTTTATTTATTTTACCACGGGAAGTATAATTTACATACAAATAATAAGTGGTAAAAAATACATCAGTCTACATGGCAACACAAGAGCAGAAGAGACAAAAATATTTCCCTTCAGTGATTTTACAATATGGTGTTGATAGGGATTTCTTTGACACATACAGTTTTAAGGAAAAGAAATTTAAGTATCTTTAAAAGAATATTGTAAGCATTAGGGATTTTTATCCCTTCCCTCAGAGTGTGAGAACCTGCTGAATTTAGCAATTTAATGGAGTGTGTGTAGAATTAATGAAATAAAAAGTGAGAATTCGATAAGGAAATAAAATAGCATTTTAGAATGAAGTTAATATGTGTTAAATTAAGATAAGAATTAGGAAATTAATTAGAATTTAAAATATATTAAGATATATCATTACACATATATATATATTTATATATGTGTAATGTTATTTTAATTTTAATTTCAATTTAATTAATTTCCAAGATTTTATCTTAATTTAGCCCATAGTAACTTCATTCTAAAAAATATTCTCTTATTTCGTGATCCAATTCCACTTTCTCTACTTAATTAATTCAAAAGTAGCTTTGTAAAATTTCTGAATCAGCTAAAAACCTCACATTCCCATGCACCATGAGAAGGGATAGAAAAATGTCCAGTAAGCACATTCTTTTTAAAAGATCCCTGTGTTACCTCGTCGATACGTGTAGCGAAAATCTCTATCGAAATGTCATTCTATATTAGCACTATGAAGAAATATTTTCCCTATCAATTTGTCAGGTTATATAAGACCAAGGATAAAATGTCCAAGAGCCTTTTCTTCATTCCTCTCTGTGTTGTGTGTGTGCACTCATCACTTGTACATATGCATGCTTCTCCAAAATGAAATAAAACGACGCCACGGAATCGAAAGTCTTTTCACTGTCTTCAAAACTGCATCCTGCTTCACATAAAATAATGTTACATATATATATATTCTTCATTCATATATTAGATTTTTTTAAAACATAAGACCTAATTATGGCTATGAAATTAGGAAAATAAAAATATACATTTTTCATCTTATTAAGGCTTAAAACGAAAAAAGTCGAAATGCTGTTCATGATTCATACTAAAAAATTCTAGATGAAATTTGTTAATTTGATCATTTTGTTGATTATTCACTTTTTTTAGGCGAGATTTAAGATGATTTTCTACTTACATGTTTTACAGATAATCAAAACTAAATGTCAAAATGATTATATAATTCTTTGTGAGCCAGGATGAAATGTAATAATTGATACATTCTGTACGACTTCACATTTTTATAAAGAAAGTAGGGAGAAAAAGGAAATGAAAGTCAAATAAGATTTAATTTTAGCATTGAGCAGGTACACTCAGAACATGTTTAGAATATTATTAATTCATAATTTTATTAAATAATGCAGAGAAATTTTCTTTTGAAATTGAGTTCTCCATTGCATAATCTCTCAGCAAGTTTCACACATTATCAAATTTAAATGTTTTCTTTTATACATGTTTGAATCAGCTTTGTCTGCACAATGAAGAAGAAAAACAACTACTATAAGTCCTTTCAAAGCTACTTTCATCATTAAACTAATTCAACTGTCAAAAAACCTATAAATATTACAATACAGAGAATATTGAAATTGATAAAGTGAATATGCAGATTTATTTTTTAAGAAACCTACCAGAAGATTGCAGTATTGTCAGTCAATGCCTTATGATCTCAGAAAAATCAAGTCTATGTCTGAATTTCATCTTCAGCTTTTATGACATGCTGGTAGGATTTTATTATACTATAGTTATGCTATTTATGAAGATCTGAAACCATCAAGTCTTCAAAATTCTTTCTTCTAGTTTGAGTGGAAATTTTGAAATGTGGATCGATTGTGTGCGTGCGTGTGTGTGTGGACAAGAACTACAGTCGAGTTAATGACTCGACTGTAGTTCTTGTCATCCAATTAATATTGAAATTTTTTATGTTTGTTCCACTCTATAATGTTTTCTTTAAAATAATGCATTGATTTGAATCAAGTTGAATCCAGCTTTTGTCTTTTTTGTTAGTACCAACTTAAAGCAGAAGCATTAAGACCTGAAGGAATCAAACAACAATAGCTGCAGTTAGTAAGAGGACATTATATTAAAAGCACATGCACGAAATTTTTGGAACATTTTTCTTATGAAATAGAATTTAAATTTATTTCAAATTTCCACATCAGTTAATTTCGATTTATATACTAACTTTAACAAACCTTCTAAAATTCATCTTTCTTCAGATACTTGTTTCTAAAATGCTTGCAATTATATTTTCTTTGTTATATGTTTCAATTATATATATGTATATATATATAAATTTTTAGAATAATTGTATAAATAATTTTATATTTTTTAGCTTGAAAAGTTTACTGTTGATGGTTTGCATAGTTCTCCAATAACATCACTGGAATGGGTTAGAAATGGAATTAAATTTTTTAGTGGTGATGAAAATGGAGTTGTGGTTTGCACTGAAATTGATCACTTTGAGGTATAAATGTTTTTACTATTCTAGTATCTTTTTTTTTTGCATATAAATTTTTAAGATATCTTTTTTTTTCTATGTAATAGTTTAGGTTTTTTTTTAAATTCTTGCATTAGTTTATTATTTTTTTTTCTGCATTGAAAGCAAATGAGATTTTGATATCAAGATAACGTTGTAGCTATAAATTTAATTCATGGTTTTTGAAACTGTGAGTTGACTAAATTATTTTTCAAAAATATTTGTAGTGCTTGTTTTTCAACATTAATATAAAAAAAATGGTTAAGGAAATTCTATTACTTAGAAATATCTTATTAAATATTTAATTAAAATTGTATTTTTGTTTATGTGATTAAAATCAAAAGTTTTTTCGTGTGTAATTCATTTTTCAGTTGTTTTATAAAGGAAAATTTTGAAGGCAGCCAAAAATTTCTTTTATTTTTTTGATGTAGAAAACTTTGTATATGGAAAAAAAAATCCCTAAAAATCCTTTTTTTAAAAATTATTTTGAATAATGAATCTATATTCAAATTAATGAATGCAGAATTTGTTATTTCATTAACATTTGTTCTAAAAGTTAAAAGGCTTAGTTATTTTTTTAACAAAAATTTATCATTAATTCTTGCATTTCTTAATAACATATGGGATGCATCAATTTTTTTATACATATGGAAATTTTAATATTAAAATACTTTATTTCATGTGGTTACTGTGATTCATTTAATCTATGGAAATTTTAATATTAAAATACTTTATTTCATGTGGTTACTGTGATTCATTTAATTACATTTTCTAGTCTTTTCATGTTATTATCTCATTTTTAAAATGTGTCAAAATGTTTAAAAACTATGGGAAATTCAGTTTTCTAAATCTAATTTTCAGCATTGCAGTAAATCTCGCATTTTGTTGAACGATCAAAGCAAAATAGTTCAGCTCAGTTATAATCGTTTACATCTTGTGGTTTCAACTCTTTTTCGATCCCTTATATTTTCATGTGAAGATGGAAGAATAATTAAAATTGGTCAAAAGGAAAGAAAATGGTATGTATTTTGACATTTATATTAATTTTACCTCTTCTATGCATTTTCAGTTTCTGGAATTTAAGTGGTAATAGATAACAATTTTTTAATGATTAGAAACTTCATATTCTTTTAATAGCATTAAAAATTATTTTAGTAGTAATATTCTTCCCAGATAGCAGTGATAGAACGAAGTTTTATTTTGAAGCATCAATTTTAGTTTGTAAACGATCTATTCATATATACTCAGAAGAGTTTTACATCAAAAATGTGCAAATACAGTCTGTATCAAATTAAAGGACCCTATAACCAAATCCTGAATAATTTGAATCATTGTTTTTTTTTTCTTCTTGTTAGTTGTAAATGTGTATTTTCAAAGAAAAAAAATTCAGAACTCGCACACACACACACATACATGTATTTATAAGCTGACACACACATTCTCTTTCCTTATTAACATGATATTATTCTTAAAGAATCAAAGTAGTCAGCTGCTTAAAGATAATATAATTTTGGTGGGCCACCAAACCCTAATAATTGTTTTCTGTGTTTTCTTATATATATACTTATATATAAGAAATATACTTATAATACTTATATTTTTCTTATATTCAGTATTTTTATGTCCTTATTTGATTTATTATTATTTTATTACAGTTTTTAAAAATTATTTTGTATATGTGACTAAAATTATGCAGGAGTAATAATTTGCTTTGAGATAATAAACTTCATATTTAAATTTTTTTATGCAAGATTGCATTAAAAAATAATGAATTGTGTCCTCTAATTTTTATTATGTAAACTTATATTTTATTCAGAATATAACCTGAAAGTGTTCATAAATGGACATTTGGATAATAGCACTAAAAAAAATTGGTAACAACAATGTACATAAAAAATGAAATGAAACCCTTCTATTAAGTTTACCAAAAGACTTGATAAAACAAATACAGTTGGGGAATCTCCAGTCAGTAAAAATATCACTAAATTGCAGTGCATTCGCTTTTCATTATATTCTTGCTTCAAGAGACTTTAGTCACTATTTATTTCAGTCACAATTTTAAAGATTAATTTAAAATTAAGAGTTCGTGAATATTTTCTATATGATCCTACTCCAAATAAATAAAGGTTAGTAAGAGACAAATAATTGTACATTGGAAGGTCAGACAAAGCCAAGAGAATAAAAATTAGTTATGTCATTGCTAACCTCATTTTATTTACATTTTTTTTTAAATATTGGATTATAGTAGAAGGTTAATGAGCTGAGGTTTGCTGATTTGCATAATATTCTGTATTCATTTGGAAGTCATTACTAACATTTTCTTTTAGCATTATTTTTATTTTGTATTTAACATTGCATTTTGTTTCTGTTATTTCAAGCCAATATTAATGATTATATTTGATTTGAGTGCTCATGATTATTACTGCAAGGAAATAAATCTATTAAAGTAATTTTATATTTATATCCAAAATTTATAAAAAGAACTCTAGTAATAAATTTTTAATTATTATATTAAAAGTTTATATATATTTTTATTTCTAAAGCACTTTGCCTGTGTACATAATATTTTTTACTACTGTTTTTGGTAATTAATCTGTTATATATCTGAGATATTTCCAACATAACAATCCATTTTGATAGGTATATATGTTAATATTTGAATTTAAAAAAATCAAGTGTCTTTTGAATTATGGAATGTTATTCTTAGGACTATTCTTTCATGTTTTCAAAGTTGCTTTAAAATCAGTAAAAAAAAAAAATATTTATTTTTGAAGTTGGTTGATTGATTTGCATACCAACAACTTTGGTAAATTTTATTTAAAATTTTAAGGGGGAAAAAAGCTTTTTCATATGCTTTTGCTTAAAAACATTACATTTTTAATGAAATTAAGAATTTTTTTTTTTTTTTTTTTTTTGCATGTAAAATACAAATCCAGATTTCTGTAAGATACAAAGTCATCTTCAATTAAATTTTTGTTATTTTGGTTTGTCATTATATATTATTTTAAAATTTCTTACATTGAGATTAAATTAAAATCCATAAAAACTACACGTTTTTGAAATTTGAATAGGGGGGGGGAGGGTCCTTCAAATGTTTTACTGTCTGTGATTCCTATTGAGTCTAATTTAGGCCTGAATATTAATACTGATTAGACTGATGAATGTTTGAAGTTTTTTAAATAAATAAATAACGAATTGTTTGATTTTTTTTTCAAGCAAGAACAATTTAGAAATTGGATAACTTAAAATGGGTGAGAGGGTGAATCATAGAAAATTTTAAAAAAATTACTTTAATTGAAAAAGGTGCTCTGCTCCAAATTTAATGTTTTATGTATGTAAAAATAATTCTTTTATTATAAAAATTCTCTTTAATTTTTAGTTATGGACCATTTGGTGCTCTAATTTTTCATTCTAACAATTCCAAAGAAGATATAATTTTTGCATCTCGTCCTGGACAAAGACTTTGGAAATCTGATAAAACTGGTGTTATTCATGAGACTATGATATTTAAAAGTGCTCTTGTTGAACCTCATCCAGTTATAAAATTATTGGATGATGGAACAGAAAATTGCAATCTTAAAGATTTTCAGTTTGGAAAATTATTGAAATTTGATGAGAAGTATGTTTTAGTTTTATTAGACTCCGCTATTGTGCTCGTTGATCCTAACTTAAAATCTATTGTGGCCAGTTCTCCACTATTAGAGCCTATTGTGGATGTATCAACATGCAATAATGAAATATTTATTCTGTGTGGTTTACGAAAAGTGATCAGGATTTCATCTAGTCCAGATCCTTATCCTTGTGAGGAAAGTGAGTATATTTATTACAAGGAGTTTTGAATTTTTGCATACTATCATTATTATTTTTAAAATATAATTATCCTTTAAATTATTAATATTAATTACATTTTATTTGATATAAATGGTGAAACCTAATAAAAAATTTGGGGAAAATAAAAATAAAAAAATTAATAAAAAATATTTTTTTATTGTATATTATATTTATTGATGGAATATTGTTCAGAACTTTAAAAGCATCTTTCTATTAGCATTATAAAAAATAAAATGTAATTCATTTATCCAAAATTTAGACATCCAAACAAATTTCTAAAAGTATAAAGTACTGAAATCGGTATTGTTAAGTTAATCAGTTTTCTGAACATTAAGGTCTGATGCAGTGGATGTTTGGTGAAATTGCCTTCACAAAAATATGAACTCACAGACAACAAAATGCAATCAGAAACAGCACTTGTAGTAAACAGCAGCACACAATCAATAATAAATAACCATAATGGCAGTCAGAGAGAACTCACAGTCGAAAGACTTTGCTCACCTACTCATAATCATGAGAGTTGTGCTTCAAAGCGCCTAGCCTCGGCGGAGTCTTATCTCCGATAATGGCAAACTGCAGAGTGCTTGACTGTCTTTATGTTGCCATTGTCGTCTTCAAGAGGCGCTAAGTCTGAGCTGAGCCTTGGTGGAGTGGCTTATATAGTATTGAAAAGATGCAGGTGGAGGCGAGATGGAGAATGTCAGGATTCGTATCTGATTGGCTGATGTGGGATGTAGGGTGAGGAGTTATGCTACTATTGATTGATTTAAAAATCGAGAGGCTTTAAGGACTTTTAGGTTAATTTTAGCTTCATTTAAAAGAGTGTTGATGAGAGAAAAACAGTAAAACATAGAGAAAAGTAAATTATCTTATATTGGAAGTGAACTGTTAAAAGTCTAAAGTAGAATATTACAAGATCTTTTGGTTTTGAAATTAGGGGTATATTTAGTATTGTTAGCTATTGCATTGTTATTATTTGTATCTATATTTTTAAAGAAGTTTGTAGCAAGTTTTTTTAATGAATTTTTTGAGTGAATAGTATATATTAGTATTTGGCATAAACCATTTCATTTTACGTATATTTCTGAATAAGTTATTTTGCTGGAGTCCAATTATTTTTAAATTTGTCTTGGCAGCATATCTCCACACTGGGCATGCATATGTTAGTACTGGATGCAAATAGGTTGTGTAAATAAATATTATATTTTGCCTACTCATTTTGGAATCTCGAAAAATGAAGGGGAAAAACTTATGCATTATGTCTTGAAACTTTTTAGAGGTTTATATAAAATGAGGTTTCCACGTTAGAATTTTATCTTAAATTATGCCTAAATATTTACATTCCTTAGACCATGGGATAATTTGGCTTTTAATTTTAAATGGGGAGAAATTAGTTTTACAGTTATTTTTAGCAAAGAATATTGCTTCAGTTTCACTAGCATTAATTTCAATTTTCCATTTAATGAACCAGTCCTCAAAAGATTTAAGGTGCCTGTTCAGAGCTATAGTGATGAAATTTGCATTTTTGTTTCTTTCTAGTATTGCAGTGTAATCAGCATACAATCAATACAATACTACCAAGCTACAAATGCTTTATAATGTTATAAGGAAATTCATTCAAAATGAATATTATAAATTAGAGAACAATAATCCAAATACATACACAACATGGTGTTAAATTGTTTGAGGATGTCGTCAATAATAGTGAAAAGAGAATAGGTCTTAGTTTTGATCCTTGTGCCACACCAGCTTGAATGGGTTTAATTACATTGTAACCAACTCATTATCATACTATGACTGCTCATACTTATATGTAGCATACTGAATTTTATGCTACTCTCTCATGCTTGAACTGAATTCAACTGCAATTCAACTCAATACTTCATCTTTGTTTAGGCTTAGGTTTTTATATATTCCATGACAAGGTGCAGAGGTTACTGGAAAGATCACTTTAATTTGAGTCCTAGTGACTTTCCTGCCAAGATTTTGTCACTAAGGCTCATTGATCTGGCATTAATTCAGAATCCATTAGAACTCTATAAAATTAGCTTACTTACCAGGACACTTACTACACTGGAAGTACTTACAAATGCTTTATAATATTATAAAGAAATTCATTCAAAATGAATATTGTAAATGAAAGAACAAAAATCAAAATATTTTGGGGGTTAAAATTCCAATATGCTTAGAGTATTTTTGTCAGTGTCATTTTTTAATTTTTGCTATGTCATCCTCATTTTTCAAAAAGTGATATTTTTTACTATGTAGTGCCCCAATAAAAGCACACTTTTAAAGACTTTATTTTAATCTTTTTTTATCTATGTTTTAAAGCAGCTATTGAAAAATGTATGACTTATTTGAGATAAATTTTTTCTTTGATGTTTACAAAACAACTTTTTTCTAAGTGCAATGCATATCATTTTATGTATATACATTTTATTGAAAATTTGTAATTAACACATTTTTATTGGTAAATAGATAGAGGAGTAATTATTTTTTTTGTTGTATAATTTCCTTTTTTGTTTTTATTAGCAATAATCAGTTACAAATTTGCTTGTTTTATTATATAATATGGTTTTACAATTAGACTTGTTTCATAGTGATAACATTATGAGGTATATCAAAAATTTTTGTTCTTAGAATTTGCAAAAATTTTACATTACTTGACATATAATACTACATTACTTAATATTAATGTAAATATATTACTAATTATATATTTTCATTTCTTTTATTTCACTCTACTCTTTATTGTTTTGATTAATTTTTATTTATTATTATTATTTATTTTTATATTATTTTTTTCAGTTTTGGGGGATTTTATACCAATTTCCATTTAAAAAAAACTTTGTAAATCATTAATAATTTTAGTAATTAATTTTCTGATTAATTATTAGAAATGCTTAGATATGTAAGTAAATTATCAAAAATATTGAATGATTTTTGTTTTAAATGATACCTTGATTGTTTGATTTTTTAGGTTGTGAAGAACCATCAATTATTGAAGACATTTTAATACCTCTGAAAGGATTGTCTGTATTTGTGAAAGAGCGTAGCGATTCACTTGCTGATCAAACAGAAACTGCTCTATTTGGTTGGCTAAAGAAAAAGAGATCTTCTAGTTCTCCAGCTGTAGTACCTGATTTCACAAATCAGAAAGACAAGGATTTGCCAGAAGTAGTCAAATTACCAACAGAGGATTTACCATCCATAGTTGTTGATGATCCCCATCCAATACCTCCAGAATTAGTGCCAAAAATAGAAATTAAAATTTCTCTTGATGAAAGTGATGACATTGTTTATAAACCAAAAAAGAAGCAAAAGAAGAAAGGTATAAATCATGCTTTGCTGTGATAAAAATGAATATGAAATCTGTTCCGTACAAATTTTAAAAAAAATTCAAATTTCTAACCTTTTTGCATTTTTAATTATTGTGCTGACTTTTTAAATTCTTAAATGCTTATTAAATATTTCTAATTACATACATTAATTATATTAAATGCTAGATATCTATAGATTTTTTAAGCCAACATTTTTTGAATTTCTACATTTATTATTTCTTTTTTGCTTTTCAGAATAAAATTTGCAACTCTTTACCCAACTTACTTAAGGTTAGAGCTTATTAAATTCTAAAACTTATTGATTCTTAGAAAAATTTCATTAAAACCCTTAATGTACTAATAAGTTTAAACTGACAAATAATACCTTAGAAGTATGCAAATGAATGCGAATTGAAATTTTGATTCACTTTTCTGTAGAGTTGGATAGAATCATATTCTTTTACCGCTCTTAGAAATTCTTATTTGTTTTGGTTTATGATTAAGATTCATATTTGAATTTCCTTTCTTTCTGATGATTATTATACATACCCCAACTGAGGTCATGCTAAGGAATTTTGTTTATTTAAATTTCGATTTTGTTCAACTTATTTGTTGTATTAATGTTGTAGATTAAATTGTTTAAATCTATAACCAATGTATTGGTCTATCTAGTAAATCTTCTAAAATTTATTTATAATATTTAATTTTAAAAATACATGTATTAAGTTGTGTTTATGATATGGTCTTGAAAAAATGAAAATAAATTCAGATCAAAATTTTTTTTCAAGCAATTTTTTTAACCATTTTTTTTTTAATTTGTTATTTGAAAATTTCCTAATTCTTATTTCATGTAAAAAAAAATTTTGTTAAAAAATCTTATAGGGAAGTTTTTTTTTTAATTATACTTAGTTTTATACTTTTTTATCAGTGAATAAAGCCATGTATTTAATAATTCTTACCCATTTGAGTTTGAAACTCATAATTAAAGGCATGATTTAAAAAATTTCATTTTGTAATTTAGCTTAGGTTATAAAGTTATTGATTTAACTTTACTGCCATTCTGAAACTCTCAGCTTTCTGTATCCAGCAAAGAATTTAATTTGTCTGAAATTAATAAATTGTTTTACAATACTTCAGAATTTAACAGTTTTCAGAAATCACTAATAATATTAAATTATGAGTTTTATGTGTTTATAATCCTATAAAAATTTATTCATATTTTTGTCATTTTTCAGTTCGCTTTAGGGATGCGAGTCCCAAAAAGAAAGACAGGGAAGCTCCAGTTTCTGATTCTAAAGAATCTAGCTCTGTTCTTGATAGTAAAACTCTTAAAAATGATGAAATAACTAAAGTATCCGATGCTGCTGTGAATTCTAATCCAGGTGTTCTGCCTAAATCGGATGAAATTGATTCATCTATTACCAAAACTGTTGAGTCTACTAGTCAGTCATTCATATCTGAGAATGACATTGATAGAACTGATAAAGAAACTAACAGTAGTAGTTCAGAAGCTTCTCCCAATTCAGATGCTAATATTTCCAGTTCCATTGAGGAAAGTTTAAATACTGACAGTTCTGCTGATGGAAATTCACAGAATGATTGCATTGATTCAGTGGATTCATGTGTGGAAGAAATTGATTGTATTTCGCCAAAAGATTGCAAGAAAGTAGAATGTGAATCAAAAATTGATGATAGTAATTCTGAAAAGGTGGGGGATCCAGATGATATTTATTCATCATATGATGTGTCTGAAAGCTCTCAAGAACCTAAACTGAATACTCAATCCTCCAGTGATTCCCAGTCAACAGAAGACTCACTAAGAACTTGCCCTGACGACTTTGAACCTCCAAAATATGGAGTTGACTGGGTTGAGTATAAAGCCCCAGAAGTACTTACTGATCTTAAAATCAGCAATGATCACATTTTCTGCTGTGATATTAAGAATCAATTGTACTATTCAAATTATCCAATTTTGGGCCTGCAGTGGCGAAGGTGTGATCAACCAGCTGAAAAGATTGCAGTATCCCCTTCAGAAAGTATTTTTTGGGTGCTCTATAAAGGAGTTATTTTTGCAGCTAAGCAAAATAGTAATATTAAATGGAAGGATGTTGATTGGATATCTGTTGGTAGAGATGTTATTTCTATAGCAGTGGATGAAGACAGTGGATGGTATGGCTTTTTTTTTTCATCTAAAATTTTGCTAAATGTCTTGATTGTAAATATTTCCATTCTTTAATTTGATGTTGAATCAGAAATGTAGAGCATTTTTTACTGATGGTTTCATTCTGAGTTAGCTCAAACAGTGCTGATTTATAAGCTCTCTTGTATAAAGATTTCAATAATATTTTGGTGTAAATGCAGTTCTTTTTAAATTTGATTTTCCTTGTCAGGCTTTGTTTTATGTAGATTTTACGATATCAGTTAGGAGAATGTTAAATGAAATGAGTTATGAACTCTTTTCAAGGATGGTATTTTCCATATTTTTAAACTCACAGAGAATAAATCTAGGTATTGTTTACAACTGCACTCACAATCTCAAGTACCACATCCATCTATATGCAGCTGGCCTGCAATCTTTGATTGTAAGTTTCCTGCTTGTAAAGTGTTGAAATTGGACTAAACACGAATTGATATTCTGTTAGTTATTAAATTTATGAGAAAAATAAGTAAAATGTTGTTTAATAAATTATAGTTTAATTTATGTGGCAGAAAAGTTTTTATTTAAATTATTTAATCCTTCAAGCAGTTTAATTAGTATATTTTGAGTTCATTTTAATTTGTCCATTTTTTTAAAGTTTTAAAGTTAAGGTTATTGTTCTGATTTTAAAAATATAAGTGCCAAAGAGGATGATAGATTTAATTGCATGTCAAAAGGGAGAAAATGCTTTCAGGCAAGCTAATTTTTGTATTAATTTTTGCTAGTATTAAAATATGTCTCGTGAGTGTTTTTGCAACCCCAAATTACCATAATGTAATACTATGTGGAATTTTATTAAAGTACTCTGATATTGTTGTATAAAATTTCATTATTTGATATGTGTAAATTTAAATTATTTATAATTAATATTGTTTAGGCTACCATTCACTTACTAATAATTCAGTAATAAATAAAAAATTTCAACTGAAATTTTAGGAAAATTATTGACATTAATTGGATTATGTTTCCTTCCATAGTAAAAATATACTTTATTACCGAAATTAAGGTCGTTTAATATTGTTTCATAATAATTCTAGTTAATAAAACCATATGGAATAAAAGTGATTAGATAAGTTACAGTCACAGTTTTGATCACCATTTTCAAGCTATTGGAATATTCCTTGACCTTTGGATTTGTTTATATTTTTCATACTAACAATTCATTCATTTCATTAGTTAACATTTTTATTTGTATCTCATTTGATACTCTTATGTACCATGATTAAATGTTATTCCTTATAATCAGGAAAAAATAACCTATAATTGCTGTTAATTAATTCTATTTTTTCACGCTTAATTGTCTTTTTAATATTACTACAAAATTTTCTTTTTATGATATCTTCTCTTTTCCTGTTCATTTTATCAGGTATGTTACAGTTGATGGGCACCTCACACTGCAACCAAATTTGAGATCTTCTCAACCGTTTGGATATCCTGAACCCATTGAATTTGATCATAATCCTATGTTTCTTCAAGTCGCTACATGGAATAAAGTCGTTTGGCTTCTAACTGTTAGTGGCAGTTTACATAGCTTTGAATATAAGTCAAAAAGATCAAAACATGTTCTAAAAGAAATTAGGTAAAACTATTATTGATTTTAATTCCACTAGCTCATATTAGTATTATACTTATTAAATAACTTGCCATGTGTGTGGTGGTTGGTGCTCATATAAATCTGTCAGGGCCACAAAGTCCTACATGTCAAGAGTAATACCACTGGGGGTATTGGATCAGGAGTGATAATTCTCTGATTCAGGACTAAATTACTATCTGTGAATGAGTGAATGAAATGCATGAACAAAGTCTGCCCTGTAAAAAGGATTATGACGTGTGTGTAGCTAAGTCATAGACTTGGCCCTAGATGGCGCTACTGAAAAAACAAGACATACTCTTGGCTTAATCACTAACTTCTAAAGTCAGTGGGCTTGTCTATGACAAGTGCCATTAGAAACAACAACACTTATTAAATGAATTTTTGAAACATTCAACAATTCATAATAAACAAACTTTCAATTTACCTGAAAAATAATGTTCTGACACCTGGTTTACTTTTCTGACAACTGATTTGCTTTTGAAGCAGGAAAAATCTCTCCCTTAATTTTGATACAAAAGAGGAAAAATCTGTTCCTCATAACAAGTTCTAAATCATTTGAAAGCTGTAAATATATTGTTGTAAAAAAAAGAAAAATTTGAATAATATATTTTTAATACTGTGAATATTTATGACTCCTACTTCACTTGAAAATTTTCAAATTACACGAAATTTGCTAAGCTACATTATACATAATTTAGTTGTTTTAGTGATATTTGTCACCTGTGTGGAGATAAAATGTTGGGACTGTAAATATCCATAAGCATAGTAAAATCTCTACCAATAATAAAGATGAAAGTATGTGGATGTTTGTTGGCACTTTACAGGCCAGACTATTTAACCTACAGCCACTAGATTTAACACATATATGCCTTAGAATGTGAGAATATGCAGAGCTTGCTTTTTTTAATTAGAATTTGAATTAACTAAAAATTAAACTTTATTTTTGCATTTTTCTGCAGTAATTTCTCAAAATATTATTGCATAAAAATGAATTTTCCATCATTTCAATTTTCTTTAAAGCTTATCTATTTAATGATACCATTTTTATAGTTATACAAATTTTCCTAAATTTTGGAAAATTTTGTAAAAATAATATTTTATCTAATTTCTTAGAATTTCATTATTACCCTGAAGCTTGAATAATTTTCATTTCTTTATCAGTTATTTAAGCATGTGATTTTCTTTCCATTGTTAAAAAGCTTAAGAGAAAGGAGTTTTGTTTAATATTTGTGTAGTTTACAACATGAATTTTTTGAAAAGAAAATTGATACTGTGATACTACAAAAGTTAGAATATAGATGAATCATATAGTTGCATTTTTAATAGTACTATGATGCTGTGAGATTGGTTTCCATTAGATAGATTTATGTATACTATGAACAGAACATATGCAAGACAATTAAAATAACATGGATTTAATATTTACAATTTGAAAGAACCTGGAGGAATTCGGATATGATGTTATATCTAAGTGATTTATCCAAAATTAAATATAAGCATACCCTCTGAACCAGCTGGTCTTCAGTGTCAACTAGTAATTTACTACAAAGACTTTTCTAAGAGACTTAATAGTTTAATTTAACTAAGCAATATTATTGGCAAATTAAAAAAATTGTATTGTTGCAAGATAAAATATTGCGAAGTGTTTTGGAGCTATATTTCTATCTATTTAGCCAAATATGACCATAGTAAATTTGCATATTATTCCAACTATTGGATTTTGATATATGTAAGAAGAAAAAAAAATCCAGTATACTTTAACTACAGTATGGTACTTTGCATGCTTTTGGGCTTTGTAGTTAGTCCAATGAATTAATGAATCCATTAAAAATTTTAATTTACTATAATCACCACATATGATTTTTTGAGTTTATATTACATATATTTAGAAATATGATATTTACTAATTTCAGCTGTGATTGCTTAAAAGGTATAAGCTGACTTAAAACAAATTTTTGCAAACTGATATGCTTTATGATTGCCAAGCTTTTGTAAACTTGCATATTATTTGTTTATGACATGTACAGGAGCAATATTTATTCTGACAGAGTATACATACAAATAATGCAATTCTTTGTATTACTCAATTACTTGATTTGGAAGCCAACTCATTAAACAACATGAATCGGTGATGTAAAATCAAGTTTCTAGCAGAATTTGTGGTGTCTGTTATACAATTCTTTCATCTAACTGACTAAGGCAACTGCATGCACAATATAATATTGCAGTTTAAATATATTGAAATTTTTTTTCCAAGCATTTTATGTTATTTTATGGTTAATAATAAAATGGTGAAACTTTTCTGTTATTGTTTAATTGTTTTGTACAATATTCAACAACAACAAAATATTTTTATTACTTATTTACAGTATCTTTTTTTCCAAATACTTCATATTCTTCTTTGGTTACCTTGTATATAGTATTCAACAAAAAGGTTTTATTATTTTTTTTATTATTATTTTAATCATACACTGAATAGTTATCATTCAAGTATTTCTATTTAGAATACTGTAAAGAAAAAAAACACAAGCAAATAAACTATATTAAAAATTAAATGAAACCTCATAAGAAGATCAAATTTAGGTAACATGCATTTCAGAATATAGGGTTACTAACACATGAAACATAAAAATTCCAAAAAATTAGGAATAAGTGAAAACAGTATTCTGATGGGTCTTAGTATGAACATTATTTAATTAAGGTTTAATAATCATTTGAAATCATAATAATTACAAAATGTAAATATTATAGGAGTATAATATACAATACTAATGACTCTCATCAGCATCTAAATATCAATTTAATTAATATTTATTATAATACAAAGTTTCAAAATAAAAAAAAGAGGAGTTTTCTGCCAATATATTCTTTCTTTTATCTTATTATTATTTAGTAATGCAAGATATAGTGTTTTCACCAAGATGTGCTGTCTTCTTCATTGTTGATTTTTTCCACTTTTAATAGTTCAAGGATACTTGAATTCTAATTATACTACACATTCTAATATGATATTAAATTTTGCTTTTTGGAGTATGCAAAACTTATACCCATTGTATGTTTTTGAAGTTGTTGTTATTCAATATTTTGTTAATGCATTATTATGACAATTTATTTATCTTTGAATTGCTTTAGATTGAATGGAACTCCAGACATTGATAGTATTTTTCTTGGTGTTCATCAAACAGGGTGGATAATTGATTCCAGTGGCATTATTCGATTCAAAAGCAGCGTTACATCTGATAATCCTGGGGGAAAAGGAAGTCCTTGGGAAGTATGGTGCTTGTTTTATTTATAATCAGATGTTTATCAGTAATTGTTAGTAATTTTCACATTGAAAAACAGAAAAGATCAAATGTAAACAAACATTAATATTTATAAAAATATTATTTTGCAAATTTTTTAAACACATAATGGCAATTAGGCTTAAAATATTGAAACTTGTGCAAAAATGCAATCCAGTTAATATAATTTGCAAAATTTATTGATAATCTCTAAATTATCTGATCTTTATTTGGAAATTCTTTGATATTAAGAGAAAATAACTTTAAAAATTTCACTATCCATTTTCAAGAAACTGATGGAAATTAACCTAATTTAATTCTTTACTTTTTCATGATGTAAACTCCATCTTTTCAAGCATTATCTATGATTATAATAAAATGTAGTCCAAAACTGGAATTAAAGCCAATAATACAAAGCTTTATGAAGTAAATATTTTTAAAACAGTTATGATAAATATAAAACTAATTCATAGATGCGAGTGAAATAGATAAAAAAAAAAATGTGATACTGCAGTTTCTAAAAAAGGGATAATTACTCTTCAGATTGAAGAAAAATCTAAAATCTACAGAAACTCAAAAATAAAAATTTCTTAGATTTTGTGAAATTAAATGCTTTATTTTTATCTTGAATAATTCAGTGTTCGCATTTCAAAATAATTCTTAATTATACTTATTATTTAATTATACTTATTTATCTATAATCAAATACTCTTGATATATTCATCTATTTATATATACTTCTATTGTTAATATATTCTTCTAATTACATTTTTTTTGGAAATTATAAAAAATATCAAATATATTAATAATTATGTTTACTTTTATAATGAAACTAACCATTTTTTAAAAAAATATTTTATTCAAATAGAAAAATGTTTATTGGGGTTTTTTTTTTAAATACCTAGTAAATCTAGAGCCATTTAAAGACTCATGAACCAGATCTGGAACTTACCAAACTTGGTAATTGTTCTGTTTCACTGATGCAGAATTCAGATTCTTGTAATTAAATAAATAAATTTTTTTTAAAAGATACTGAAAATGTATTTTTTTGCAGATTTTTTTTTATATCAATTCCATTATTACAAAACAAACAAGAGATAACTTCAAACAATTTTTTAGTTTTTTGAAAGGAAATATATTTACTATTCAAAACAAAATACAGTGTTATTGTAGATGAAATGTATTAGTTTATATATTTAACCATTAAATTTTCTAAGATATTAGATATATCAATCTATCTCAAAATCGAGTTACCTACACTATGCCATTGTATCCAGGGAAATGTGATGATCAGGTGACCATACAGCATAGTCAAGCATTTAGGTAAATGCAGAATAGCCCTATTATGTTCTAACCTATGTGCCCACCATCTATGAAAAGTATGACCTAACATCAGTATGGACACAGTTCAACCTCACACCATTACTATATTCAACAGGGAAGAAGAATCTGCTTACTTATTTGGCAACTTCTCATCTCCATATTTGAGGTGCCCTTGATTATAATCATGCTTTACAATATAAGCCATGTCTTTATTCATATCATGTTAGCATGATGTGACAATTCTATTGCAAACCATTGCAGTGTTCACAAAATCCAAAACAAATTCTAAGTTCATTTTAAATCCATGTTACAAGTATATGCCTTTCTATACAATTTTAGTTCATTATACATTTTATAAAAAATTGGCTACTGTTTATTAATATTACATTAACATTACATAATTACATAGCTATGGCATAAGTATAAGCTACCAATAACACTACACTTAACCCTGGTAAGAATGCTTTTATGGAAACATTTTCAAAAAACGTTTCTTCATGTTATTTATCACGATATAAGGCTATTATAAACAAAACTCTCCCCTCAAAATATTTCGTAATTTTTAAACTTTATTCAACTGAGTGATGTGACATATATGTTGTAATTTCTTTTACTGTTATTTTTCATTTTATTATTAAAATTATGAAAATACAAGTAATAGTGAATGTTTTATTACTTTTGAAAAACTATTTAAAGAATTGTATCTTTTTTCAGAAATTTAATTAAAAAGGATTAATTAGTTTTGAATTTTATTTTCTTAAATTTTATGTATAAGCTCATTTTTTTTTTCAGGTTGAAGCCAGTAAATATTTTGTTAGAAATGCTGCAAATCTTCCAAAAGCAGTATTAAAGGCTCTCAATAATGAAGCATTGAGCAGTTTAATCAGAGGAAAGCAACATATTTGTCTTTCAACTTCTTCCTCTGGGGTGTGGTTTTGTAAAACGTTGGATAATGTGCTATTTTCAAATCAAAAAAGTTTAATTGGTAATAAAAGAAACATGAGTGTCTTATTTATTACTATTTTTTCTCCTTTTTGTAAAAATATGTCTGAAATAAAGCAACAATTGAATGCACAGTTTATATTGTAGGTCATAAATGGAAATCAGTGGTTCCTCCTGGCACTGCATCTGCTACAAAATGGAAATTATTATCAGCAGTTGGAATTGCTTGTGGGCAGGGTATGTTTTTTTTTTTCCCACAGTCACTTTTTTTTGTGCAAATAATAATAATAATTTTTCTTACTATTTCAAAAATTTGATTTTTTTTTTAAATATTTCCATCATTTGATAGCTTCTTCTTACCAAGATACTGATGATTTCCATTGCAAAACCATTAAATTTTGTAATCATATTTTATAACTGCAATATATTTGTAAAGTCAAATGATATTCTGCAAAATTTCAACTTAGATTAAAATATTTTTCAAAACTCTGTGTTGCCAAAGCTCAAAATATTTAGAACTTGTGCTCAAAATCCACTATACCTCTTAATGAAATTACTTATTGATAGATGTTAGGGGTGAAGTAAACTGAAGAGGATAACACTCTCATTTCTAATCATAAAGAAAATCAAAAATTGGCATTCTTTTAATTTATTCTTTTCTGACCTTTTGCTTTGCTTTGCTTTTTATCTCTTCCTGAACTTTCTTTCATTTTTCTATAACTTCATTTTAATTTTAGTATAAAAAAAGCACAACCTGTGTGTGCACTATTAATTTTTTACTGTTATTTTCTTCTTTTATATCTTTTTTCAAATAAAGACAATTATGAAATATTAATGCTAACTGAGACTTAATAATATGATTTTAATTTTTTTTTTCAATTTTTTTTTTATTTAACCTTTAGAATTTGTAACCTGGCAAATTAAAACACATCCAAAAGAATTGACTTGAACATGTTTGTTGTGGAAATTATTAGGTTCATTGTGTTGTTTCATCAAAAACTATTGTATCATGATCATATTCCCTTTGATTTTTATGTTTTCATCTATTTTAAAAAATGTGCAAATCAGTTCATTCTGACACATTATCTGGCAGTAAGCATTGTTTGCCATTGTAATGAACTATCTATTTGTTCTGAAAAAGTGTCACCTTCCTGCTTTGCTATAATCAAAAATTTAATTTTCTGTTGCAATCAGTATTTGTTAAGAATTTCAGAAATAAATTCATTGATGCTGAATTAGGGAATCTTCACTTGATCCAAAGTTTAAAAATTGATTTGTCAGTTTTAAATATTGTCATAAATATGCAAAATATCTTAGAATACAATTTATCAATAAATTATATTTATTTGTTCTAAGCAACTAGTAACTTAAGAAAATAGAGAGCTTGTCCAAATTTTGAAGGGCAACTTTTTTATTCATTAAAAGGATTATTCTAGATTAATTATCCAGAATTTTAAAGATCTAGAATTAGCCTAGAAAATAATAATAATAATGAATATTTTGAATTAAAGACTTTTGTCAGATTAACAGTTTGATTTCTATCAACTGAACTACAAGGACTGCTGTTAAGATTGCAGTAATATTTTTATACCTTCTTATATGCTCTTTTATATCCTACTTTAATGTATTTGTCATTAAAAGAATGTAATATAACTCAGTAAAAACTGGAAGTAAAACTACGGTATAAAGAGAATAAATAACAACTTGAGAATAATACATTTCCCCTCCCTCTGCATTAAAAATTTTTTGACTGAACAACTGGAAACACAGTTTACGGTCTTTTCATATCCTTATCATATTATGCTTTAAAAAGTGATCATCTTTAACAAAACATAAATTTGTTTTGTCTCCTAATATTTTTTTTAACTGGCACCCAAGATATTAATACTCCTTGCCCCCCCCCTCCATTGCAATGCCTCTGAAATAATGATGACAATTGATTGGGCATCATTTAAAAATATTTAATTTCTTTTTTGATTAATTCATAAAATGTTATTATAGTAAGAATAATCCATCTCTTAATTTTTGGAAATAACTCAACCAAGTTTACAAAGCAAAGCTTTTGGAAATAAACTCTTTCCCTTTTTCTGGAAGCATATACAATTATCCTTTTTCTTATTTAATTACACACTGTTAAATAAAAGGGGGGGGAGAAAGAAGCAACTTTTCTATATTTACTTGAAAAATAATGTATTCTCTACTAGTAAATTCCACTTCATTTATTTGAACAGATTCTGATTATTTCCATAAGTAGAGTTTAAATAGTTTGATATTACAGAATACTTCTATGTTTCTTTTTGGTAGATAGTGTTGTCTGGCATTAGGCTTACTTTTGTTTCTATACAAAACACATAACCATTAATAAAATCAATGATGAATGGATGTTATTTATATTTTGTGAATACAAGCTATGGGTGGGTATTTTGTAAAAGAATTGTTTTGTTTTACAGGAACTATTTGGTGTTTGAATAATACTGAGGAACTGTTCTGTTTGTTCTTGTCTACTAATACAATGATATCAGTGGAGCTTCCACGTGTTCCTGGTATAAAAAGTCTAATTCCAACTGCACAATCTCTGTGGTTGTTGTCAGAAGATGGACAGATATTTTTTAGAAGAGGCATAACTCCTAACTGCCCTGAAGGTGTTTGGTGGCAAAAAATGGATCTAAGTCAGCTAGGTTAGTTTGGTTTGATATTGCAAATCATTTCTAAAAAATTGAGATTTGTTAAATTATAGGTCATGACCCTTATTAGGATTTCAAAAATTTTATAAAAATAAATAAGAAAATTGTTAAATGGAAAACATTTCATTTAAATTTAAAATCAAATATATCAGTAACTATTTTTGTTTAAAATTAATTAATGGTTCATTAGCATTTTATATTTGCATTTATTTGTACAAATGAAAAATCTAATTTTTTTGTTTCTGTTTTTTGTTATTAATTTTGTTTATTTTTATTCACATATAGAATAATTGAATTTTTTATAATTTAAAAGGGTCATTAATTTAAAAATTCAGAAGGCCTTTATTAAACTAAAGTGCAACTAAGTAATTCCTTTTGGTTATGCATTCTTTCATTTATTTTTGGAGCTCTTAATGAATGAGACATATTTAATTAATGTGCAACTGTTATTGTTTAATATTGTACAGCTGATATAATTATTACAAATTTAAAAAGAGAAATGGCTTCTTTTCGAATAAATTAGAAACTTTTCATCGGTTATATTATTTTTTATGTCTCCATCCAACCTTTTAAACCATAATTGCTCAAAAGCATGTAATTTAATTTTCAAAAATTATGTTGAAAGTATTTTTTTCTTTGTTTTTCAGAATATATATTGGGTAAGTTATTTTAATTTTACTAAGCTATCTTGGAACTTCCACAGCTTCTTATCTACACTATTTCTTTTACATTTATTTATTCTTTAACCAATAATTATGTTAAGAATAATAGATCAAATTGAATTCAATTATGAGATCACTTTTTTTTAGAAATATGAAACTGCATTCATACTGCTCTCAATCCATTTTTTTAATTATTGTTTTCAGTTTGAAATTAATTTTCTTTATTATTTATATCATCAAGCTGAATTATTTAAGTTTTTTATAATGAATTCTTTCTTATTCTCCACACCACCCTACATCAATATATGTTCATCCATCTTTTAATAAATATTTTTTCATACATATTTTTCATACATTTCTGCATATTTTTTCGTACAAGTACTTTGTAATAAACTTCCAATAAAATTGGATATAATTATGCTATCAAAAGCTAATTATCCTCTATTTATTTTATGCATTCAGGGATCCATATCTGGGTACATACTTTTTTCCTTTCAAAATTGAACCAATTCTAATTCACTACTATATTACAATAAGTATTTTTGAAGTCATTCAGTATTATAATTTTGCTATTTTATATATGTTTATTATATTATTCAGTATTATATTTATGTTTTTGCAAAATATTTGCATTTACATTTTGTAATTATCAGCCATTTTTACAACTGTATCCAATTGTTGGTTTAAATTTATCATGATTATATTTTTCTTTTCTCGTCTATTTCTTTTCCTTTTAGAAACTTTCTTTCTCATTTATATTTACATATTTATCTTAGCATTTTCCATTGCCTCAAAATTGCTTTGAATTTATATTCATTTATTATTTCTTATAAATAATGAAAAATTTCCACAGGTTCCGAGAGAATTGTTGATGTTAGTTGCTCATTTGAAGTGGCATGGGCATGCACAAATGAAGGTCATATTCTTGTTCGACTTGGCTCACTTTGCCCATCATCAGACAGAAAGTTACCCCAGGCATGGATTCCCTTAAGTTTTGAAGCTGAAGACCCAGTTTCACCTATTATGGAAAAGGTAGATTTTACAATTCATTTTATTTTCTATGAATATTTTTATTTTTCTGTAGTTCATGATTTGAAATTTTATATTTAGAATCTTAATATAAAATTTATATTAAGATCCTTATATTTGGAATTTTATATTATTATTATTAATTTTATATTATCCTTATTATTTGGAATTTTATATTATCGCCTTAGGATAAGAATTTGTTATCCTTTAATATGGGGTTCAAATCTCAATTTCTATATCAATTTTATTCAGCCCCTAAACATCTAGAAAGTTTAGGTAATTACTATAAGTGTAGCTTTTGCTTATTTGTTATTTATTTGTTTTATAGCTATTATTTATTTATAGATAGTATTAATTATTTTGAATAAATCTATAAATAAATAATTATTATTATTGTATAAGTTTCTTTCTTATTTTTATTATAATAGATTATTATTATAGTTCTAGATTGTTTATTATTATTATTATTATTATTGAATTTTATTATTTATATGTTTATATAAGTAAATTATTATTACATTAAAAAATTACCTCTTCTCCAAATTTATTTTTTATCTTCTGACATCTATTTTTTTATTATCTCACTGATTTATAAAAAAATGCTATTGCCTTAGGCTAATAGCTATTGCTTTAATTTCATTACAAGTGGGATTTGCAATTTTTTTATCATCGTAGGATACAAAAAATTATTTTGTTTTATTAATAACTAGCCGCCTCTGGCGACCAGCTGGTTCGCCAGTATTACCGCTCGCTAAAATTTTCAATTAAATATTTTAAGTAACTGGTCTCTTAATAGATTCTCAAACAAAACATTTTTAATCTTTAAATTTTGATAGTCATACCAAACTTATACTATTGTTTAAATCGTTTCGTTCAATTTACTATATATATTTTGCTAATTTGTTGTCATTTCCGGTAAAACTTCAACTTTAATTTAAAGTGGAAATGATGAAATTGCAATCAATATAAAGATATTTTTTAATAAAAACAAGCGTTTTATTTTGCTTATCATCTTTATTGTTATTTATTTATTAT
>JAPMOR010060908.1:3386-14906 GCA_026543865.1 Argiope aurantia | reverse complement strand
TGGATTTTTCTCACATGGACAATTATATGTTGAGTGTTCTGGAGTCGGTAAACCAGACAATCTCTATATATGCATAATAATGCAACAACAAAAATTATGGTATACCCACAAGTATTGTAAAATTAATCATATTTGAAGCATAAACCTTCTCTTTTCTTTCTTTTCGTTTTAATCACACTGGGTCACAGCAACGAGTGGCTGGATACAGCTAGTTCCAAAAAAAATGAGTAATAGTTAAATCTCCTAAGAAATCACATCATAATTTTATCTTTCTTGGCAGAAATAAAGAATTAAAACAGGATTTTTTTAAGTTAAAAAAATTAATAGACCACTTTTTCAAAACCGTTAAGATCATAAAACTTTTTTGTGTGTTTTTTCTTTCATTGATATCTTTGGACACTCCGTTAATATTTAACAAGTTATAATGCAAGGCTAACACGTGTATTGCTTGAATATTCGAATGGTTGAAAATCAAGAGATAAAAACTTTTCTTTACTAGAAAAAGGTAAAATCATTAATGTCGGGAAGCTACTCATTAATGTCGCCACAAACGGTGCGTCTAAAAGTAGAATTAACAAATAATATTATTTTAATGTCATTTTGCTGTTAATTTGTTGTTAATTAAAGTTTTACTTTTCCTTTTTTTCCCATCATGTCATCGTCAAGTGAAGTATAAATACTTACTACGACGCAACTAAAATGGTGAGTATATATAGGTGGTTGGATTTATAAAGAATCCTTTATTAGTATGGTGTAGGACCACCTTTGGCATGTATAACAGCTTGGATTCGACTAGGAATCGATTCATACAAGTGTTGAATAGTGTTTAGAGGAATATTGTACCAATCTTCATGGAGATATTGTGATAGTTCTGGTATTGATGCAGGTGAATGATATCGATTCCGTACTAAATGCTCTAAAATAGACCATAAAGGTTCGATTATAATGAGGTCAGGTGACTGTGCGGGCTAAGACAGATGTTTAACTTTGTCCTGGTGTTCATCAAACCATGATTGAACAAGTCTCGCAGCATGGTTAGGTGCATTATCATCCTGAAAAATTCCATCTCTTGTAGAAAATAAAGTTTGCATCATAGGATGGACCTGATCAGCTAAAATTTCTCTATACTCCTCAGTGATCCTTCCTTTCAGGGTTACGATTGGTGATGCAGAAAACAACAAGATGGGTGCCCATTTCTTGACAGTTTGAAGGAGACAATCACGATCATACGCTAGTGCAGGTGCCCTCCAAACGTGTACCTATCCTGTTGTAGAAAAAAAATGTGAAAGACGATTCGAAAGACCATTTCACTTTTTTCCACTTATCGATCGACCAGGTTTTATAAGTGTGACGCCACTGTGGACGACGTTTACCATTAATATCTGTAATAAGTGGCTTGGGAATTGCTGCTCTTCCATAAATGTTCTGATTATGAAGGTTCCTTCTAACTCTAATCACTGTCACTAGAGAATCCAGATGGGGATTGAGCTTCACGGTCACTTTTGCTGCAGTTGCTCGCTTTAAATATTACAATCCGCTTCAATACCCGTGGGTCTCTATCATTGAGCTTCTCTTCCTACCCACTATTTTGCTTACCCGAGCTCGTCTTGCCGAGCTGTGTGTATGCGGTCATGATTCTAGACACCGTAGCTCTAGAAATGATTAAAAGTTGGTATGTTTCGGTTACACGTACTCCAGTTAGACGGGCTCCTACAATTTGGCCTCTTTGAAAATCTGAGAGGTACGACATCTTACGCTTTTGAAAAAAAATCCAAGAATTACAGAAATTCAATAAAGCTAACACATACTACCAGAATATATACATTGTTAATTATAAAAACACTGGTGGTTATTATTATATTTTAATGTTTACGAAGCGCATTCAAAAATATCACTTTTATTCACAGGTGTTTCCATTATTTTGATAACCACCTATATTTCGAACAATATTGGTAAAACAATACTGGTCTGAAATTTTCTGGTAACTCGAAAGAGTCTGGTAACTCGCTGCTTACCAATCACAAAGCAAATAATACACAGTTTTATCATTGAAAAAATTATATAATATATAGATAGATATCACTTCCTTTTTCAAATTATACATATTATTTAATTATTGATTGATCTAAGTATGAACGAAAATTCATAGCTATAAAATTTGCTATTAGAGTCATTTCTTTCTATCATTTTGTCACAGCAGCGTATTGGAATGCCTTTCCTCCTTAACGTTATCGGTTCGCAGACAGAAAGAGTAAATAATTAAAAATGAAAGTAAAGGGCTATCATTTTCCTATACTTTAATTTTTTAAAAAAACTGATTATTTTCAATGTAATAAACAAACTAAACTTCAATGCTTAATTATATCTAAACTTGAACCGTTTTGGATTGTAAAGGAATTATTTTACCTTAGAAATTAATTTTTGAAATTAATGCTTGACAACTTCAATGTCCCTAAACACTTTGCAAACTTTTATAAAGCAAGAATTAAAATAAAGAGACTAATTACTAATTACTTAACTTTCGCAGATTGGTAAAAATTAAGTAGCCCACAATTTCTCTATCATGTTGTAGTGCCCTATTATGTTATTCCAAACGTAACAATTCAAAGTAATGCAGTTCTTAGGGGAAATATCTGATTCGTAAGTTATAATAACCACTTAGCTGTCGCCCACGTGCATTATCAAATTATCCTTTCTTAAACCTGTGAACTAAAATGAAACCCTTTAATGAAGCCGGCATTCGGAACAATAATTGCACAAACTCCATAAGCGCATCAAGCTATTTATGGAGTCTTAATGAAATCAATATGACTGCTCATTTCGTAATACAAAGTGCTATCTAATTAAATAATCTCCTAAAAGCAGCAGTAACGGAAAATAAATCGCTAAAGATTTTAAAAGATCTCAACTACAAATGAATAAGAACAATTAATTTTCAATTTGTTAATTTGGAAGACAGATAATACATAAATAGAATCTAATTTGGGCTTTAATCCATTAATGGGCCTGAAATTTACATAAGACGAATAACAATTTCTTGAAAGATTAGTACCTTAGATACGAAATATCATAGAATGTATGTATATATATATATATATATATTATAGCATTTATAGCATATAAATAGCTTCTTCAACAAACTATTAAATGT
Source organism: Argiope aurantia (assembly GCA_026543865.1). Classification (NCBI taxonomy): domain Eukaryota; kingdom Metazoa; phylum Arthropoda; class Arachnida; order Araneae; family Araneidae; genus Argiope; species Argiope aurantia. The sequence goes on along the minus strand of JAPMOR010060908.1, from coordinate 11,755 downwards.
CAAATTTTTATAGTCATATAATTCCTTCATTTTATTATGTCAGCCTTAAGCCGCTCTGTTCATTTTCCATCATATCTCTCTCCACTTTTTTGTTAGTGCACATAAAATATGAACTTTAATTTTAAGTGGAAATGTTAAAATGCGATTAACATAAAAAAAATTACTAAATCCAAGCATGCCTTTAAAAAATATGAGAACTGAAAGCAGAGTTGTTCAGCATTGATGTTTTCCGAAATTTGTTTTAATTTTTAAATATACATCGAAAAATTATGAATAAATTGTAGATTGTACTTTGGTCCTAAAAAATCATATTCTGCTAAATATTCTTGAGACACTGACTTCTGCAATCAAATCTGACAGATTTTTGTTTGGATATTGCATTTATAGAACAATCAACATTTTTATAATCTTAGGAGAATCACTCTTGAGAAACAACGGACGTATATTCTGTCGTATATATGGCGTATCTTCTTTGAGACGGTTGATGAAATTTCTAAAATAGCTCGATATTATAGAATTGTGATATTCAATTTCCATAAATCAGTTTTAGTGATTGATGCAGTTGATTGGAGTGCAACTTTTTTTTATTTAAAATATTAGTGTCTCACAAACCTTTTGTTAAATATGATTCACAGGGCACATAATCTATGTAAAAATTAAAAATTCCTAATTTATCAGAGCATTTTTGAACTGAAATTAGATAAAAATATAATAATTTACTACACTTAGACTATTTAGTTTACACTTGTATGTCCCAAATTACCTATTGGGCATTGATTAGAATCACTATAATGTTTATATTAAACTACGTTTACCTTAAATAAAACTATTTTATTGAATTAATAATATAGATATAGTAAAAGATCATAGAAAATATTTCCTCCAATTTTCGTTTTAGAAAATATCATATTGCAATTTTTTTCATTTCATACAGACACTTATTGAAAATTGCACTTCTATATATTTAATTTGCAATAACAGTTGTTTTACTTTTTAATTTTAACTTCTATCAATGTGATGACAGCACGTTGATCAAAACAAATTCTTAAATTATGCTGTAATATTTTCAGAAGCTATAGTGGAAAAATACCAAAATTTCGCTTAATTTTTATTTAATGCAAACTCTAATTAAAAATTTAAAAAGAAAATCGCTTCTCTGTGCACATTCCCGACCACCAAGGGACGTGGCAAATCTGGTAGCTGTAGGGTAATCGGTCTTGGCTGTAGAGCGCTAACACACATACACATTTAACTTTATTATAAATACTATCCGCCTTTGGCGACCAGCCGGTTTGCCAGTTTGTTTGATCGCTACAATTTTCAGTTAAATATTTTATCTTAATAGCTTTTACTGAAAAATATTTTTAAACTTTAGATTTCGATAGTTATATATTTCAGTCATACTATTATGTAGGCTTTAAATTGTTCAGTCCATTATAGTATTTATCTCTTTCTTTAATTTTTTCTGTCAGGTACCATAAAATTTCAACTTTAAATTAAAATTAAAATGTTACACTGCAATTAATATAAAAACATTTTTTTACTGAAAAAAAAAACCATGTCTTTATTTTAATATGAAAATTGAAAACAGAGTCGTTCGACATTGAAGTTATATGAGCACCGCAGAATAATTTTCGTAATTTATATAATATCTTAAAGAATTATTCAACAAAAACTTTTCTGATTCATCGGAAAATTCAGTTTTTAGTTTTACTTTCAAAATACTTAAATGATGTAAATAAATGTTTTTTTTATTTTATTTCACTAAATAAATGTATTTATAAAAAAAATATGAAGCTTCAATTTTACAAAATTTTTGTCCCAAGAAATCATATTCTGCGAAATACTCTTGACACTTCAACATTTAAATAAACATTTCTATCTTCTGCGATCATATCGAGCCGACTTATGAAGTTTTTATATACCAATTTCAGAAAAATCAACATATTCATAATCATGGAGCAATCACTGTCTGAAAACTCTGGCAGGAGATTGGCGTGTCTTCTTTGAGATGAAGGTGGTGACAGACCGTCGAGGATGCGGTCTAAAATCTCCAGTTTTTATATAAGAGTGATATTCAGTTTCATAAATTAAACAGTTTTAGCAATTGATTTAGTTTATTGTAGTCCAACAATTTTTATTTAAAATACTAGCCGCCTTTGGCGACCAGCCGGTTCGCCAGTATTACCGCTCGCTACAATTTTCAATTAAATATTTTAAGTAACTGGTCACTTAAAGGATTCTCAAACAAAACATTTTTAATCTTCAAATTTTGATAGCCATACCAAACTTATACTGTTTAGATCGTTTCGTTCAATTTACTATATATAATTTGCTAATTTGTTGTCATTTCCGGCAAAACTTCAACTTTAATTTAAAATGCAAATGATGAAATTGCAATTAATATTAAGATATTTTTTAATAAAACCAAGCGTTTTATTTTATTTATCATCTTTATTGTTATTTATTAATTATTATTATTATTGAATGTGAGTATTGCAAACAGAATCGCTCGGTATTTAAGTCTTTTATGTTAACTACAAAATATTTTTCATCATTTATGTAATATCTCAAACAATAATTCAACAAAAATTTCTGAGATTCAGAATAAAATTCAGTTTATAGTTTTGCTTTCAAAAGGATTGAAATGAAATCAATAATAATATTTTGTTCCAGCCTATAAATATATTTCAAAAATTATGAAGTCTAAATTTAATGCAGTAAGGTATCATATTCTGAGAAATATTCTGTACACACCAAATTTTAAATAAATGAATGAATGTTTCTATTTTCCACGATCAACAAAGACTTATTTATGAAGTTTTAAATGTTAAAAATTTAGAAAAACTCAACATTTTCATAATCTTAGTCCAATTAATCTTGAGAAACCTGCGCGCTGATTGGCGTATTTTCTTTGAAACGATCGATGGAAAATCTAAAATGATCCTTTTTTTATTGAATAGTGATATTCAAATTTTCATAAATCAGTCAGTTTAAGTGATTGGAAATTAAATCTTAAAAGTCAGTGATTTAGTTGATTGGAAATTAACTCTATGACCACCATAAAATCTGTGCTTTCTCTTGTGGTGTATGCATTCTCCTTAATATCCGCTTGAATAAAACATCACATACAAAAATACTACATAGAACAAACACATCAAAAGTAAACATAACATTTCAATAGTTGCCAAAAACAAAAGAGAGAAAAATGTAATTAATAAGCAGAAGATATTTAGAAAAGTACAGATATTTAGACTGGGAAATGAAGTTATCTGAAGTTAAAAACACTCGCAGACGATATTTACAAAAGTAAAAATATTCAAACCTGAAAAGGAAAATATATGAGTTATTCCATCAATAAATGCCATAAGTTTGTTTATATCTTCATTATTTTATGAGTCATTAAACATCAAATGGGTCCGGGACTAAATAAACACCCTGTATAGCGAGTGTAAAAGATCATAAAATAAATTTTCCTGAATTTATTTTTTAGAAAAAATAATATTTCATATTTGTTTCATTTCCTACAGACACGTGCCGAAAATTATATTTTTGCAGATTTCATTTCCAAAAAGATTTAATTTATTTTTAATTGGAGCTTTGATCAATGTAATGGCAACACTTTGAAAATAGCTAATTTTTCCCATGAATGCGAAACGTACTTAATCTTAATTTTTATTTTTTACTCAAAAAATTATTGTAAAACATAGTTAAAATATCTATTTAAAAATTCATTAAAAATAGAAATTTAATTTTAAGATTAAAACATTAGTATCATTTAAAAGATAAAATTTTGATCTTTAACTTCATGTAAAAATCTTTTTTGTGCGGTAATATTTTCGGAAGTTATAGCAGAAACACGTCAAAATTTCGCTTAATTTTTAAATAAATAAAATTCTACTTAAAAATTCGAAAAAATAACCCCCAGGTGCACATTCCCGCCCTCCAAGGTATACACGTGCCAAATTTGGTAGCTGTAGGTTGAATGGTCTGGCCTGTAGAGCGCCAACATACACATACACACACACACATTGAGCTTTATTATACGTATAGATATAGATTTAGATATAGATTAATGTCTGAAGAAAATTTTGTTATATATGATTTAAAAGGCAGAGGACCTATATAAAAATTTAAATTTCGTAATTCTTTGGAGGATTTATTGATTTCGTACATAAATTACATAAAATGTAATTATTTATTTCATTTAGACAATTTTATTAGGAGATGTATGCCCCAAATTAGCTGATGGACACAGATTAGTGTAGATATCAGTATATATTTAACAATGTTTGCTTTAAATTAAACGCTTTTATTGAATTAATAATATAGATATTATAAAAGATCATAGAAAACTTTTTCACCATTTACTTTTTAGAAAATATCATATTTTTTTTTTTCACATCATACAGACACGTGCTGAAAATTACACTTTATATAAAATTTGCAGTTATAGTTGAGTTATTTTTTAATTTGAACTTCTATTAATGTGATGACAACAGATGGCATCATGGTTAAGTTGTGTCAACCACCATTCGAGCAAGGAACTGAAGCGCAAAAGTTTTACGGACCTCTAAGTCCCCGTCCTGCAACAGGTGCACTGACTTGATTTTATATGGATAAAAATGCAAAATCTGCCGTTCGATTTTTCGTACAGTTGAACACAGCATATCCAGAACACTGGAAACAACTAGCAAACTCACACTATTATGCGGCAACTGATTGCTGGCTTCAGCGAGCAAGGTTGCAACATTTTCGATGCTGGAAGACGGCATTTTTTTCGTCCTCTACCTGGAAGAATGCCATGTCACCCAATATTTTCAAATTTCTGCATCATGTTACGTATGGCACCTGGAGACATTGGACCTCTACGTATTTCCTTCATATGACGAAATTTCTTTAGAGCTGCAACGGAGTTTTGTTGGTTCTGAAAGAACAATTTCACGTCTCGCTTTTTCTTGCAAAGTTGGCACGAAGTTCAGTATCAAGTTCACGTTGGCATGTTCGTGCAGTATCCGCCTTGTTTTTAACCAAAGAAAAATGGTAATAAACATGCGCTGTAACGCAAATTATGTTTCACATTTTCAATATATGCAAATAAATGCCATTTGTGTTACATTTTAGTGTTGAATTTTTGTACTAACTTTTTTTTTAAATTAATGAATGTAAAGCGCATCATCTGAATAATGTGTAGTTGAAATGTTATCTTAAATGGATCAATACAACGCCTTTTAGAGCCCTTTCAAGTTGATAACTTATTTCTAGCTAATACTGTACTTAAAAATATATGAAAATTCCCTACTAAACTACTACTTATCAAAAAAATTACTCTAAATAAATATTGAACCTGAAAATTTCACAGGAATGCCTGAAGGTAATGCCCTGATTTTACGGATATTAGGTACTAATTCAAAGTCATTAGAGGTTTTTGAAGAAGTATTGACTATGAACTTCCAAACTGCTATTATATATATCTGTAATATAATTTTAATTAAATATATAAGAATTATAAAATGAAACAAATTCCTTTAAATAAAAATTAAATGGTTACTTCTTGCACAAATTTTCATTATTAAATCTTAACGGAAAGGGTTAAGAATAAGATCTCTGGGAAGAGACAGCTTTCAAAATTACGACTGCATTACAAAGGAAAAAATTAGCCGTAATTGGTAGTAAGGGGCTCATGTAAAGAGATAAAAATATTAGTGCTATTTTTTAAAGGAAATGGGTTTATTACTTACTTACAATACAGATCTATTTAAGGAATAACTTTGTAAAAGCCTCGGTGTAAAAACAAACCACAATTCAGCGTTTATGGAAAAAAATGTGCTGATCTTCGTATAATTGCTTGAAATTAAAATATTTTTCATCATGCAATCAGTTTAGGTTTTATCATCAAACTGGTTCATTTTTGAAAACATGTGTAACTTACAAAAGTGCTTTTCATTCAAGACAGCAATTCATTATTGATAAATATCGGACAGGAAATATTCCACTAAACATCTTTTCTTAACCCTTATACTCAGATTCACCAATTACATTGTCGTTATTAGCACCGGTGAGTCTTAAAATTTAATGAATAGACCAAACGACATCCAAACATATAGGAGGAAATCAAAGAAGAACATAGACACCTGTCAAACTCTGGACTTTTATAGGCGAAAGAAAAGACTAATAACCCCTGAAAGTAAGTTATTAAAGTGGCGGAACCACGCAAAGTAGAAATTATCTTTAAATAATATACTAACTTCAAATACGACGCAGGCATTATAGGAAAATTCAGAAAATATAATTCGCTTTAAGAACAATAATACAAGCTCTCTTTGAATAACAAATAATCAAATTACAAGACCTTGATTATTCCCATAAATAAACAAAACGTCTCCGCTGAGGAGTAAAACAGAAACAGCCAGCATTCAAGCTCCTCAAATATCAATAACCGCATATTAATAAATAAACCTCTTTAGTAGATAAGAAATAAATACGTTATTGAAGATTTAACTTCAAAAGCAAACCAAAATATTCTTTGGAGTATTGACAACCGTAACAACTCAATGCAAAGAAAATAGGAGGCTCCAAAATCCTTTTAATTCCAAGAGCTTAGAGCGATCAATAGAGAAACCGAAACCCGTCAGTTCGTAAGGGTAAGGTGAAGAGGAGAGCGGGATGGAAGCAACAGAAGAAGGGGAAAAAAAAAAAAAAAAACTGAGAGCAAGTGAAATCATTAAACTACTCAACTCAACAAGTCTTTTCTCCCCGCTTTAAAGCGCTATGGGAAGAATGCGGGGAGGGCGTTACTTAGCAACCAAAGCCGGGCCCGAAATTACAGCAAAAAGAATCAAAATATACCCCAATACATAGCTCACGAAGTAAACATGTTTTCCGCTAAGATTAAAATGAAAGGAAACGTGATAGCTTGACGAATAAATGTTGGACGGAAAGCGGAACAATTAAAGCAAAATGAAAAATTAAAGTAAATTGGAACAATTAAAGCAAATGATATTAAAATATTAACCCAGTGTTTCTTTTTAAATAAATAATTTTCGGGTATTCTTTATTTAGGTTTCAAATCAACTAAGTTTAATGATTGAAAATAATTATTAAGATCTGGAGCGAAAAAATATATAATTAAATACAGAAATATAAAAATATAAATTTGTTCATTTATCTCACTACCTATTAACGAAAAATAAAAAGTGAATTTTGTTAATGTGTTAGCAATGGCTGTTGTAAACTACAAAACAGATCACTGAATCTATTGCAAATAATATTTAATATGGTCTTAGAATAATAAATGGTTCCTCAGAGTAATTTGTTTTAAAATTTTATTAGAATTTAAATGAATTAAAAATTATATTTTGTTTTTATTTTTCAGTGAAGTAATATAATATTAACCATATTAAGTAAGTCAACCATCTAACTCTCCGACCCACCCGAAGGCACACGGATTTAAACCATAGAACTGAATGACCGGACCGCCGCTAAAGCAATTGGCGGGAACTGTGGTTGAGTCTTAAGGGCCAACACCGGCCACGGTACAACCCTTCCCGTAAGAAGTACGTCCCGTCATCGATGGGAGGAGTTAGATCCCCCACCTATTAGTGTTCCCTCCAGGGTGGCGAGATCCAACCACCATACCGGAAGCATCTCATCCTCATTTCGAGGTGCCCCCCGGGAGGTTAATCATATTAAGTAAATAATATAACACAATTTATCTTTTAAGCCATGCTATTTTAACCAATTATATATACAAATATATATATTGTCATGCAAATCTTCTGCAATATTTTTATCAGTGTTAAAATAGTATGGATACTTTATATTTATATTTGATTAAATGTTTCGTGCAATCTTTTAACAAAGCCTTATAAGATATTATTCGCTTTTAGTGATCAGCCGATTCGCCAGTATTTATGCTCTATAAAATTTTCAATTACTTTTTTATGTAACTTGGTCTCATAGTAGATTCAGCAAAATATTTTTAAGCTTCAAATTATGATAGTCGTATAATTCACTTATACTATTATGCGGGCTTCAAGCCGTTCAGTTCATTGTACTGCAAATTTTTATCAGTTTCCATAAAATTCAATTTTAAATTAAAAGGAAAATGATGAAACTGCAATTAATATAAAGATTTTTTTTATTGAAACTAAGCATGTAATATTTAAAAAAATGAGAACAGAAAGCAAAGTCGTTCGGCATTGAAGTCTTGTATGCACTACAGAATAATTGTCATAGTTCATAATATCTCAAAGAATTATTCAACAAAATTTTCACGGATTCATCGTAAAATGTAGTTTTTATTTTTATGTTCAAAAAGGTTTTAAATCATGTCAATATTGATATTTTAATTTTTTTGGTTTATATAT
>JAPMOR010060905.1:420-17899 GCA_026543865.1 Argiope aurantia | reverse complement strand
ATATCTGAGCTCTGGAAGTGCAGAATATTTATCTTTTCAATAGTCATGATTATTATTAAAGTTCAAATCAGCATTTACTGCTCATTAAATGAAGCAAAAAGTAAATCTTTCTTGTTTATTTCGTCGAGTTGCCATTGAAATTCTCTGAACTACCTCATTTGACGACTTATTGCTTTAAAAAAAAATCTTTCTTACTGTAGTTTGTATCAGTAGATATTGTGATTAATAAAGGTTTTCTTTGTTAATAGAATTGCATAAAGTTTCGGCCAAATGAAATAATTTTTCTATCTTTTTTTCTTTTTAATGTCTATTGAAATTTGAAAAGAATAGAAGTGATTGAAATCTTTAAAGAAATTTAGGCATAAGAGGATTTATTAATGTTTTTAAATATTTGAAATAATTTTTTTGCTCAGATTCTGCAGTTTAGATTCCTGTCTAGAATTAATTTTTGTTCGCAATATCTTTTTCGTCTTTGATTTATTCTGCGTAATTTTCTACTTTCTACGAAAGATCTAGGCGAAATTTGTTGTGCTCAAACTCTTATCAAGGGCATCTAATACGTTCTAGAAATTATATATGAACATGCAGATGGTCATTCCAATCAGGGCCAAAGGCATTAAAGATGGACATATATTTTCAGTTAAAGTATTTTAAATGAAAAAGAATTATATTTTGTTAGTTTAGTCAATTAACATATTGCTGGAAAAATTATGGAATTTAAATCTTTATATGCTCTGGTTCTATTATCATTATCCGACCCATGTTTAGCAAGATATTTTCGGCACATTAGCGTTTTAAACAATGTTTCATTTTTTTTTCTGCCATCCAAATTGATCAAAATTGACGCAAGAACTGAATCTTTATGTCGAATAAACGAGGCACTTTACAATAATGATTGAGAAAACGATGTATAAATGAGAAACTTATCAAACGGTGTTTTATTGTGTTTATGTAATTTAAATTCATCGGATTAAAAATTGCTTCCTTATCTGTGATTGCTATCACAAATGAATATTTATTATTAATGAGAAGTTTTATTGATTTTTCTTTCCAGTTTGAAAAAGTTTGACTTCAGTTGGTAAAGTTTCTTTTTCTCTCTGAATAAACCAACATTATCAGGTTTATATTTATATTTTACCTCTTCTGCAGGGCTGCCGTAACGCGCTTAAACGTTCTTCTACATTTTAAAACGCTTTGTACCTGTCTGTTTTTCGATGAATTAGAATAAACAAAAATAAAAACTCAAATTTTCGCGGACAGGAGAGGACGGCGAAAAGGTTAATCTGATTTCGCAAACAGCGCATATTATTCGAATAAAAAAATCATTCAATTGAAAAGGATATGTTTTTAATCATTTTTATTGATTTGAATTTTATAAAAACTATTTCCTTGTTGTTTTAGTAAGAATTGAAATTGTTATGCCTGTACTTCTGTAAAGGAATTTATACGTTTTTTTAAACATATTTTGCATCTGAATATAATTATTTCAGATTTATGGTTTTTTTTCCTCTGGTTCTATTTTTAATGCCTTTTTTTTATTAAGTCATTAAGCTACTCGGGATTGATGAGAATTAATTTAAGAGAAGTAAGATGAGCATGAAAAATTGTGCGAGTCATTTAAAAAATGTTTAAGAGCTGCATTTTCACTGTTGACATAAAATAGTTTTATCAATATTATTTGTAACGGATTAATTATATGCTTTAAATTTTAGGGACTGTAGAAGACTAATTCGAGCCATTTTTTTATTCGAATTAATAGGCAATTCTATTTTTTATTTATTTATTTATTTTTCCTCTCTAGTTCCTTGAATACTAAATTATAGGAAAATAATATTTTTCTCTTTGAATTGTTTCTTGATATATAATTTATTAAAAATGGTAAGTAAAAATTCGAATTTTTACTTTGACCGTTTCGGAGCTAAAGGTGTTAAATTCGACTGCATTGGGTTTTTTATAAATATATATTCAGACTCTAGAACTGTACCAGAAAAGAAAATGAATGTCAAAAATCTACTTTATTTTTGAAACTCTTTTTATTATTTTTTATAATATGCAAGTCTGAATCGATTTTGCCAAAATTGATATAAATATTTTAAACATCGATACAGGTTTCTTTCAAACTTTTGTTTCCAGTAGCTTCCTAATAGGTTAGAGTCCTGAAATCTTACACAGTGGTATGTAATGCATCTTGATCCTATGCTCATCGCCACCTAATGAAAGAAGAAATGCTTACATCATGATATTAATAACAATAAAAAAGTAGAAATTTATTAAAATAAAAATAATCTATAAATAATGCTTTAATGAGTATTGTTCAAAACTTTTTATCCAGATTATTTGTGTTCCCTTCCAGAGCTCACCTAGCATTTAGAGTATGAGTTAATAGATTTTGTGTCATTTATGAGAGAAAATAGTGATAAGTTTTCAGTGCACGTGTAGAGACTGTCTTTCATGAATTTGTTTTGGGCTCGATGTTGTGAAATCGAGAGGTAGCGTTAGCTGGCTAACACTTGTTTTGTAACATGATGTACATTTTAACAGAAGTGCAATTAGCTGTAAAAATAGGTTTGTATTACCGTGGTCTAATAAATATTTATGTAAATCTCATCTTGACATCCTCCATTCCTTTATCGCAAAATTAGAAAGGGAAGATATAATTACTGATCAACTTTTTTTTCATTAATAATTTTCTTAATAAAGGGCCGTTTTAAATAAAAGTGAGATTCACTTACCCGGCATATTTTGCGAAAAATGATAGCGCCGCCGAACCCATTGGGTTATGCCGAAAGCAACTGCATTTTAATCAGTATTGATTCTTGCAACATATGCTTCTTGAATTGTGTTATTACTCCCACTGGGTGGGGTGGTGGGCACCTCTTATTTGAAGTTGAGAAGCTCCGGTATGGTGGCGTGTTCTCCCATCCTGGTAGGTACAGAAAAAGATGGGTGTCGGCTGCTTCCGTATGATGACGGGAAGAGTTGTACCGTGGCCGGTAAGGGCCCTTAGGTTGGTTATTTAAGGTTTTTGGCACAAAAGCCAAATCTGGCCATGCTGCGCCACTCGAATGGTGAGATAAACCAAATTCATATAAAAAGTAATACTATGAAATTTATACACAAAAAGCTAAATTTCAAAGGGCAACGTATTAAAACCAGTACTCCAAAAATAATATACCTTTCATATTTTCCAACAAAGGCGAAAAACAAACCAAAGACGAAAATTTAACAAATTGAGGAAGCAAAACTAAATAGAATGTAAAAAACCAATGTTCTGTAAAAATTTAAAAATGTTAGGGTGAGGACATTCACCCACAATCTCTCGCAACTCGATGGATAGCGAATTAAAAAACTTTAAGCGATGTGGATTAAAATTAGGGCACTCTATTAAAACATGTTTGACTGTTAAAATTACATGGCATTTTGGACATGAAGGGCATTGTTCCCCAAATAAAAGATGCTTATGGCTAAAGCGGGCATGGCCAATTCGCAGTCGAGTCAATTTAACGTCTAATGCACGTACAGGGATAACAGACCATACACTTGTCATTGGATCAACAGAGTGCAGTTTATTCGAAGTTTGCTGTTCCCAGGATTGCTGCCACAAAGCGCGAACATGATCAGCAAAATATTTTTTTGCATCGTCATATGGAAGTTCACGCTGTAACAAAGAACTTGCCGTTTTTGCCGCAACATCTGCCATTTCGTTTCCGGGTATTCCGACATGACTCGGTACCCAACAAAATAAAATTTTTGCGCCTCTTTTTTCAAGATCGCAAAGAAGAACAAGGATTTCCATAGCAACAGGATGCATCCGGTTGTTGAAATTGGAAAGAGACCTCAAAGCACTGATACTGTCAGTATAAATGCAGAATGTCTGGTTAGAAGAAGCTGAAATCAGTTGAAGAGCGCAAGCTATTGCAATCAATTCAGCAGTAAAAACCGAGAAAGACGTGGGCAGGCGATAGTTATAAGTTTCAGAGGGAAACACTACTCCGCTACCAACATGCCGGTTGGATTTTGATCCATCAGTAAAAACTTCTGTATAAGGGTAGTATTGACAACGGTGATACTGAAAGAGCTGCTGAAAAACAATCGGTGCTGTTGTAGATTTATCATAACCAGAAAAAGGGTTCAAAAATGAAAATTGTGGAACATCCCAAGGAGGAAAAGAATAGAAATTTATTGGTTGAATTAAAACCTCGGTAAGTCCCGAATCATGAATGAAAGCTTTAACCCTCTCATTAAATGGAGGAATGTGAGACGGGCGAGCATCATAAAGTCTCCGAAGACCAACCGGGAGAGACAGGTGATTAACAGGATGTTTCGGAGCTGATAGCATTCGAAAATAGTATTGTGCGGCTATCTTCTTACGTCGAAGATTTAAAGGAAATTGACTGCATATGGCATACAGGCTTTCTACTGGTGATGTACGAAAAGCACCAGAGCAAATTCTAAGGGCAGAATGGTGTATCGTATCAAGCTTTCGCAGAACGGAAGGACGAGCAGATGCATATACCATGCACCCGTGATCAATGCGGGATAAAATGACGGCCTGATAGATCCGTAAGAGGGATGTACGATCAGCCCCCCAGGAAGTATTCGATAGTACCTTCAGGATGTTGAGAGATTTCTCGCACCTCTTCCGCAGATGCAGGACATGCGGAAGAAAAGTGAGCTTCCTATCAAAAATGACACCTAAAAACCGAATTTCATCGGCAGAGGGAATGGCAGTTCCACGAATATTGATACAGGTTCTGGATGCAGCTGTCGTTTTCGGCAAAAATGCACGCAACGACTCTTTTCCGGAGAAAGAGTGTGCCCATTTTTATCACACCACGAAACTAGTTTGTTGACTGCATTCTGCAGTTGCCGTTCAATTAGGTGCATATTAGAACCTTGAGTGGAGATCTGCAGATCATCAACATAGAGCGTACCTTGAACAGATGGAGGAAGCTGATTAAGAATTTCGCTAAAATAGGTTATGAAAAGAGTGACACTGAGAACACACCCTTGCGGAACACCCTCAGCTTGATTAAAAATATCGGAATAAAAATTACCAAGACGTACTCGAAAAGTACGCGAGGTTAAAAAGTTTTGAATAAAAATAGGGAGATTTCCTCTAAAATCTAGGTTAAAGAGAGTTCGTAGAATACCATAGCGCCACGCACGGTCATAAGCTTTTTCTATATCGAAAAAGATAGAAACAAGGTGGTTTCTTCGTACAAAAGCATTACGAATTTGGGTTTCCAGAAGGACGATGTTATCATAAGTTGAACGTCCACGGCGGAAACCACTCTGTAGTGGCGAAATGTAATCATGTTTTTCTAATTCGAATACCAGGCGGGCATTGACCATGCGTTCGAAAGTTTTACACATCGAGCTAGTTAAAGCGATTGGCCTATAGTTCAGAGGGTTTGCAGGATCTTTTCCAGGTTTAAGGATTGGGATAACTATAGCTTCACGCCATTGTAATGGAAACTCATGCTCAGTCCATATTCTATTAAATAGCTTTAATAAATTGGAAAGAGAGACCTCGTCCAAATGGCGAAGCATATTATAAGTTATACCATCAGGACCAGGGCTACTAGCATTAGAGGAAGCCAGTGCACTTTTCAACTCGAACAAACTAAATTCGCAATTATATGGAAGAGATCTACGGGAATTAAATTGTAATTTACTTCCTTCCGCTCGCTTCTTAACCACCAGAAATGATGGACTGTATGAATCTACAGCGGAAACTTTTTCAAAAGTATACCCGAGATTATTGGCAACTTCAAAAGGCGAAGAGTATACCACATTTCCCGATTTTAATACAGGAAAGGAAAAATCGGGGTATATTCCATTGGCTGCTTTGACTTTCTTCCATAATTGTTTGCTAGGAGTAGAATAAGTGATAGTTGGTTGGTTTTGTGTGTTTTACTGGCGCAAGAGCCATATTTGGCCATACTGCGCCAATCAAATGGTGAAAGTATAAAATGTATTAAAAAACACCCATTTATTTAATCAACATAGACATTTAAAGAAAAACTCCAAAAATGATATGAATCATAGTTTTAAAATGTTAAAAATATTTCACAAGATTTTGATACAATGATGAAACGTACAAATACACAAAAAGAAATGTTCACCGCAAATAAGAATGATTAAAAAGTCTATATACAAGTTAAAAAACCAATAGCTCGTAAGAATTTAAAAATATTTGGGTGGTATCTCTCACCCACCAAGTCCTGCAATGTTGAAGACAAGGTAAAAAAACGAGCACGGTATGAATTAAAGACAGGACATTCTATCAAGATATGCCGAATAGTAAAGCTAACTTGGCAACTGTTGCACATAGGCGCATTTTCCCCAAATATGAGATGTTTGTGGGTAAAGCGCGTATGTCCTATACGGAGACGTGTCAATTTAACATCCATCTCACGTATAGGATGAACAGGCCAAGGAACAATATCCGCTTTTATAAAATGCAATTTGTTTTCAGTCTGCCGATCCCATGACTTTTGCCAGGTAGAAGAGAAGTGATGAGCAACGGACCTTTTAATATCGTTAAAGGGAAGGTCTGTGATCAAAGAAGTCAATGCAGATTTAGCAGCCAAGTCTGCTTTCTCGTTTCCCGAAATGCCGACATGACTCGGAACCCAACAGAAAATGACTTGAAACCCATCATTCTGAAGCAGTCGTAAAGTGAACAAAATTTTAATGGCTATCGGTTGTTGTTGTTGTTGTGTATGGTTTATTGGCGCAAGAGCCATATTTGGCTATACTGCGCCAAGCATATGGTAAAATCAGATCAGATATTTAAAACAACAAATCTTAAAAACAAGTGAAAGCAATGAAAACTACATAAAATGCGTCGATACAAATATTAAAAAACTATCTTAATGTAGGACAATGATTAACGTAAATGTAAAATAATCATATATAAAAAAATATTCAGCATAAAAGGAAGAACAAACAGATGAAATAGATGTTATATATAGTTGATGAAACCAATAGCTCTTAAAAATTTAAAAATATTTGGGTGGTATTTTTCACCCACTAGGTCTTGCAAGTTAAGAGAAGACGAGTTGAAAAAATTATGACGATGAGTATTAAAATCAGGAAATTCAATTAAAATATGTTTCACACTAAAAGCAATATGACAAGTGGGGCAAATTGGCACCCTGTCACCCAAGATGAGATGACGATGAGTAAAACGGGTGTGTCCTATACGGAGGCGAGTCAATTTCACATCCACCTCTCGTATAGGGTGAACAGGCCACAAACCAACTGTAGGCTTGACGGAATGAAGTTTATTTTCGATCTTTAAATCCCATGTTAATTGCCATGTTGAATAAATATGTTTAATGAAAAATCTCTTAATGTCGAAATATGGAAGTTTATGGGACAAAAAGAAGTCTGCAGATTTTGCCGCTGAATCGGCTTCTTCATTCCCAGAAATGCCTACGTGACTCGGGATCCAACTAAAAAGGATATGAAAACCTTCATTTTGTAGGAGACGCCAAGTAAATAGGATTCTAATCGCAAGCGGATGCATCCGATTGCTGTAGTGCGAAAGTGTCTCCAGAGCACTCATACTATCTGTATAAATAATAAAGTTACGTTCAGGGAAAGACGAAATTTTCTGAAGGGCAGAGCAAATTGCCATCAACTCAGCAGTGAATACTGAACAGCAACTATGTAAACGATAGCTCAATGTATCAGATTGAAGAATTATGCCACAACCGACATGTCCATCTGATTTTGAGCCATCTGTAAAAATTGGTACAAAACAAGAATATTGATAGCGATGATGCAAAAACAGGTGCTTATAAATAGCTGGATCATTTGAAGATTTATCAAATCCCGCAAAGGGATTCATGTAAGAAAAATTTGGGATGTCCCAGGGAGGAAAACATAACAAATCTGCAGTCTTAATAATAACATTTGAAAGGCCTGAGTCATGCAAAAGTACTTTCATTCTCTCACTAAATGGAAGAATGTGAGAGGAACGAGCATCATATAGTCTGCGAAGATTAACTGGTAACTTTATATTAGAGATGGGATGATTAGGAAAAGATTTTGCGCGGAAATAATAACAGGCAGACAAGTTTTTGCGTCTTAAATCAAGAGGTAGTTGGTTGCAAATAGAGTAGAGGCTGTCTACGGGAGAGGTACGAAACGCTCCGGAACAAATTCTTAACGAAGAATGGTGAATGGTGTCCAACCGTCGCAGGAAAGAAGCACGAGCGGAACCATACACTATGCACCCATAATCCATGCGAGAGAGGATGACTGCTTCGTAAATATGGAGCAGAGATGTCCGATCGGCACCCCAAGATTTTTTAGAGAGTACCTTTAAAATGTTTAGTGCTTTCTCACATTTCTTCCGCAGATTTAAAATATGAGGAAGAAAGGAGAGTTTTCTATCGAAAATTACTCCCAGAAATCGTATCTCATCTACAACAACGATAGGCGCATTTCGTATTTTAATAACAGGATCTGCATGGATATTTCGTTTCCTGCAGAAATGAATGCATCGGCTCTTCTCTGGAGAGATAGTATGCCCGTTTTTATCGCACCAAGCTACTACTTTATTAACGGCATTTTGCAATTGCCGCTCTATTAAATTCATATTGCTGCCCTGGCATGAAATCTGTAGGTCATCAACATAAAGTGATGCCTGAACAGATGAAGGTAAAATAGATAAAACATGACTAATGTGAATAATAAAAAGTGTAACACTGAGGACACTTCCTTGCGGAACTCCCTCAGCTTGAATAAAAGAGTCAGAATAAAAGTTACCTAAACGAACTTTAAAAGTCCGATGTGATAAAAAATTCTGTAAAAATATGGGGAGGTTTCCCCTAAAACCAAAATTATAAAGTCTAGAAAGTACTCCATAGCGCCATGTCCGGTCATACGCCTTCTCAATGTCAAAAAATATGGAGACAAGGTGGTTCCTTCTAACAAATGTGTTGCGAATTTCGGTTTCCAGTAATACGAGGTTATCATAAGTAGATCTACCTCTTCGGAAACCACTCTGCAACGGGGGAATACATCCTTGTTTCTCCAATTCGTGAATAAGACGTGCATTGACCATTCTTTCAAAGGTTTTGCAGAGGCAATTCGTCAAAGCAATTGGTCGGTAGTTCAGAGGGTTAGATGCTTCCTTGCCAGGTTTTAATATTGGGATCACAATAGCTTCTCGCCATTGCGACGGGTACTTCTGTTCAATCCATATTCTGTTAAATAATAATAACAGATTCGAAAGGGAAGTTGCGTTCAAATGGCGGAGCATATTATACGTCATCCCATCTGGTCCAGGGCTTGTATCATGGGCTTTAGATAAAGCCGTTTCCAGTTCCGACAACTTGAATGCACAGTTATATGGACTGGTATTTTGGGCTTTAAAGCGCAAAGGCAACCGTTCCGCGCGATTCTTAGCTGCCAGAAATTCAGGGCTGTAAGAATCTGTAGCGGATACTTGTGCGAATGCTTGACCGAGAATATTGGCAATATCTAAAGGGGTGGAATGCACCATATTTCCTGTATTTAAAACAGGAATGTGGGTTTCACTGTATATCCCATTAGCAGCCTTTACTTTCTTCCACAAATGTTTACTGGAAGTGGTGGATGTGATGGATGACACGAATTTTATCCAGGATTCCCTCTGACTACGTCGGCGTATGCGACGAGCAAGGGCTCTGGCACGCTTAAAAGCAACCAGATTTTCTATTGTCGGGTACCTTCTAAAAATATTCCAAAGCCGTTTTTGGTTCTTATGACTGTCACGACAAGCTTCGTTCCACCACGGTCTACGAAGTTTTCTTACACGTGGGGAAGTCTTCGGGATGGTGGCATTTGCGGCACTTATTATGTTATCAACGACATGTTGCACTGCTTCCGTGATGTCGCACGTATTGACCATAGACTCTGTGACATTTGCCAATCGCATGAAAGCACCCCAGTCTGCCCGCTGGAATAGGAAACGCGGAGGACAATGAGTCACACCACCGCTATCAGCATGGGAGACAATAATAGGGAAATGATCACTATTATAAAGATCTCTGCTCACTGCAAAGGTCAGCAATGGCAGAAGTTCAGGGGAACATATGGCCAGATCAATTGTATGGAAGCTACGTGTGGGTTCGTGAAAGTATGTTTTCTCTTCGTTGTTCAGTAAACTGAGACAGTTGTTGGAAATAAACTGCTCAATCTGTCTCCCACGAGAGTTTGTACTATTCGAACCCCACAAAATATTATGACCGTTGAAATCACCAAGTATAATAAAAGGTGAAGGAACCTGGTCCACTAGATTATCAAGGTCTTGCTGACAGATGACATCATGAGGCGGTAAGTAAATGCAGCAGACTGTGACTAATGTTCGTACGTGAACTTGCACAGCCACAGCCTGTAGAGAAGTATGTAAATTTAGTTGTGAGCTCGGATAAAGATTTGATGTGAAGATACAGACACCTCCAGAAATGTGAGATCCTGTGTCTGCATCTTTTCGAATACTGGTATAACCGCGCAATTTATAGGAATGTTTGGTGTCAAAAACGTTTCTTGAACACCAATGCAAACAGGATGAAAGTTGTTAATAATGGTCTTGATGTCATGAAGTTTGGACCGAATGCCGCGACAATTCCAAGAGAGGAAGGTACCCATTAAGAGAGTCTTTTTGCAAGGGAAGGTGTGAGAACAGTGTTTGTAGGTTGCGTGACATCGCACCTCATTTGAAATTCATCCTCCTCCTCCGATGGATGGAGTGAAATGATTTCGGGACTTTTTGATTTGCCACCAAAAATGGACGTTAAGTCCTTATGAGCAACACCTTTATCCGCAAGTCCCAGAGCAACAGAACTGCTTAAAGTAGTTTTTTTAAGTTTACTGGCAAGATCTTTAGTAGCCAGTCCACGTTTGGAGAGCTTTAGCTTGAGGGATTTATTTGATTTCTGTTTTTGTTTAAAGGTGACAGTTGGTTTACTATTATCAGGAATACTATTCAGGGAAGTTTCAGTATCAGAATCAGACAATTTTACCTGTGTTTTTGTTTTGATACCTTTTTTAGTACAGTTTGTGCAAGAACAGTTTTCACAATAGGAGTTTTGAACAGCGGATGCATAACTTAAACCATTTTTGGGTGTTAATGCTACAATTTTCCGTCTCGCTTCGGGATAAGATATATTCTCTTTTATTTTAATTGTTGTAATTTGTTTTTCCAGTTGCCAGCGTTCACAGGTTCGAGAATAAGATGTATGATTTTCGCCACAGTTCACGCATTTTTCTTCTGCGTTGCATTGTTGGCTTTCATGGCCTTTTCCTGCACAGCGGGCGCAAGTTAGGGTCCCGCGGCAATTAACTTTGGAATGCCCGAAGCGCTGGCATTGAAAGCATCTCAACGGATTTGGTATGTACTGCCTAACCGGTAATTTTATGTATCCTGCATATATGAATTCTGGTAATTTAGTACTATGGAAGGTTAGAATATAATGTTTTGTTGGTTGAATTTGACCATCCCGTCTAATATTGATTTGACGTACCTGCGTGACTCCTTGAGGTTTGAGCTCTTTTGTTATTTCCTCAAGAGGTACATTGAACAGCTCCCCACACGTAATAACTCCCTTAGAATAGTTTAAGGAATTATGAGGTGCGACTGTCACAGGAAATGTAGCCAAAGCTTTTATTTTAATGATTTGTTGAGCTTGCTTTTTAGAATTGACTTCTACTAACAAATCACCTGAACGCATTTTTCGAATAGAAGACACGTCTCCGACTGTTGCTGCAATAGCTTTTTGTACTAGGAAAGGAGAGATATTATTAAATGTTTCATTATTTTCGGACACACGTTTAATTATAAAAAAGGAGTCGAAATGATGAAAGTTGGTCGTTTGAAAGTTAACAAAATTTTGATTCTTAGGACGCCCACTGAAGGGAGATTTTTTGGAAGAGCCCATGCGATATAGATACAAATTCAGGTCCGACGGCACCACCCACCACGGAGCCCAACAAGGGAAGGCAGCCACCGGCTCTGGTCATTTCCAGCCTCGGCACTTACCCTAGTGCTAGCCAGAACCTATACGCTCGGAGTTACCCCCGGGGACAGTGACCACCCTTAACGCCAAGCCCAAGGAGTAACCCCTTCGCTTGATCCCTAGCAGACTAGTAACTCAGGTTGCTAGCTACCGGCCGATTGATACACCGGGGACCACAGTGCACCACCCGTCTAATGGGTCGCCACGCACGGCCAACACGTGGGGTTTTGGCTGTCCATGAGAAGCAAGAAGCAAACAGAGCGGCGACAGCTTCTCATGGAGAGCTCCCTCGCCTGCCGTCGAGGGAAGGAAAGACGCAGCAGAAAGCAGAAGGCGTAGAGGAGAGCAAGCATGAAGGGAGTAAAGATCCCTGGGTACCTCGGGATTGGGACACCCGTACTCACCTAAAGAAGGTGAGCCCCTGAGGGGTTAATGGCTATCGGATGTATCCGATTGTGGTAATGCGAAAGTGTCTCCAGTGCACTCATACTATCAGTGTAAATAATAAATTTACGCTGTGTGTAAGAAGAAATTTTCTGAAGTGCGCAGAAAATTGCCACCAACTCAGCAGTAAAAACTGAGCAGCAACTATGCAAACGATGGCTAAGTGTATCAGATGGAAGTATGATGCCGCAACCAGAATAACCATCCGATTTTGAGCCATCCGTGAAAATTGGCACAAAGGAAGAATACTGGGAGCGATGATATAAAAAGAGTTGTTGGAAAACAACTGGAGCAGTAAATGATTTATCGAATCCAGTGAAAGGGTTCAAAAACGAAAATTGCGGTATATCCCATGGTGAAAAACTAAATGTGTCAACAACTTTAACATGAACAGCGTTAAGTTCCGAGTCATTTAGAAGTAATTTAGTTCTCTCATAAAATGGGAGGATGTGAGAGGGACGCGCATTATAAAGTCGACTAAGACTAACTGGCAATGACATTTGGCTCAAGGGATGGTTCAAAATAGATTTAGTTCGAAAATAAAATAGGGCAGACAATTTTTTACGCCTTAAACAAAGGGGTAGCTGATGGCAAATTACATAAAGGCTTTCAACCGGAGAAGTACGAAATGCTCCAGAACAAATGCGTAATGCCGAGTGGTGAATAGTATCCAGTCTCCGCAGAACTGATGGGCAAGCGGAACCATACACTATACATCCATAATCGATTCGAGAAAGAATTACAGCTTGATAAATACGGAGTAAGGAGGTTCGATCGGCACCCCAGGATGTTCTGGAAAGCACCTTCAAAATGTTCAAGGACTTCTCACACTTCTTCCGCAAATAAAAGATGTGTGGAAGGAAGGTGAGCTTCCGATCGAGAATCACTCCCAAAAACCGTATTTCGTTCACCATAGGAATTGGAATATTCCGAATATGTATATTTGGATCGAGGTGAAGCTTTCTTTTCCGACAGAAATGGACACATCGGCTCTTCTCCGGAGAGATAGTGTGCCCATTGTTATCGCACCAAGCTACCAGTTTATTTACGGCGGTTTGCAACTGCTGTTCAATCAGATTCATATCACTTCCTTGGCATGACATCTGCAGATCGTCAACGTAAAGGCTGGCATGTACAGATGAAGGTAAAATTGTTAAAACCTGGCTAAGATGGACGATAAAGAGTGTGACACTGAGGACACTTCCTTGTGGAACTCCCTCAGTTTGGATAAAAGGATTTGAATAAAAGTTTCCAACACGAACTCTAAAGGTCCGATTTGATAAAAAATTCTGTAAAAATATGGGTAGGTTTCCTCTAAAGCCAAAGTTAAAAAACGTTGAAAGTGTGCCATAGCGCCAGGCACGGTCATATTCTTCTTCTATATCAAAGAAGATGGAAACAAGGTGGTTCCTCTTTACAAAAGCGTTGCGGATTTGTGTTTCCAATAAAATGAGATTGTCAAATGTAGAGCGACCTCTACGGAAACCGCTCTGCAATGGGGGGATGCATCCTTGTTTCTCCAGTTCATAGATTAGACGAGCATTGACCATGCGTTCCAAGGTTTTACCAAGGCAGCTCGTCAGAGCAATTGGCCTGTAGTTCAGGGGATTTGAGGATTCTTTTCCAGGTTTTAAGATAGGAATCACAATAGCTTCACGCCAATGTGTTGGGTACTTTTGCTCTCTCCAGATTCTGTTAAACAGAAACAACAAATTTGAAAGTGAAGATTTATTCAAATGGCGAAGCATGTTATATGTGATTCCATCTGGCCCGGGGCTTGTATTGTGGGATTGAGACAAGGCCGTTTCCAATTCAAACATACTGAATTTACAGTTGTATGAATGAGTGCTTAGGTCATTAAAGTGCAGAGGCAACCGTTCCGCGGGATTCTTAATTGCCAGAAACTCCGGGCTATAAGAATCGATTGCGGAAACTTGTGCAAATGCCTGACCTAGAATATTGGCTACGTCTAATGGGGCGGAATGCATCATACTTCCTGTTTTTAATACAGGGATGAATGATTCATTATAAATCCCATTAGCAGCCTTTACCTTTCTCCACAAGCTTCTACTAGAAGTATAGGAAGTTATAGAAGAAACAAATGATATCCATGATTCCCTCTGACAACGACGGCGAATGCGACGAGCTAGCGCTCTGGCTCTCTTAAAGGCTATAAGATTTTCTGTTGTCGGATACCTCCGAAATATGTTCCATAGTCTTTTTTGTTTCCTATGGCTGTCGCGACAGGCTTCGTTCCACCATGGTCTGCGAATTTTTCGAAGACGTGGCGAAGTTTTTGGGATACTGTTGTTTGCAGCATTCATTATGGTTTCAACGACATGTTGAACAGCTTCAGAAATATCTGCAATTTTTACCATAGTCTCGGTGATATCTGCTAATTGCGAAAAGGCCGTCCAGTCTGCCTGCTGAAATAGAAACCGCGGATTGGATTGGATTGGATTGGATTTTGGTGTTTTATGGCACAAAAGCCGGTATCGGCTATGCTGCGCCAAACACAAGATTAAAAAAAGGGAACAATTTAACAAAGACTAAAATGAGTAATGAAAATTACTATTAATCGAAAGTTTTAAATAATGTTGTAGCTTTTCTTTAAAAAATCAAATGACGTCATACTGTTACAAAGAGTTAAAAACTATAAGAATCTCAAAAAACAATAAAAACATGGGTTAAAACCTAAATTAGAGGTAAAATACCAATATTTCTTAGGAAGAGAAACAAATTTGGGTGGGGTCTTTCACCCACTAAGTCTTTCAAGTCTATGTTGTTGTTGTTGTTGTTGGGTTTATTGGCGCAAGAGCCATTCTTGGCCATACTGCGCCAAGCGTATGGTTCAATTTCATCCCTTATAATATGTGATTAAAATTAATAAAACAGTCGATTCTAGAAAAACACTGATATTTTTTAAAAAGTAGCAATGAATGAATGAAATTCAAATGTAACAATGATTACTAATGTACAAAAAAAAATACAATGAAAAAGTAGAGAGAAAATGAAATGTTTTAAAATCTCAGTAGTATACAGAGGAATATGGCAATAAATGTCAGATGCCAGTAAAAAACCCGATAGATTTTAAAAATTTAAAAATATTTGGATGGTATGTTTCACCCACCAAGTCTTGCATGTTAAGATTTGACGAGTGGAAGAAGTAACGACGATGAACTTCAAAATTAGGACATTCAATCAAAACATGTTGAACACTAATTTCAATATGACATTTGGAGCATATGGGTGCTCTTTCACCAAAAAGGAGATGGCGGTGAGTATATCGAGTATGCCCTATACGGAGGCGAGTCATTTTGACATCATCCTCACGTTGTCGTAGAGTAGGCCATAAACCAACTGTGGGCTTGATGAAATGCAACTTATTGTGGATCTGCAGATCCCATGCCACCTGCCATTTAGAAAAGATGTGTCGTAAGAGGAACCGCTTAGCATCACAATATGGAAGTGATTCCGTTAGAAATAATGTTGCAGATTTAGCTGCAAAATCTGCCCTTTCATTACCAGAAATGCCTACATGCCCTGGGATCCAACAAAAAAGTATTTTGAAACCCTTGTTTTCTAAAAGTCTTAGTGTGCACAGAATTTGTAAGGCAACTGGATGCATCTGATCGTGATAATGGGAGAGTGTCTCCAAAGCACTCAGACTGTCAGTATAAATTATAAAATTACGCTCAGAAAGTGGCAAGATTTCCCGAAGAGCACAGAAAATTGCCACCAACTCAGCCGTGAAAACGGAGCAATGGTTGTGTAGGCGATAGCTCAGAGTATCAGATGGAATTATGATGCCGCAACCGACATGCCCATCTGATCGGGAACCATCTGTAAAAATTGGTTTGTAAGAAGAATACCGACAGCGATGATAAAGAAAAAGCTGCTGATAAACAACAGAAGCGGTGGAGGACTTATCAAAACCTGCAAATGGATTCAGAAATGAAAAGTATGGGACATCCCAAGGCGGAAAGCAAAAATTATCAACTGTCGTGACGGTGACATTTGCAAGGTCCAAATCACGCATGAGCAATTTTGCTCTCTCATTGAATGGAAGAACATGTGAGGGGCGGGCATCATATAGTCTTCGAAGACCAACGGGAAGATTCATATGACAAATAGGGTGATTAGGGACAGATCTTGTACGGTAATAGTATAAAACAGATAGCTTTAAACGCCTTAACGAGAGAGAGGGTTGATGGCAAATAACATACAGGCTCTCTACTGGAGAAGTGCGAAATGCTCCAGAACAGATTCTTAGAGCAGTGTGGTGTACGGTATCCAACTGCCGTAGAGCGTGCAGACCCATACACCATGCAGGCATAATCAATGCGAGAAAGTACGACTGCTTGATAAATTCGTAGTAGGGAGGTTCGATCGGCACCCCAAGATGTTTTAGACAGAACTTTTAGAATATTCAATGATTTCTCACACTTCTGTCGTAGATGTAAGATGTGAGGAAGGAAAGTGAGTTTTCGATCAAGAATCACTCCCAAAAACCGAATTTCGTTCACGACTGGAATTGAAATATTCCGAATATGAATATTCGGATCGAGGTGAAGCTTTCTTTTCCGACAGAAATGGACACATCGGCTCTTCTCCGGAGAGATAGTGTGCCCATTGTTATCGCACCACTCTACTATTTTATTAACGGCATTTTGCAATTGCCGCTCTATTAAATTCATATTGCTGCCTTGGCATGAGATCTGCAAATCGTCAACATAAAGTGATCCCTGAACAGATGAAGGTAAAAGAGTTAAAATTTGATTCAGATGAACAATAAAAAGAGTGACACTGAGGACACTTCCCTGAGGAACTCCCTCAGCTTGGATAAAATTAGATGAATAAGTGTTGCCAATGCGAACTCTAAAAGTCCGATGTGATAAAAAGTTTTGTAAAAATATGGGGAGGTTTCCCCTAAAACCTAAGTTAAAAATTGTAGAAAGTATGCCAAAGCGCCAAGCACGGTCGTATGCCTTCTCAATATCAAAGAATATGGAGATAAG
>JAPMOR010060904.1:135650-167308 GCA_026543865.1 Argiope aurantia | reverse complement strand
CTCAAGCTGGAGCAATTCTAATTAGTTTGAATGAGTAATTGAAAATTTATTGTTTTGAATATTATTTATTGAGTTATTTTATTTCTTTTATTTAATAATTATTATTTTGTTTAAACTTGAATTATAATTTAACAAGTTTATTTATATGCATTAATATAATTTATATTAGTCAAGATTTATATACAATTTATATTGGTCAAGTGATCAAGCTTTGCTTATATAATTTGTTTTATATAGTCAATTAATGTTTGAAGATATTTAACCGTTAATTTAGATTTCTGTAGAAATATATATATCTTTTAGACATAAGATCAAAGCTATTCCAGAGTTATTAGTCAAGTAGTGTTATTTAACATAAAACTAGTTTGTTTAAAAATATTTTTAGCGTTTTAATTAAAAATGAAATAAAAAATCTTGTTTACTATTCATTTCAAAAAATAATTTTAAAAAATCTTTCTTGCTACTTTATTAAAAATGAAGATATTTTTTTCTTACAATGTTTTATCAGTTAAAGGTATGTTTAAAAAAATTTGTACATTTATTTAAAAAATATCTTAATTTTGATACTTAAATTAAACATCTAACTTCATTTGAAATATTTCAAATGTTTTAGTGGATTCAGAGACTTAAAATTATATATTAGTTTTAAAAAAAGAAATTCCATAATTTTGTGATATGATACTTTCGTTCTAAAAATTCTTTTTAAAACGATTTTAAAGAACCGAAATGAATTTGAACTTTTCCTTTTTTTTATATAAATTTTAAACCAAATTCTTGCAAATTTGATTTTTTAAATTTTGCTTCGTTTACTTTTGAGATCTGAAGAAATGCTATGTTAAGGAACTTGTATTTAGTATTACATCAAATTCTTTATTTGTTAAAATATATGAATTTTGCGATTACTACGTGAATATCATATGAGTTTATTTTTTTAATTTGATAATGTTTATAAGCTAATATACTTTATGTGAATTATGTGATAATGTCATGAAAAGTCATTCAAAATGGTTTATAGGGAAAATCGTTAAGCCTACAGCTATCAAATTTTGCACGTGATTATTTGTCTCTGTAAAACGGTTAATATTTTTCCACAATAGCTTCGGAGCATATTATTGCATAAAAAGTATTTTTACATTATTTTAAAATTTAAAAAAATAATCTTTTGGTAATATTAATTTTATCTTCATGCAATTTTTTCAATTCTGATACATTTTTCACAATTATTTTAAAATATACAATTTTTCGTAATATTTTTGTCTATTTAACCATATTCAAGAAAATAACAATATTGTGAATTAATCAATATGAATGCTTTAAAAGCTATCAGGTCACTAAGTAAACATAAATATAAGATCTTTCAATTTTTATCCAATTAATATTTTAACTTTACAAATCATTAGGTTTTTCTTTTAGTATTTATTACGCTGTCATTCTTTCTGTAAATCATGTTATACAAAAAGGCACAGAATGGCAGAATGCTGCGGCTGATGCGGATAAAAGTAGACGAAGACAAAGCAGAAGAATGAAGCCTACAACATAAACACACCATGAAGTTTCGGACTAGAATTATTGAAATATTCGAATTGTTCAAAAGTGCAATTTCACATTTGTTAATTCAAAACATTAAACTTAATAAATGAAAACACTATAAAAAATAATTTTTAAGTAAGAAATCACCATAATAAAGCTAAAGTAAAAAAGTTAGAATATACAAGAAATGGTATGAATATACAGTAATGGCCAATGATATTGGGCCCTCTTTTTCTTGTAAATACGCTTACGTAATAAATTGAAATTGGATAAATAATACAATTGAAAAAAGGTAATTTTTATCGATTTGCAACAGCACTGCATAATCGCATCGATTCGGTCTAAGAATTATATCCATTTGCCAATGTTGATATTTTTGAACGATTTTTGCCAAATATGATAATTCTGACGATTTTATAACAATCCTAAAAACCATTTGTTACCATTACTTGTAGACATCCAAGATGGTTGGCTCTTGGCGAATTTTTGAATGGTTGGCATGATTTTGTGGCACTTAGCTAGAAGCTGGGCACAACGATTGCATCATCATTTATGCAAATCAGCGATTTCCAACATGTGTTTCCTACCTATCTCAGATTCATTTTTTTTTCAGGTCCCCTAACTTTAAATTCTAATTCTAAATCATTTTAAAAAGTATTAATTTTTAAACTGCAAATACTTCTACCTATGAATTAAAAAATATATTAAAGAATTAAAAAGTGCAAAATTATAGAAACAAAAAGTTTTAAACATGCTTTCATTAGTGCTATAAAAAGAAAATAATAATTTTTTCGAAAAACTAGCAATATTATACTTGTAATAGCCATACTTTTAATAAAAAATAATTAAAAATAAAAACAAAATATTGTTAGATTATAAGTGTTAAAATATTTATCTTTAAAATAATAAGATTTCTAATGCGAATTAAAATATTGTATATCCTCGCAAAATATTAAATATATAAATTATGCGGGAATTAGAATAATTGTTCTCAGAAATTTAGAATAATAATAATAATAGAAGTTAATAGAAGTTAACATACCCCTATTGGCAACTTTTCTTTATTTTAAGGGGTTTACTGTGCACACAAAATATCTAGCCATTTTTTACCACAAATGCTTTGGCATAATTCATTATAAACGCGGAATTTTCTTATGATCGAAACTGAGATCTTTCAATAATTCGATCTGAGATACCTTTCCTTATATGTGTATCAAATTTCATTTTAAAATTATCAGTAGTTTTTGAGATATAATTAATCTTGATTTTTAAAACTCCCCTAGAAAAGAAACAATCCGATAAGATGTGTAAAATAATTAAATCTCAGATTGCTAAAAACAAGAAAAGAAATTTTTTAATTCACTGAAATTTCAAAAAATTAGACAGGCATGATTCAAACTAATTTTTAACAAAGACATTTTTTTTTAAATTCCAACTAATATTAGATTTTTTTAAAATTGGAAATTTAAAAAATTGCATTATTCTTCAAAATATTTTAGAATCCATTTCTGTGATGGACCTTGCATTAACATAACATAACATTTTTTTTCCCCTTTATTTCACTGATGGTATTATTATTTTTAATTCCTGGTATACAAAGAGTGCAAGAAATCTATTGTAAATGCCAAATAAGTTGAACTTATAAATGTACAGAAGCTTCAAGTTTTAGAACTTGATGAAATAATATTTTTGAGAATTATTTCCGTCTTTCTGTAAAAATAAAAATTATTTAAAAGAACGAGGTACTGCTGTGAAATTTCGCATTTGGTTTTTCATACCAAAAATGTAGTTTTGCATCAAATTTTAGACAAATTGCGAGTGAAGAAAATCATTTAACCTCTTCATTTACCATGCGCATGTTGGCATGATAGATAAAAAAAAAATGCTAGATGTCTGAAGTTTGGTACTTGATTGAAAATTTTATAAAACTTAAAGATTTGTGTCATTTTTTTTCATATGGCTGCCTATTTTTATTCGATCGGATCCTGAGTATTCATACATAATTGCTTGGAAACGCAACATGCTAGATATATGAAATGTGATATATAGTTTGGATACTGAAATTGTCCAGTGTCAAATTTTACATTCAATCAGTTTAAGTCCAAAAGTTTCAATTACTACAAAATAAATAAATATTATTTAATTTTAAAAATATTCTACGCAACATTATTTGTTTGGAACACGGGTACAATATGCATGCAGTCAATCACAGTAGAAAAAGATAATTAAAAAAACAAATGATCATTAATATGATCTTTGCAATATTGCATTTTTCCATTTGAACTTGATTATTGATACCAAAAGTCATAGTAGGTGAGAATGGTGCAGTTACCAGGATTTTATTTTTTATAAATATGCTTTTGAATTAAGACAAATTTTATCTTAGTTATCTTCGTGTAATTATGTTATATGATGAGAACTACGGAAAGCGAATGGCCACAACCACCGATAGATATCGGTCTATTGGTGGTTGTGGAATGACACTAGTTTGATTATCATATAAAGCGACATATGTAATTCTTATGGAAGCAATTAAAGTAATTTTTGGTGAACATTTTTGATAATTATTTTGATTTATGCAGGTCTGACAGCGCGAAGTTATGGTATTATCCATACTTGAAAACATTTAACTAATATGTTCGACAACGTTCTTTAGTTCATCGAAAAGTTAAAAGTTTTGTACCATAAATTTTTTCCTAGGAGAACTATTCAAGAAATTCTTCTCAAAATACAATGAAATACAATTCCTTCTTCATGAGCTGTTTGGAAGAGGGAGATTCCGACCGAAGAAGAGAAATTTCTCTTACCCATTCTTTGTTGTCTAAGCCACCCATTTATCTTCGTTTTCTGGAACAGTTCTTTCTGTAGGAAAAACACTTGTCAGTCTTTCAACCACCTGTTCCAAACTTGTAACTCAATGAATCTGTTAGGCTAATCAGTGCTCAAACCAGTGCTCAAACCTTACTGAAATAATCTTTAAACTTCCATCGTATTAGTACATCCTAAGCACAAATCTTTCTTTTTTGCAAAACATAAACTTGGATGGGCAATTGTTCCTAGATTAATAGTTAATTATGAAACAAAATTTAATGTTCAACCTTCTACCTCATTTTCGAACTTCGAATACTACATTAATTACTATACAAACTAATTATATATATATATATAATTTTGCAATATTTTGCTTTTTCGATTTTTCAGTTTAATTTATATAGACATACTTTTTAATTATCTAGAAATTTCTTATATAATTATTACTGTACTATTTGTATTATATTAATATGTGCTTTTATTATTTATATAATTATAGAAACATAGTAGAAATGTGTATTAATAAGATGAACAAGTAATATAAAAAAAATTTTTTATTCAATTCCTACTTTCGCAAGAAATGAACTCGCAATCTTCACCTTCACGTGAAAAATACTGAAATCCTTGCATTTTACCGATTGAGCTACTGCCGTTTGATTTCAATTTTCATTACAAACTGCTAAAACTCTATTTAAAGTATTAAAAATTAATTAAATTTAATAATCAATGAATTAATATTTGAAAAAACTGTATTAGCATCAAGTGCCATCCACTACAAGTGAAAAAAAATGTATTTGATCTTGAGTGAATGAATAATAAGTATTTTATTAACGATTGAAAATTTGAACAAGATATATAAATATACTAGCTGACCCGGCAAACGTTGATCTGCCATATAAATTATTTCTAGTGGATATTTTGGTTGTTAATTAAAAAATAACGAATGTATTGTAAGTGTATGGGGATGGGATCTATGACAGAAAGAGGAATGGAGCGCTGTAGACGATGATCGCCGATAAAAACAAAAACAAAAAAGCCAACCATTCGTTTTCTCAATACAATGTATTTCATTAACATTACGAGCATATAACAATGTTTGATCTCTTAAAAGTTAAATGTAAAGTGAAAAAAGTAATATATTTTTTATCCTGAAGCATAAAAATGAAATAAAGAAAATCAATACTCATTTCGAAGAGTAATTGAGTGTACGAAATTTTTTGTAACTCCGTCTTTAGCCAACACAAATAAGCTCGTTGATTTGCCAACGCGAGAGCATGCCACGTATAATTGTCCGTGTGAATAGCATGTCCAAATTTAAGCCGCAAACAGACATCGTTTGACCTTGCGACTTATTGTCATTGCGAATGCCAATCTAATAGGAAATTGAACGCGTTTGAATTCAATTGGCACGTCTGTGAGAATCATTGGAATTCGTGACAGCAAAACATTTTCGGCTCGGAATTTTCCATTCAAAATGGTAGCTTTGACAACGTTTTTCATCAATTTTTTAATGGCCAATCGTATTCCATTGCACAACCATGATGGGTTCAAATTCTGAAGTAAAATAACCGGAGATCCATCTTTCAGTCGTAGAAGGTGTGGTGACATGCCTGGCAAATCCAGTCGATTTGTATTACGTATGATTTAATGATCCAGTCGATTGTTATCGATCGATTTGTATGATACCAAGTCGCCTGGCAACGACTGCTGTATCTTGAAGTTTAAACTGTCGACGTCCACACTTTTTGCTGCCAAAATGGCACTTTCTGCCAGCCACGCATGATTTATGTATTGTGTGCGTACATCGGGAAATATGCGATCAATGAGAGCATTTTGCGAATCAACGACAGTGCAGAAATTAGTGAGCAATTTTATGCATCCAGTATTTTCACAGACAACAACTTTTCCATCGCCGATATCTTACAATTGGTCCGAGAATGTGTCAGTAGACATATCTTGTAGCATTTGGACGCACATGTTTATTTTTAGCTGGACTTTTTCAACATTACGCCACAGTGGCGATGATTTCAACCAAGCGTTGATCTCATCAGCGTACGCTGAACGTGGATAGGGACGCCCTAATTACTTAGAGTTATGAAATATACGACCTATTCTCATACCTACCAAAAACACATAAAAAATTTCATAAAAATCGGTTGAGCCGTTTCGGAGGAGTACGAACACAAACACCGTGAAACGAGATTTTTATATATTAGTTATAGGGAGAGAGTGAACTAATAGTAAGAATTGAAAAAAGTATAATTCAATTAAGTCAAAGCTTTTTATCTTAATATCTGAAATCAGTGGGAGTGATCTCCTCAAAACCTTCTCACATACTCTCTAATGAATGTATTATTTCATAGAATACTTCGCATGGCATTGGCGATTAATAGTTACGAATTATAGTTAATCTTTAAAATAAATTTAGCATTTTTAATGAATCTATCTTATCATCCTTGGCGAGTTCTTTGGAGATTAATTCCTGGGATGCGGTTAATAGTACCAGAAAATCGAATTTATGTTTCAGACTTCGATTCTCCCAACCACCCATTTGACACAGAAATACACTTGTAGCCACAAAACCTCATATCAGATTTGATATATTTAAGTCATTGCGTTTTTGAATTATCGTGTTTGAGTGCTTCTGACAAATGTTGAAACCCTCTTTGAATCTCACCCAAAATTTGATAGTTATCTTCACCATAAATGTTAAATATGTGTACCGAATTTTATCCATCTAGCTCTCTTCATTTTTGTAGTTATTGCGTCAATTTATATTCGAAATGTCGGAAAGACAGAGTTCCTTTGAACGGAATTTGCTCAAAATTTAATAGAAAACTTCAAATTTGGTGTACAGGCCATATACCGAATTTCATCCATATAGCTCAAAGTGCTTTTAAGTAATCTTTGGCACGGTCAGATGAATATTTTCCAAGAAAAAAAATGTGTTTTTCGAACTCAGGCAGGTCTGAAACGCGGAGATTGGTCAAATTATCGAGTTTGAATTTTTTGACGATTACAATACTTTCTCTATACTACAATACGAGATGGTAAAAATGATAACTTAAATATCACTTTCGGCTGCTTTTGGTTTGTATTAGCAGTCGGCACTTAGTTTTGATTAAACATTTGGCGAATCGCAAGAATTTGAAAATTGGTGCCAAAATTTCTTCTTTCTTATTTACACATAATACGAATTAGATATTAATAAAAAAAGATTTCATAACAATTAATATCTTAGTATTTTTTTGAATTATTAGAAGCCTCATAGGAGCATATTCCGAAATTAAGAGACACGTTAAGTGAAGTATTAATAAAAAGCCTCAATCGTCATTCATCAAACTGAATTCAATTTCAGAAAGCGTATTCAGGTCAAATTTCAAATCATTATAACCAGAAGCTCTCTGTATAGTAATGTAGAAATGTATAGTAAGGAGACGAAATTCATTTAATTCCAATGTCCTCCAATTTGGCCGTTCACGATGATCCTTTCTAGAAATTCCATGCATTCCAAATTTTAAGCAAGGGAGAAAAAAAAAAAGAACCGACTATGTACTCTGGCGCCATTGACATAGAGAACACAATTTTATACTAAAGACAGCATTATTTAAAATTTTTCTTGCAAGTGAAATATAAAAAGGGAAAGTACAGAAAACGCCAAAAACTTCAATGAATAGCCACGTTTTAAATCATAGTATTAAAAAAAAATCCACATTTGAGGAAATGTCTCTATTTTCGTAAGTGACAACTCAAAAATGAACTACATTAGAATGTGGCAGGAGGGTGTAATATCAAGACTAGATTTTCTGACAGATAAACTTTGAGAAAATATTTAAAATTTTGTCTCTCAATTCGCCCGTGTGCATTTGAACTCAGTAAATAAACCATGAGATCAAGAACGCTATGACCTATGTAAATGAGATTTGGTGTAGGGACTTGTGATCAGAATTGTAGTATCGTTTCAAATTTGAATCTCAAGCATAACTAAAGAACATACCCAAAATACCCAAATAAATGTCGGTGTTCTTTATATTTCTATGAAGCATTAAATATTGCATAATTTGCTTACATACGAAAAAAATGGGAGGACAACATTCCGGCTGGATTTTTTTTCCTGAACTCTAAATTCTTAAATTCTTTAAAAATACTTAATCTATTAAGTCTTTAATCCTTAATTAAGTCCTGGGACCGTCCCTCTTAGAATATTTTTGGACTTCAACTTTAATTAAAATCGTTCTGTATATGGGTGATGCGATTTTTTTTTAAATGCCCAGAAGTCGAACATGTTTCCACTAATGCGATGTGGAAGTCAGACGAGGGTATTGCTAGATTAGGTATCATTTTTAATAATCGACTGTAGTTCCAAAATTTAGAGGTTGGTCTTACAATCTTCACCCAGCCCCCTTTAAACTGAAATCTGATCGTCAATATAGTTCAAATGATTGATAAAATACTTTAAAAAATTAGCTATTTTTTAAATGCATTTCATATCAATATTTCCCGAAGTTATATACTTTTGAGTACGGAAAATTGAAAAGAAATATTCATCATTAAAATATCCTGATATAAAATAATTAATTAAATAAAAATAACTATAGTTGAAGCATTTTTTATCTTCGCAAAATTTATTTAATATTCTGCTTAAAATTAAAATTTAATTCCCACTGTAGCTACACAACTGTTGGAGGATAAATGGGGTCTGCATATCCGCCCGTTCGAATTCCTTCGGATATGAAGATTCATTACGGTTTGTTTCCAATGAGTTTATAACATAATAAAAATGCTATTTTGCTTATTTGGCTTTAAAATTTCCTTTTTTGAGCTTAACTGAAGAAGCAGAAGGACTGGAAATGAAAGTCAATAGCAACAATAATCTTTTTTTTTTTTTTTTTCCGAAAGCCAGTTTTAATGATGTAATGAGAGCGAAAGACGAAATTTCTGGTGTACTAAAGTACTCATGTGATTTATTGTAAGCTAATTCGAAAGCATACGTTTGAAGGGATGGAAGGGATACGTTTTTGGTAAGGTTTATAGATGGCAGATAGAAAGGTATTTGCAAATATTCAATATTAAAAATTTTAACGAATGTTCAATTTTGCATTTCACCAAGGTTCCGATCCCTGTAGTTCAGCTTTAAATCCAAATATCCCAATTAAAATAGTGCTATCTTAAAGAATATTCTCTACTATTTGTAATTATGTGCTCATTTTAATTGTGGGTCAGCCAGAAAATTTTTAATTACGATTTTTCTCGATTATAGTAGCATAGTCATATTATCCGCCGCGACTTGCAAACGGTAAGGGATGGAATAAAGTTGCTTTGTGTTTTATGATCCACATGGGTTCTTCTATCATTCTCTTTCATCAGTAGATTATGTTAAATGCATGTCAAAAACACGGACACTGCCATCTCATATAAGGAAGTACAAATCTAGAGATATTATAACACACTGTTTATTTCAAATGGTAGAATTTTAAATATATTCGAGCTAATTTAAACTGTAGGATTTGAAATTTTTTTAAATATTGGTTGCTAACATTTGAACCAAACAAATTTATGCAAATTATCGTATCAAGACATCACTCAGGAAAAAAAATATTAAATCATTGATCGTCACATTTTTAATTTCAGTGTATAATTAGTTCCTGTATAATAAGCAGCATTATCATATTTCTTTCATAAACACATGTTAACATTTATTTATTTAAACGAATTATTTTCTATCATTGACCTTATTATTGTTTTGAAAGTCTGAAGATGTGCCAAGAGAATTCATGCTTCATTACTAAATTTAGCCATCTTAAATTTGATTTCATACCCAGTGTTTATTTTAAGATAGACTTTACAGGCTAAAGCCAATTTCATTAATGTATTCCGAACGAAAGGCGAAATTTCTGTTGAACTAAAATACACATATGATTTATTGTAAGCTCATTAGGAAGCTGATAGAATGGATAAGTTTTTTGTAAAGCTGATATAAGGTAGCTGGCAACAATAGAGGGCAGCTATCCTTCCAGCTCCCAGAAGGATAGAAAATAACTACATTGGCCACCATAGAAGACCAACCTCTTCCTTATTCCAGGTTCTTAAATAGATTTCGGGAAATTTCTACAATTCTTCATTCTTCATACAGACCATAATCACTCTTCATTTAGGGGTGGACAAGTAGTTTTCAATCTACCTATTATTCAATCTACCTATTACCCTAAGCGAGTGTCATCTCAATGAAAAGTCCTTATCTTTTGCATTCTTTACTACCTCCTTGAAACTACTCGTGGGGTGGTGGTGGATGGGAAATGGAGGGAAACTGCTTGTGGGGTAGTGATGGATGGGAAATGGAGTGTCATCTCATTGAAAAGCTTATCTTAATTGCGTTCTTTCCCACCCTTTTGATACTACGAGTGAAGACATTTCTTTGTATCTCCGAAGAGGAGGAAGAAGAATTTACTTTTTACTTCTTACAATATCATTGAAAATTTTCAAACTTCCTGCGAATGTAATACTATTTTATGTTAATTTAGAAATTGATTTTAATTCCAAATGAACAAATTCAGCTCTGCTTTGTCTTTCAAAATCGCAATAACGATCTAGCGAGTAAGAAGTAGAAAATTTTTAAAACGGATGAAAATTTGCATGTTTATAAGTTTAGAAATATTCCTACTGAAAACACTGTGGAAGCCAAATAAAAAGATTGCACCATTAGTAGTTTCTACGATATTTTACTTAAATTTAGATAACTTCATTCTGAAGAGTTGTTACAGTGGCTCTTTTAAATTAATTCAATTCTTAAAAGTATAAATGTGTTTTTACAACAAACTGACGATTTCATTTATTAGGTAGCATACATACAACAGTATGCAAAATTGGAAAAAGAACATAAATAGCATATGCAAAACTTAATAAATAAAAGTATCATAAATTCAAAAAAAAAAAAACATTGATAAAGCAAAGTAAAAATTTTTAATGGCGCTGAAAAAGACAAATGATTTGAATGTAAAAACAAGAAACGATGTAAAATAAATTACATAAAGTTAAAAAAAAACTATTAAAAAACACAAATAAGGATGAGAGAAAACAATACTAAAAGAAATGTAAAATAACAATAAAAAAACTTACTTCGAAACATTATTATTATTATGCGCAGCAATTGCACGATATGCAAAATAGCATTAGCACGATAACATACCCAAAATTTTAATCATCTTACGCTTGCCACCTGAGAATGAATAAATCGCCATCGCTAACATGCAATTAAACGTTTTATTATTTAATGCTGAGTGCTTTAAGCAATTTTAAGGTTTTATTTCATTATAATAATTTCAAATTATGTTTAAGAAATAGAGTAAAGATTTATTTTAATCGTGTGATTTTCTTGCACTGATGAAAGCTAACGTAAGAGAAAGCTTACGGGATGAATAAAAAAGAAACAAAATGAAGTCACAATAATGTAAAAGAGTTGATCTTGAAATTTACGTTTTTAATAGCACTATGATGCAATGGAACTAGCTCCATTAGGGATATTCATGCACAAAAACAGATCTTAAGTAACACGATTAAACTTACATGGCTTTAATTTGGAAGGATCATGAAAAAGTTATACCTAATCGATTTATCTGAAATGAAATACAACTAATATTTTTGGTGAACCAATTAATCTTCTCCAGCAACTATTTAATAATAAGTCAATTAATTTTGTAATTATTTTTAAATTACAAATTGATTCAAAAAGGTTGATTGTATTTGACTATCCAGTATCCGTGCTAGTTAAAAAATATTCTCCTTAATAAAATCGGGAATAGTTTAATCATCTCAAAAGGGAAAAAAATATAAATAATATTTCAGAGATTCAAGTCGTTAATGTTTATTTTAAAAGTGTACATATACTGTACAGTGAACATAAATATATGTTTTGAATATTTAAATTAGACGTTAAAAATTTATCTTAAAATGTGCGCATCATTTTTATTTATGATTTTCTTAAACAAAAAGTTAATATTACATAATAAATATTGTCTGTGCTAAGAAAACAAAACATTTAAAAAAGATTAGGATTTGGTATAAAATAGGTGCTTTTGATGGTGTGGATTTGGTTAGCTTTATCTAAACCTGGAGTATTCGTTTTAGGGCGGATAATATGAAATTACTGTATTTTTAATTCCTTCATATTATCGATATTTATTCTTTTATAGTTTTTGCAATTCATTTGTATTTTTTTTTTCTAATTAGATTTATTATTTTATATAATAGACAGATTTTGTCTTTGTTTTGTGCTTTTTTTTAAATTGTAATTCGAAATTATTTGTATTTTAGTATTCAACTTGTATTATTTTTATTTCAGTATTTTGTTTAATACATTTGTAAAATGTACTAAATTCTGTATTTATTTTTCCTTGTAAAATTATAGTAAACTATTTTATTCCTTGTAATATCTTGTTTCTATTTTTTTATATAAATGTATATACCAAAAAATTTGTAAAATGTACCAAATACCATTATTATTTTTTTCTTCTAAAATATTTACTTAAATTATTTACTCTTCTAAAACTATTGCGTACTTCTTGAGTCCTTGTAATATTTTGTATCAATTTTTTTATATAAATATGCATCAAAAAATTTGCAAAATGTATCAAATTCTATGACTATTTTTTTCTTGTAAAATATTCACTGAAATTATTACCCTTGTAAAATCATTGTAAGCTAGTGGTTTCCTTGTAATATTTTGTATCAATTTTTTTATATAATAATAAACGATAATTGGGAAGATGGGATTGCAAACTGAGTAAAAATCGACGTGTATTCATTCTTACTCCCTCATTATATTTGATGGCTACCATTGCGCTAAGGTATTTTCTCGCCAGAAGATCAATGAATGCTTTACCTCCAAGGGTTCAACCAGGTTTGACGCCAGAATTTTGTGGACAACACCTCTCGGTACACGCCTGCCATTTAAAGATGCGTTTATAATTTGTGAAGCCCTCTTCCTTTGAAAAACAAAACGCTTTGGCGTTTAACTTTCGTCAAAACATTTTGCATTCATTTTTTGAGGAAACGACTTAGTTATACGAAAAAATTTGTCAAGTTCCCAGTTGACACATTTGAGTCTTTAAAATACTGCGCTAAGACGATTCGATGGGAAAGTCTTCAATCCTGCATCGTATTGTGTACTTTGTTCTCTTGAGACTGACAGTTTTTCGAACATATTGGCTCACATAGTTTTACCTTCTCATATACATAGTATAGGGAAAATTATAGTAACCATTAAGAAACTCGACCTCAGGATTTTGACAAATCTCCATATTTTAGACTTCCCTGAGCTCGAGAAATACATTT
Organism: Argiope aurantia; assembly: GCA_026543865.1. Taxonomy (NCBI): domain Eukaryota; kingdom Metazoa; phylum Arthropoda; class Arachnida; order Araneae; family Araneidae; genus Argiope; species Argiope aurantia. The sequence goes on along the minus strand of JAPMOR010060904.1, from coordinate 153,637 downwards.
TTGGAATACTTTTTTTCTGTCTGACTGCCTGTGACAAAAATAACTCCTCTAATAAAACGCTTTGAGTGATACGGATGAAAATTAGTAAACGGTGAAACAAAAATTCCATATATTTAAGTCGTTGCTTCTTTGAGTTATCATGTTTATATATATATATATATTCTGAAAGTATAAATTAACAGATGATCTATCCTTGTTGGATTTGTCTCAAAATTTGGAAGGTGTCTAGATTATATAAGTTAATTTTGGGCCCTTTTATCTCTCTAGCTCTCTTTGTTTTGTAGTTATAGTTAAATTATATTTGAACAGCTGGATATACAGACGTTCTCTGAGTGTATGTTGCCGAAAATATGATAGAAATCTGCAAATTTGGTATAAAGACCGTATACCAAATTTCATCCGTTCAAATTTTTTTTAGTTATCTTTATCTCAGGCAGACAGACAGCCATTTTCCAAAAATGTGTTCTTCGAATTCAGGAAGGTCTAAAACGGAGAAATTCGTCAAACTTTCCAGATTGAATTTTTTCAATACTTTTCTTTTTCTATACTACGTATACCAGAAAATAAAAACTATATTTTTAATAATAAAAAAAAGCATAAGAAATCCGATTTCTACAACTCGTTGTGTATCTGAGCTATAACATTCATTTACTTGCATGCGAATGCATAGACCGACAGACGGTAACTTTTTGATGGATCTGGCTTAAAATTTAACATGAGCCTACACTTAAAATCCTAGAATTATGCACCATATTTTATGTAACTACTCTAAGTTTTGTAAAAAATGCGTTTACTTGTTCTAAGATAGATAACTGCTTTATGAATGTATTCATTCAAAACTTGATTGAAACCTGAAATTTTCTCAGACGTGAAAATTTCTAAACCCTTAAGTCTGTTTTTCAAACATTGATAGGCCTAACAAATGCAGATTTTTCAAAATCCGATGGTCAGAAGTTATTTTACGATTGCAGCACTTACTATTTATTTACTTCGTTATGAGAAAATAAAAAAAAGAGGGGAAATATTTGCATAGAAATAAAAACCTTTGAAATGAACTATTGTAGTCGAAACAAGGAGAAAAAATGTGTTGCCTAAATTTAAAATAGTTATTCTTAAAGATAAGTGAGTATCGTCAGCAAAAAAGTTAAAACAGCACATTTTAGGAAAATCGGATTTCTAGATAATTCTTTCAATTGTACCATCAATACGAGAACACAGCCAAACACCCTTGTAGAACATCTGGTGTACATGTGTTTTGTTGTATATTGAATGAGAACTGCAGACGTACCACACCTTCGTCTTTATCTTCTTATCTCTAATGCGGAGTTCTCGGTATATTAATGGGTAGAGACATAGATCATCCTCGGACAGGAGAAGAAAAGCGGTGGTAAAAATCTGGGAAGGTGAAACATCTATTATACTTCTGGGGTTAGAAGCTTCGTGCTGCACTGAAATTCAGCCTGCTTTAAAAGCATGATATCACCTCTCCAATACATTTCCCATTTCTAAATGGCAAAATTTTCCCTACCGCAACTAATAGTAAGCTTAAAACAAAGGGTAACATGGTTAGCACAGGCATCTCTGGCTTGTTTTATACATAAATCTGCTCTTTCTTATCGTTATTGTTACACAAAGGTTTTGGAATAGTTTGTGCAGCTCGCAAATTCCAAATGTTCAATGTCAATCATAAGTGGCAAAAAGATATTCTTTCGTTTATTTATTACTAATCTGAAAATGACTTAAAAAGTTCAAAGTTAAGATAGATATAGCCTGTAAATTTAAGGCTATAGCCTATAAATTAAATCCTAAGTGGGAAAAGGCTATTCCTTTGTTTATTTTTTACGAATTTAAAAGAGGTCATTTCTTTAAAAGAAGAATGAATGCGAATGCTCAGAGTTAAGACAACGGTAACCTGGAAATGCCTAATGCAGAAATTATGGTACATTTGTGAAAAGTAGGGAAGTGCCATGAAATACTTGATAGCTGGACACCTCCCACGAAGATCTATTTCTCAAGAAAGAGGTACATAATACTTGCCAATACCACGTGATTATCACAACAATCAATCATATTAATCTGTTTGTCAAAAGCATTTGCGGCATAGCGAAGGTTAGATGCCCTGTGGGGCATTATATTTATTTATTTTTTATCATTTATAGCGGTCTCTTGAATCTATTTTTATTTTCTCGTATGTGTAGTATAGAGAAAGCATTGTAATCTTCAAATAATTTGAATTCAAGATTCTGATGAGTCTCCATGTTTTAGACCTCCCGAGTTCCGAAAACACATTTTTGGAAAATGTCCCTCTGTTTGTCTGTCTGTGACAAAGAAAACTTAAAAATGCATTGATATAGCCAGTTGAAAATTAGTATGCGATCTTTATACCAAATTTGCAGATTTCTATCAAATTTTGAGTAAATTCTGTTCCAACTTTTGAGAAAGTCCGTCTGTTCCAATATATATAACACGATAGTTACAAAATAAAAAGAGTTAGATAGAAAAAAATCAGTACACAAATTAAACATCCGTAGTGTAGACACCTGATAAATTTTGAGCTAAATATAACAACGGGTTGACCGTCTGTCGATCTGTACTTTCAGAAACATGTAATCACGATCATTCAAAAATGTAGTGACCTAAGTACATCAAATTTGGTGTGTAATTTTGTCACTACAACAGTAACTTTGTGTCAAATTTTTGTTTAGATCGGTTATGAAAAACCTGTTTAAAACGCAAATTCGATTTTTGGTTGTTATTAACAGCATGTCAGGAGTTTATCGCCAAATCACTCATCAAAGATGACACGATAGATGCGATAAAGATATTAAATTCACGTTAAAAGTTAATATTTGGTAACTATTGCTTGCCAATGCCATATAAAGCGTTCTCTGGCATGACATGTTTCTTAATAGTATGCGAGAAAATTTTAGAGAGACCACTTTCCCTGGTTAGCTTTACAAACTTGATTACGAAGCTATTATTCTTGCTATTCCTTTACCATGACTGATATGTGGAATGTTTCCTTTCTCATCCTTTCTGAGAGAATGAATAGTAACTTAGTGACAAGAATGTTCTATTGATAAATTTTTTTAACATGTTTTAGATGATTGTAGCTACATTTAATTTGATGAGCACAAATGCAACATCTAACTTTACAATATAACATTTCAAATAAGACTTGATAAGTATTAAATAAAACACCCAATACCAAAACTGACAACGAGGCATGAAAGGCTTTATGCCAAGAGATTAAAACAATGTCAAAGGGTTCGTGGTGCCTCAAAAAGACATTGTTGGAGACATCATGAAACATACATAATGACTATGGTCACGGATCTCTAGAGCATAGTTTAAACGAAAAATAGGTACGTAATATAGATCTTTTACACAAATCTAGCATTTTTATTAAATAATATATTATTTATTAAATAATATATTATAATATTATATTAATAATAAAAATTATTGATCCGTTAATTGAAATACTCAAAAATGCGGACGATTAATTCTTATTCCCAATATGATTACAAAAATAACACAATAAATCGTGATTCCAATTTAATTAAAAAAGATAATAATAATTTTATAGATTTATCTATTGTTATTATTATGATAGTTTAATGTTTTTACGTAATAGTATTTTCTTATTTATGTTATTATCTTATGAAATTAATTAAAATAATGTTAATTGAGGACAAGAAATATTTTAATCCTATAATCATTTTGAAACTATAAGATAAACTCTTAATTTAAATATAATTTTAAAAAATCAGAATTTTTTATTTAGGTATTTTCTTAAGGTGTAATTAAATATCCCTTTAGCATAATTTTTTTTATTAAGTATTTTAGTATTTCTTGAAATTATTTGAAATAATATTAGTTCCAAATGATAAATTTTCAATTCATATACATTAGATAAAACGATTCTTATGTTTATATTCTTCTTATTTTTTATCTTATTCTTTTTAATTACTATCTTTAGAATCAAGTCGCAAAAATTTCCTCAAAGTTATAAAATATTTCCTGCAATACATACATATAGAAAGATTTAAATCATCATATAATCCATTTCATTCTTAATCAACGATAATGTTTTCTCTCGGCACTTTCATTATACGGTCCGCTTTCTATTAAACTTCTTGATATAGAGATGAGAATTCGGGTATTCTGTTTAAACAACGTCTCTTCTACATTTTGAATCCTAAATTTGACAAAGTAACTAAGCTTTCCTGTCCAAGCTATATACCAGATTTCATATATCTTGCTTATTGCTTTCTTGAATAATACGATTTACATAATCGGATATAAATAGATTGGCAGGCAGTCAAATTCAATTTGTCAAAAATGTGATGCGATACCAATCTCCAACTATGGCGACATAATAATTCTTATCATTGTTCTAACACCGTGCAATTTGAAGGTACATGTTTACATTTACGCAAATGGCTTTTTTTTTAAAAAAAATAAAAATGAAATAAACATTTGATACAAACAGAAAATTTTGATGAAAAGTCTATGCGCCAAATTGAATCTATCTGCATTATTTGCGGTTTTCTTTTCACAGGCAGAAAACGTAACTCTAAAGAGTATTTGTTCAGAGTAACAAGGTCTCAAACACACACACACACGCGCGCGCGTGCGATATCCGAAAAAAGGAGAATAAGCGTTTATTTCCCTAAATATTGCACCTAGGCATTTATTTCTAATTACGGTTTTCATTACGCAAGATGGGTGATTGTATGATTACGCTTTGGCTTCTGCATATATCTATCTATACTTATAATAAAGCTCAATGTGTGTGTGTGTGTGTGTGTGTGTGTGTGTGTGTGTGTTGGCGCTCTACAGGCCAACCTAATTCAACCTACAGCAACCAAATTTGGCACGTGTATACCTTGGATGCCGGGAATGTGCACCTGGGGATTATATTTTCGAATTTTTAATTAGAATTTTATTTATTTAAAAATTAAGCGAAATTTTGGCGTGATACTGCTATAACTTCCGAAAATATTACCGCACAAAAAAGATTTTTACATGAAGTTAAAGATCAAAAATTTATCTTTTAAATGATACCAATGTTTTAACCTTAAAATTAAATTTCTATTTTTAATGAATTTTTAAATAAATATTTTAACTCTATTTTTCAACAATTTTTATCGTACAAAATATAAATAAAATTTATGCTGCACGAGCACGTTTCACATTCATGGGAAAAAAATTAGCTTTTTTCAAAGTGTTGCCATCACATTGATTAAAGCTCCAATTAAAAATAAATTAAATCTTTTTGGAAATGAAATCTGCAAAAATATAATTTTCGGCACGTGTCTGTAGGAAATGAAACAAATATGAAATATTATTTTTTCTAAAAAATAAATTCAAGAAAAATTATTTTATGATCTTTCACACTCTTTATATTATTAATCCAATAAATCAGAAAAAATCAGATTTGAAAAAAGCTGATTTTTTCCCATGAATGCGAAACGTGCTCGTGCAGCTTCAATTTTATTTTTATTTTGTACGAAAAAAATTGTTGAAAAATAGAGTTAAAATATTTATTTAAAAATTCATTAAAAATAGAAATTTAATTTTAAGGTTAAAACATTGGTATCATTTAAAAGATAAATTTTTGATCTTTAACTTGATGTAAAAATCTTTTTTGTGCAGTAGTATTTTCGGTAATTATAGCAAAAACACGCCACAATTTCGCTTAATTTTTAAATAAATAAAATTCTAATTAAAAATTCGAAAATATAACCCAGGTGCACATTCCCGACCTCCAAGGTATACACGTGCCAAATTTGGTAGCTGCAGGTCAAGCGGTCTAACCTGTAGAGCGCCAACACACACACACACACACATTGAGCTTTATTATAAATATAGATATATTGTTAGAAGAATGCAACTACGCAGAATTATTGAATCCGCTGACTTTGATCGAGTTTTGTAAACATTTCATTAATGTATTATTCTATCATTTTTTAAATAATATTTAAAAATGTATTAATTCTTCCAGAATTCATTTATTTAATAATCTATTATGATAAGTGTATTATCCCTGAAATAAGCAATGAAAGATTCGTTCTAATACCGGTCGCAGATACGAATGAGAGGTCAAAGTCAATAAATTTACCTTTCAATGTCTTTACAAATTCATTTAATTTCTTAAACATGGTAGTTTATTTCTCGAACCTCTCATAGCTAAATATTTAATGCATGATGGTTTATTTTTAAGCCATTAAATGAAGAAAAGCTATTTTTAAAGCATCATTATGAACTAAATTATAAAAAAAATTTTCATTCTTCAGATATTTACCAAAAGCACCCTTTTTGACATATCAATCAAAAATATCCCTTAGTGGATTTACTCGATTTGTCAAGTATCGTTATGCTTAGCCCCCCCCCCATCACGCCAAAAACACATTAAATTATTTTGTAGTAAAGAGTTAATTTAGAACAATATGTTGATACATTTGAAAAAAAAATCCTTAATTAAAAGGTTTAAATTATTTTTTGGCATAATTCATTATTCTAATTGATTTCTGCTATTTAAATCATGATTGTTAAATTGCTTTAAAAAGTTAAAAATTTGATACTAAATTGCAAAATTTTGATTAATTTGATATAAGCAAAAGCATTTTATATTATGTATAAGAAAATTAGAAAACATTGGGATACTAAATATGAACCTCCCTTTCAGAAAAATATCAAAAAGGTTTTGTTCATATTTTAAATATCATGTTAAAAAATGCTTTTGATAGCAAAAGTAATATTTTCATTGAAAATACTAAATAAGTACCACTCCTTAAAAAATAAAATTTTGTTGTCCAAATTTTATCTTAACACTGAAGAGCAAAGGGGCAGCTTTCGATCAAGTTCTTTTTTTTTTTCATGAACTTGCTTTTTTTATCTTAATATATATTTGAAAACTTCTCATTTTTTAAAAAAATTCAGTAACATTTAAATTTTTAAAAATAAAGTGTCATAAAAATAATTTTAAATTAATATCTTTTCAGATCATGAAATTCTGAAATAAAATGTAGCAAGCCTTTATTTCAAAGGAATTGTTAAACTATAAGTATTCCTATTTTTTGCCACCTCCTAACAAATGCAAAATTATGTTGTTGGTTTTTCTTTCTTCTCTTTTAAATAAAATTTCCTTCGTTTACTCAGAATACCTCTCAGAAAACTTATCCTGCCTTTCACATGGCATATTATATTTGTATAGCATATGGGAATTGCTGAATGCATTAAGGGCATTCTAAATTTCCCCCCTTCAGAAAATTTACAATGGATGGTGAAGAAGGGGGGAGTGATACGTTTTGTTAAACTTAGTGTCCTCAAGTCTTAGAGTGCCTCAATCTACTGATGAGTTTTTGAATTTGGTTACTTGGTCGGATATCAATAATTACAAATATACGTACCGATAACGAAAACTTCCTGAATTTTTATTTTATTGATGGAATGTTTCCAAGTTTTTAAAGAAATTTCTCTTACCTTTTTCGGCTGTATCTAATATTCTCAAAACTGAGTTGCTTTATTTTCTTTTCTCTAATTATTGCATATATTCTTAATTGTATTTCAAAAAATTTTCTTCTCTTTTAACTAAAATCAATGCAAATAATAATAATAATAATGCTTAGGAAGAAAAAAACCCCATAATTTTCACTTATTGAATTTCAGGTAAGCTTCAATTATGTAAAAAACTCTTTTTTTCTTTTGTTTGTAAATGTCTTTACCAACACTAGAAGATTTTGGTTTTAGGTTTAGTTATATTAACGTCCCGTTTGAAGCAACACTTGGGCTATTTTGGGACGGACCTCGTAATTTTGAACCGCGGTCAGATGACGAGGACGACACCTGAGCTGGCACCCCCCTCTCCACACCACACCAGCGGAAGGACGTTTGGTCAGGACGGATTTAACGTGCAACAGACCCCCTTACACGACGGTTCTTCGGTGGAATCGGGACTCGAACCTGAAACCCTCCGGTTCCGAAGCCGAGACCTTACCACCAGGCCACCGCGGCCACACTAGAAGATACATACCAATCTAGACCGACTCTTAGTCAACCAATCATATTTCAGATCTGTTTGCCAAATTTATTTATCTATAAAACGTATGCACACTACCAAAGAACTTAATAATGAAAGGATTTGTTACCTTCCAGTGGATTCTTCCCTATCCATACAGTTTACCAACCCACAAATCAAAACTGAACAATAATTTTACTAACAGAAAATTCATTTACAAATACAAAATTGAAGCACTACATCAAAACGAAATTCTTTAATGACATCAAAATTGCATTGACATTCAGCCCATCAACTACAGTAAAAAATCGCTTGCATGTTGGCTGAACGCTTAACCCGTAAAATAAAGAGAAAAGTGGAAAATTGATTTGTACAATCAATTTTTTATTGCATAAAAAGAAAGACGTTTTAAAAGTATAAATTTCAAAAAAAAAAAGAAAAATATAGAATGAATGTAATTTGGAGATTTTTGTGGTAATCACTTTCACATACAACAAAACTTATAAGAAAATTTATGTCTTTCACTTTAAAATAATTTTTTTGAGAAAATTGCAAGTGAAATGAGTATCTATAACATGCCAAACAAATAAATTTCTTCTGTTTAATATTATTTTTAAATTATAGAGAATTCTGTTGAATGTATGGAAAATTTTAAAGGAACACAAAAGTTTTAAAAATGTTAAAAGAAAAGATTAGCAATAATGTCCATTCCATGTCATTCATAGCATCCATATATATGAAGAATTTAGTAAATCAGTATTCATAATGTTTCTAAATGAACAACAAAAAAAAATGTTTTATGAAAATATTAGCAATAATGTCCGATACACCATAATTCAACAAAAAGATAACTGAGAAACAGAAAAAAATTACTGTAAAATGCTTATTTAATTAAAAATAAATGCTTCGGGATTATGATGATGGGTCAATATTTTACATCCAGCTTAAATCTGAATATCAATATTTAAAATTCATACTTTCGCTTGCATAACACGAATGGTATGATTGATTTGATGTTCGAACTAAGGAAAAACTCTGTATATATTTCCTTTTAAATAAAAGAGACCCATTAAAGTTTAAAATCATAACAGTAGTGGGAGTTGAGCTTTAGTTAGACTGCCTTGTCCCATAGAACACAAAATCATTTTCGCTAATTATGTCGATAATTTGACGTACTGAAAGAAAAAAAATGTCAGGGAAATATATTTACATGCAATAAACGAATATGGCAGTTACTCTTTTTTTCCATTACAACGTCAAATGCTAATTTAACCAATTTTACAGCATCTAAATGTTTTGGCTAAAGCTAAACCTAGCCTCAATCGCAATTCTATCTAAAAACTATGAAATAACGAATTATAATACCATCAAATTAACATTATAATATCGTAATTAATTGAAAAAATGGGGTAAAAGGAATACATTTTTAGTTAGATATATTGAATATAAAAATAAGGCAAATAATAAACTTTTTAATAGATACATCTGGCTTATAATGAATCAAAATCCATTATAAATTAGATGCACGAGAGTTGTTTTTTAATTGGAAGAATTCTAAATATAGCATTGATACTACATACTCGAAATTTCGATCCCTCGGACATTTTAAGATAAATCCTCCGCAGCCTGATGCATAGGCGGAAAGGCTGATAGTCTGTTTTTCACTAATAATAAATGTTTAATTTTTTATTGGTTACCAACGATATTTCATTCTACATACGAAAAAATAGCAACGAATTATCATGTTCGATAAATTACCGATTTATATATATATATATAATCCAATTTTATAATAAATTTTCCTGAATTTTTTCCATCTTCCAGAATTTCCTGACGATTCCCGATCGGCTGGCCACCCTGTGAAAGTTACTTAAAACTGTATATACTATGTACAGTAAATTTGCTTCGGGTATAAATTATTACACTATCTTTGGCCCAGTACTAGAGAGAGGTTGTTGGCGAACTAGATTCAATTTTGAATTATACAAACTCTAGAGGCAACTACAGATAACACTAGTTATCCGGAGCAATAGGTTAAGATGGAACGGCCATATCTGGAGAAGCCCTGAAAACAGCACCCTCAAAATATCTACCTTTAAAACTCCTATGGGATCCCGCGCCAGAGGAAGACCTTTAATTAGATGACTAGATGATGTGGAAAGAGACCCGAGTGTTCTGTGGATAAAGAACTGGAAGGGCGTTTCAGAAGATAGAAAGCGCTGGAAAGTGCGCGTGGTTGAGACAGCCAAGGTCTGCAATGGGCTGTTGTTCTCATGAAGAATTATTACGCTATCAAAGTGCCTTCCATCCATACGTTCCGTTGCCTACCACATAAGAAGTAAGGTTTTGTATCAAATATAAGACGACACTCAACAACGCCATCTGAAGGAACAGGGATCTGTTACACTTCCCATCTGAACTCACATGAATTCACTTATTTTAAACTTCAATTAAAATTTATACTGTAGTATACGTGAAGGATATTATATCAAACAACAATCAAAATAAATCAATACAAAATCTTATTTAGCAATCTTATATAATCAAATTAAAGTATCAATAACATAGAAGAAAATTAACATTCTGCAATTCACTTAGATTTATATAATTATGGATTTATTTCAAGAATATAAACAAGTTGTTCTGATCGTTTTAGGTTACCTTTAGACGATTTAATGAGAAGGGAACGAACATTTGGTCACAGATACAGTTTCAAAATTCGGCCTGGGATATCATTAATTAAAACAATGCCATTCTCTTTAAAGGATGAAATCTTACTTGGTTGTGGAGATATATAAGATAACCTAAAATTAAATATATATTCTTTCCTCTACCGGTTATTTTAAAAGAGTTTGTTGATATCTAAATCTTTTTATCAAAGAATTACTATTTCTATTTAAATTCCCAAATTTAGGTTGAATAACAGGTAAAGACATTAATCTTTTCCGTTCTAAAAAATGAGGAGTGAGTAGAAAGGGTTCCGAGGGATTGTTTCACACATATGTATTAGATCTGAAATTAATTATGACTTTAATTTCTAAAAATATAGTTTACAATTACTTGAGAGAAAGAGATGATTTACCAACAATTTTCTTTAAAAAATTCTTAATCGTACATATCTGTCTCTTCTATAGATTTCCCCACCAAGGGCTCTTTTCAACGATAAATTTTCAAGTAATATCTTTGGAAACAAATATATTAAGGATTCTTGATGCAATTCTGCCATTTTTAAATTCCCTATAGTCTTTTTAAAAAATTTACGCTATCAGAATACAATATAGAACACAAACCTCTATGAGAAATAAATCTTCTAAAACCTAATAAAACTGAATCAGTAAACCTATTTTATAGAAGATCTCAATAGCTTACTGAGCAGATTTTCGGAACTGATTTCTTTTACTTTAAGTCGCATTCATAATTGCATTGATATATGAATTCTGTTCGAATTATATGACTTGAATTTATCAAAATAAAATATATTTCATATTTTTTGTTTCAATTTTAGATTTAAATTACATATTTTGATAAATTCCTGTGAACTTGCATTGTGTCCCAATATTTTGAGTGATCGTATACGATATCCTTTAAATCCCTTGGGAAATGGCTGATTAATTTCGAATCCGAAGTGCTTTAATTAAGTAGCCTTGATCCAAGAACACAAGGTATCTTGAAGTTCTAAAGCACAAAGAGGTTCGCTTAACTTTAATAAACCAGATTTATCATTGATGCATAAACCTCCTCATCCAAACCATAGAAATTTACCATGATTGCGATATTTATTAATATCGATACAGTCAGAAATTTAATAATTGCCATTATCAGTAGTTACTACTGTGTTCACATTGCAGTTTACTGAAGTTCTGATGAAATTGTCTTTTTATTATAAATTCCGTCCGAGGGATTTGGTAAACATTGAATACTGCATGATTTTACAGCCAAAGACAATCATGCTAGTTCTGCCCACCAGAGTTTAGTTTGTTTAGTTTAGTTATATATTAACGTCTCATTTTAAAGCAACAATAGGGCTATTTTGAGACTGACCTCGTAATTTTGAACCGAGGTCAGATGACGAGGACGACACATGAGCTGGTACCCCCTCTCCACACCACACCACAAAAACGGGAGGACGTAAGGCCACGATGTTTAACGTGCACCAGACCCGCTTACACGACGGTTCTTCGGTGGAATCGGTTCTTGAACCTGAAACCCACCGGTTCCGTAGCCAAGACCTTACTACCAAGCCACCGCGGCCCTCTGTCCATCAGAGAGAACTCGTAAGGAATTTCCTCATTGCAATTCTTTTCTCGTAAAGTTTGCAGGATTTTCAGAGCCACTACAGTGGTTTCGGCACTTTGGATAAATTAACGATTGCACCTGAATTATTTATTGGACCAAAAGGTTTCCAAATTTTCGATGATCCCTCACCCAACGGAGGACTATTTTTTTTTTAGAATCACTTCATAAATAATTTTCTTCAATCAAAATTGGAAAAAGCTATGAATATTTTCCTAAACGAGCAATGTTGCCATCAGCTCTAATCTTGCGAGGATTGCATTTAAAGAAGCAACCTTATTTTTAGGAATAATAAAGCTTATTTCAATTTTTCTTTCTTCTCTGTCATATCGAAAATATACCACACTGCCATATGTCTTATGACTGGCGTCATAGAAAATATGAAGTGAAATTTCAGACAATCCTATTTTTGAGAGCAATTATGCTCATTCTATAAATTAGCGAGATCAGCAAGCTCCCACATCGTCCATCTCTCCTCTAAATTACTCAGTAGCTGGTCATCCCACTTCAAATCATTTACCCACAATTCTTGCTTGTCGTTTTGTAATTCCATTGATGATTCCAGTTTCCAAAGAATATGTAACATCGCTCAAATTTAATTTAATCTTATCCTTCTTTGAGTTCGAATTCAATTCCAAGAAATCTGATCCTTGTCCATGGTCAATATTTTCCTTATACCAGTTCTCATACCAAATCTTATTCAATTCAACAGTTAGCCTTTAACTACCTTAAATTGAATTCGGCGGAGCATAGCATTTCTATAGCCAAAGAAGTTGACAAGCACCTTGAGTAGATTTAGCCACATAATACAAATCTTTGAAGTATAGAAAATTTAACATTTCATAATATTTTGGATAATCATCCCCGAACTTTTTTTATTTGAATCTCAGTCCACAAGTCATTACAAATGTCAAAACAAGCCTTTTTTTTTATCACTGTAAAAATTCTCAAGGAAGAATTGTGGGTAAAGGATCTTAAATGGGATGGCTAGTTACCGTGTCAATCCAAGGGATGGCGATTAAGATGCATATTTGCACAGTATTACCCGTATCGTCAGGAAACTATTCATTTTTGATACTTTCTATATTCTTCGGCAATTTCTATCATAAGAAATGCCTTTCCTAAATCTCTACAAAACGCAACTTTATTCTCCAAAAATGAGGAATTACATCCAATGAATTTGTATTCAAATTAACTCCATTTCAACTTTCATTTATCAATCAAAAAAAATTTTTTTATTTACCTCATTATTACAATTATACACTATTTGACCCTAAGAAGTAACTTTATCATTGAGAATTACCACTCTGTGAAGCATATATCCCGAATCTGTGTCCTCATTAATAGTTTTCCCCACAATATTGCATTATAATTAAATATTGCAATATCGGACCAAAAGTTCAATACCGATATTCGGTATTTTTTAGATCTTAATACCGGGATACCTGTTTTAATAGCGGTAGTAGAAATTTTAGAAAAGAAAGAAAACACAAGTGTTTCTTTGTTTTATTTGCCAGTTTTATTAGAGAGTGTAAATATCACCAAAAATAATTCGTAACTTATAAATTATAACAGTGTATAAAGAATCACAGAAAAGTAAAGGAACTTATTTATTTAAATCACAAAAAAGTGAAAATATCACTATTCAATTTGTGGTACTATTAAAATTTTTGAAATGTGATCTTAAAAAACATAATGCATTAATTGTAATGTCATGAAGCCTGGAACGTAATTTTGTGCAAAAATTACCAGCTGTCGAAAACGCCCTTTCGGCATCTACGCTAGTTGGTGGTACTGTTAGCAATGCGCGATATACTTTTTCCAAGTATTTATCACTAAATCTCTCATCTTCAAGTAAATCGATTTCTCCTCGGATGATTTTTGATATAGCTGATTTCTGTATTGTATTTTGGTTTGTTGAATTTTTTTTATTTATCGCTAATTCTAATTTTTGTTCAAGAGACAATTCTTTTTCATTATCGACATTAGTGTCATCATAATATTCGATAAACTGCACCAAATTCTCCTGAATGTGGATAGGTTTGTGGGTAAAAAATTTAAGAAAATTTACTATAAACTTGATCAGATTTGAATTGGTTAGTCTCTTTTTTTTTCTTTTTCTTTTTTAAAATCATTATAATTATGCAAATACCGTAAGACATTTTCTATTTCGGTATGCCTTTCTTCTGTGCGATTTTTCAATATAATATAAAATTCTTCAGATAGTGATGCGTGCTATTCTTTCAGTAATTGCAACATGAAATTTATTGTTGCATTATCTGTAGATAAATTAGAATCTCTCTGACATAATGCCTCAACAGCCAGTTTTATTGGAAGTAAAGCTGATACAGTTCTGGATATTAAGTCGAATTCACTATCTGAAAAATTAATTTGCAGGTTTAAGTCGATTATTGCTTTTTGGATTGGATTTCTCAGTTTCAAACATCGTTCCATCATTAGAGGTAAACTGTTCCAACGTGCTTTAGAATCTACTATTAACATATTTTCTGTCTTATTTTCAGTTAGTATATATTTTTGAAATATGGCATTTTTTATAGGGAAACGCTTAAATATTTTAACAATTTTTCGAACTAACTTCCTATAATTATAGGAAATTATAGGAAGCAATTTAGATGGGTTAATATTTCATCCTCATTAGCAATATCTTCTTCAACAATTACATTATCATTATCTTCATTGTCAATATCACTCCCACTCTCTTCAAAGTCGGAATCCGAAGTTTCTATATCCACAGTATTTGGATTCTTCTGTTCTTTTTTTTTTTTGTATAATACATATATTACTTCAAATTGAATTAATTCTATGAGCATAGCACAATTGCCGATTTTCACCAATCAACTTCCCAACTTTTTTCATAACTGTTGCTTCATCAGTCGTTATGGATACAGTATCTTCTTTCAGGGATAATCCATGTTTCACTAATTTAGATTTAAGCACTTCCACACATTTTTCGGCTGGCATACTTCCCGAGACACGTGTAAGTTCTATATTCCAAAAAAAAAATTTCTGATTGAATATTTATATTTAAATAGCGTCTTTTTCTTACACTTGTCCATTCATCAAATATGACTAAAATTTTTCACCATTTACTTTTAATTGTATTAGCTCGTGTTTCAAAGAATTGTGAACACCGTTACTGTAGTTTATAACAGTTCTTATAGTGTTAATCGATGTTGGTAGATTTTTAAAACCTCTGGAGGATAGTGATTTTCTTAATTCAGTAGAAGTGCAAAACACTCGAAATGGCAAACCATGTAATGCTGTCATTTTACTAGTAATTTCATCCAAATTATCTTTTTTTTTTTTTTTCAAAATAATCTAAAATCCCTGATAGCTTGGGCTTAGAAACTGTGCTTAAATTTGTATCTTAGATTCTTTCTTCTTTAACAAATTTGTATCATGTTTCGTTTTTAAATGTGTATGGAGTCTGCTTGTACTTTCTGCGTTCACTTTAATAACTCTTGAACACTTTTTACATTGTGCCACTATATATATAAATAATGAAATCAAACCGAAGTATTATCAACTGATTTTTCATGAAAAAAAAATATCGAAATATTACGCACTTTCTTCATAACTACAACCTTGTTTTCACAGATACGGATATCAGACTGCGAATCCTGCGCTTGTGCAGTATTGCTTGGAGGATAGTTTTGATACGCCTCCTTGGATGATTCACATATTTTATCACTACTCTTGATTGTACGATGCAACTTTGTATTCACAATTTAATTAATTTCGCCCATTAGGGAAACATAAAAACAAAAACGTATACTATTTTGCTATGTTGGCGATCCCTGAACATATAGTGGAGACAATTTAAAAAATTACTAGTAAATACCGAAAAAACGGTATTTAAACTTGTGAATACCGGTATTACAAAATTGTCCAAAAGGTTCAAAATACCGGTATTCGGTATCCCGGTATTGCAATCCCTAATTATAATTGATCCACGCTTATTTGTTTATACTGGTCAGAAACTTTGGGAATTTAATTTATTGCTAACTGAACTAAAACGTCTTTTCCAAACCTCATAATTAGAAAATCCAGTTCAACTGGAGGTCATATATTTTCCTTCTACATTAATTTATAAGCATTCCGTTCAAAGACCTTAATTTTTTTCTTCCAATTGATCGTTCTTTTCAGAAAGACCTTATTCTTCATTAGAAAACTCTTTTGTTTTGAAAACTTGTATTTTTTTTTTCCTCTTGCGGCATTCAAGATAGAGCCATCGGGAATATTCAAGGACAAATTGAATATGATTTATATTATGAAAGCTTCGAATTTATAGCACCTAGAACTAGCATGCCTACTTTGCAGTTTCAAATTTACAACTGGATAATATTTCTTATGAGTTGTAGTTTGACAGAAAGAACATGTTAAAAGTTCTTCGTATGGTATTGCTTTTAGATTTAATACTTTATCTAACTCAGCCTAGACAAAACTTTTATTAGAAGCATTATCCAAGCGTTTATTTTTATTTGAACACGCATAAACAGAAAACGTTTGTAAAAAGGATTTTTATTTCACACTAACCTTATTATACGATAGCGAAATATTCTCATTATTTTTATTTAATACTAAGAAGGAATTATTTGAATTACTTCCACTTTCAGTTCAATTGTCAGAAACTTGAATGGGTTGATTACTTTTTCTACAGAAATCTACGGTTTGATACGTCTGACTCATGGCGAAATTTAGAACAGCGTCCATCGTTTACAAACAATATCGAATTTACAGAATCTGCTCACATGTTTTTTCTTAAAACAATTTTAGCATCTCCATTCTACCTTAAGTTCATTGATAGTATGTTCAACATCCAAACCTTGCAATTAATGGATTTGTGACTATTTACAGAATCGCAGAATACAAAACTACCCTTTATCAGCATATGCAGTGACGTAGCATTTGGTACATTTTTAGACTTTGAATAATTTCTTTGACATGTTTGACCGCTTTGACAATTTTGAGAAAAGGCGCGATTAAGTTCACGACGTTTGGGATTTACTCATAAAATATTCACAAATTTCCCTCGATTAAACCTCATTCATCATTATCAGGACATTATTTTAGTAACATTTAACCCTCCAGCTGCTTCTCCCGGGGGGTGGTAATCAGTCCATTTTCTATTGCATCCCGCGTTTTTCGCAGTTATAATGTGCTTATTTTTACGATTACAGATTTTTTATTATATCAAATTATTATCGTGTAACATATAGTATGAATTCACTTTGAAAAATATTGAACTTATTTGCAAACATCGCATCTAAGGAGTAATTTTTAAAAATTATGCAGGAGGTTAAAGTTTTCAAATTTATTATGTTTATTTCAATCTCATGATGAAATCTTAGCAAATCTCTAAGATTAAATGAATTTCTCACGGTTCTAAGTTTAGTAATTCAGACATGTAAGAACTTATAATTAAATGCATTCGTCCGTAACACTATTTTAAAAGTTCGAGACACGAATCATAGGTTTTCTCTTTAAACTCAAACCGAGCTACATGATACGCGGGGTGGGGGGGTTAAAGAATTGCATAAAATTGGAATCACCAAAAAAAAACAAAAAAAAAACCCGCGGAATTTTGGCAATTTTAAAATTTTTTTCAATTTTATTTTAGCAGTTAAAATTTTATCATATTCGTCTG
>JAPMOR010060904.1:63905-119421 GCA_026543865.1 Argiope aurantia | reverse complement strand
TATATATATATTTGTAATGTGTAAATAAAAAATATGAAACTGTGATTTTGTTTGTTTCCTTTAATGATCTTTACAAATTAAAATGAAATAACTGATTCATAAATTGCATAGATTTAAAAAATGGTATCTATACCTCTCATATTTCATAATTTGAAATTGTAAACATAATTTATTCAATATATACTAATTTGAATTTCATGTTCTTTCCTCTGAGCAAACTGAAAACATCAAAGTCTCAATATTAATAAAAATCATTACATAAGAAAAAAATGTAATAATTTTATTAGTAAGTTTTAAAATATTAACTTATCTAAGAGTAATAATTTATTTTTAAAAAGAACTATATTTATAAGATTCAACATTCAATAATATTTAAATAATATGTAAAAAAAGAACATATGTAATTTTTCAAAAACACTGCCATAGTCATTTGTCAAAATGTGTCCTTTGGATAAAAAAAAAAGGGGGGGGGAGAAGGATATGGGAAAGGAAAGAATTAAGCAGCACCAAACGAATTAAAAAGCGACGTTAATTAATTATGCAAAAACAATAATTCCATTGAAAATACTAATTAAAATTTTAATATAAGAAATAAAATTAAATAACTACGAAAATTTGGAGAAAATAATTCAAAATAATATCTTTTTAAAAAAATCAGAAGTTTTTAATAATTGATCGGTTAGCTTAACATTTACTTAACAATGGTTTCATCAACTTTATCGGCAGACATCCCGACATGCACAGAACGGGTGAAAATTGAACAGAAATGGTGTGTTTGGTACTTGACACGTGACCGTGAATTGACCCCATTCCTTCAATGGAACATTAGTTGTCATTATTAAAAAAATCCTGTGTTAATTGTGTAATTCTCGTTCACTTAATTGTTTTTAAGTTACGGCTGACCTTTTTTATAACCGAACCGGAAACAACTATCGAGTTTGATAGCTATCGAAAATTGAGTCCAATACATAACAAGAGGTTTGATTATGAATATCAGATGAACAGAGAGTAAGATCTAAGATGAACTGAATTCTTAAGGAACTGTGCTTGGGAATAGTTGTATTGAGAATTGTGAAATGTGGATAAGTTAGCCAATCAATGAAATCATTATTCAGATCCGATGAACGAGATGCTCCCCAAAAGAGTGTGGTGCAAATGAAAATCGCCGAAGATGAAGGTAGGTAAAATTAGAGAATCAAAGAAATATTTTTCTTAATCAATATCAAAACCTTATGGAGCATATAAATTAATAATGTTGAATTTGGTATTCTGGAATTGTACTTCAACTGCCAAAAGATCACCAGAGAATACACAGAAAAAAATTTTGTTCGGAAAGGGAAAAAAATTCTGTTTCTGAAAAAAAATGCCTCTTGAAAAACCCAAACGAGAGAGGCAGAGAAAGGTGGAATTGAAAACCAGAACTTTTTTTTAAATTCTCCCTGCAATTTCATTGCAGGAAGGTCATAAAAAAGACGATTAAAAGGATTATTAGAAAATGATCCCAACTTGAGACTTCAACTAGGACACAAAGACTGATCAACAAGGACACAGAGCAAAAGGGATTTTAAAACCAGTAAGATCGTAAATTCGAACCCCAATTTTGAAAAGTAGGTAAAGCAGTTCCATCGTTTAAGAAAATGAAAAGCAAAACCAAGAACAAAAAAGGAAAACGAGCAAAACCCACCCAAAAAAACTTTTTAAAGCCAAATTTGAAGGACCATCTACATTTCGCTGCATCAAATCCCGCAGTTTGAATCATAGCTTTTGTTGCTTATTTTCTTCTCCCAGGGGATTTGTTTGATTCATCTTGATTAAACATGCTGGCAACAGTTTGCAGTAATTTTTCTACAGTTTTTTGAAAAATTTCAATGAGCATATTTGTTTGCTTTTCGAATTTCTCTGTGATATTTTTGACTATAGTATCGATTTATTGGTTTACGGCTTTTTCAACTTCACTCACAGACATGTTTGATTTGAATGCGTTAGTATAACTAGATTTTGAAGATTGTTAGAAGAGGCATCTGGCCTCTCCAGTGGTTAGGTGGTTGCAACATTTAAATTCTAGCATTTGTCGTTCTCTGATATAATGGGAACAAGATTTCGATGTCGATGAGTGCGGACATTGGCAATTTACGCACTTTCCACGATTTTTCTATTGGTCATCATGTGTTTCATCACATATATAACAGATTTGTTAGTTGCAAATTCTAATTTTGTGCGATAAAGTCTGCAATTTCATGCATTTTCTTGGTTTATCTATAAACTTCTGGATTTTTTTGGTTTATAAACCAAATCTTAATGGATTCTGTTAGCGCGGTGCCGAGTATTGTATTAAGAACAGGGGAAGAGTCTCGTGTCGAATTAGATTTAACAAATCTTCTCCTTTCAATGATTTCTATATCGTTATTACTTCTTAATTCCTCAGCCAACTCTCCAAGAGAAGGTCGAGTGGGTATATCAAATATTAAGAATCTGTCAGTTACATTTTCTCAAATGACACCTACCGAAACGGAGATGTTGAGAATTTTTTCTAAGTTTAAGATTTGCGCTGCGCACAGGGGATCAGATATCGTGAAAGTAATCTTTCCTTGTCTAGCAATATGATTACAAATATCATTTAACAGTTATCGTCAAGTTGTCTTATTTGGTTTTTTGATATAATATCTTTCGTTTCTGTAATATGTTCAAACTCAAGCCAAAATTTGTCATTTATCACATGACAAGCATTAGCTCTTGTGCGGTTGAAGCTAACCCAAACTGTTGCGACGCTTTAATGATTTGGCAACACCAGTTTGTTTATTTACTATAATTAAATGTGGTTTGTGATATTAAGGCATTCGAAGTCTTGTTTCAGTTTAACTAGTAATTTTTGATTGAAAACATGTTCAAGTTTTTTAATGTTAAGTCTCTCAAACCTCATCCTAACAGTGTTCAAGCGAGATTGCCTGAAGCATACAAACAATACATTGAATCATTAAAATTGCCCCCTACACCTGTGCACTATATTCCAAATGATATGAAATATGAATTGCACCCTTTGACTAAAGAGCGGTAAGTTGATATTAAAAACATAACTTTATACCTATTTTCATGAAATTTTATTTTGGAATCAAAGTCATACTTCATCATTTTGAAGAAAAGTCTCCCTCCCCCTTCAGACTCCTTTCACAATTTCTGCGTTTGTTATTAGGAAAAATACAATTTTCCCTAATAACAAATTTTTAACAAATAATAACAAATATTTCCTCCTATAGTATATCTTTTATGTAAATTTAAATTTATCTTTCAAATGTATATATATGTTACGACCAATGTGAATAATCGGTTATTATTGATACTAACCGGTCATTATTAATACCAATCGTTTGGTTATTATTAATAGTCTATGTTTTCTTAGAGTGCGGAGGGAAGATAGGCCTATACCATTAAAGTTTCCTAAAGAAGCTGATGAAGGAATTTGGGGTGGTGAAGGTGTTATACAAGGATTTAACAAAGACAAGCCGAAACGAAGAAGGTAAATTTTCTTACTCCATTTTTAATTTTTATATATGCTTGATATGTTAACTAAGTTATTTGCTTGTATTCTGAACATTATCTTCATAATTATCTGTTGGTGTAGCTGCAGTACTTTGTTATTTTTTTATACATTTTAGTTTTTGTATAATATCCATTAGATAAATCTTTTTAATCTGCATTTTTAAAATATATTTATTATTATCTTCTATTTTTCAACTGGGTGAGTTTTGTAAGCCTTTTCAAATTAATTCAGCAATGTTTTATCTATTGTATTTCATTTTTTACATGTATTTTATAGTTTAAAATTATAAAAACTTCAGCTACTAATTGATGCTCTTATTCAAGAATTTGATATTAATAGAACATAGAACTTTGATCTTCAAAATGGTTTAAATTTGAGCTTTTGAATTATTTAAAAATATTAATTTACACTATAATGTTTTTCATAATGCTTTTAAATTATATGAATATTACATTAAAAAATTGTTAATCCTTTAGATGATTGAAATCTTCATTGAATTATTTGTACCAAAATTTTTATTTATGTGTGCATTAATTTTTGATCTGTAGTTCATTGAAAGGCTTATAAATTAATAATATGATGCAACAATGATATTTCTTTTTTCCTTCTTTGATTAAATATTGTAAAAATCATGATTTTCTTCTGAAAATTTCCTATCATAGTATAAAATAACTTTTTTTATGATTTAATAATTTCAGTGCAGTTAAGATGTTTATTACAAAATAGAAAGTATTTATTCAGTTATATTGTGCTTAAAAATTATAAGGTCTGTTTTGAATAGCTATCATGTAGTTTAACTTCATGTGTTTATTTTTGAATTATTATATAATAAATTAAATTGTGTGGTTTATTTTAAATATATACAAAGAATTTTTGCTGTCAGTAAATTTAATATATTTGGGAGATAGGGAAATGAATTTATTTTACCTCTAACATTAAGTGTATTGACATTCTTTATATTAATATTCTCTCTATATATTTACTATCAGTATTTTAATGCAATATTTTTTAAATAAATTATCTTTTTTTACTATATTTTTATTATTGCATTTCAGCTGTAATTGTAAATAAAATTTTGATGAATGCAGCATATAGAATTTTAAATGTTTTTCTTACAGTGTCAATATTATTGATATTCATTGCTTTAATTTTTATTCTTAAATTATTTTTAATTGTTAATAATATAATAAAAGACTTCTGGTTTTATTTAATTAAAAAATGCTTCTTTTTTGTACTGTTTAAAAACGTTTTTATGTGAATACAATTTTTAATACATAGCACTCCTTTAAATTGCAATATATTATTTATGAAATTTCCATGAATTTCTTTGAGAAACTTATGCATATATATTTGTTTATTCTGAATCTCATGTTGTTTATTATATTAAATAGAAATGTTATATCATTTCACTTTTTAAATAGTTTTCAAAAATACTTTAATTTAAATTGAATGGCCACCTGATGAGTTTATTGACAACAATTTGACAAAATATTTAACCTCACACTACTTTTTCAGCATCAGTTATTTTTCTGTTTTCTGATTTAAAATTATTAACTAGATCTGTATCTTTAAAATTACAGATATATTTTTTTTAATTTTGATGTTTTTAAACTCTAATTTTATAGAAATTGAAAGAAAATTTTATGCTCTGTTAAGTATGAAAAGTGAAATTGAATTATTTTTGTTACTAAGTGCGTGTATAACAATTGTAAAGATGATGAATTTGTGTTATTTTTAACATAGAGATGTTTAAATGCATTTTTAGTCCACATTTAATCATTATTATAGATTAAGCAAAGTATATGATTATATATGAAGTAAAATTTTATTGCCTTTCTTTTCTACATTTTTGGATTTTATACATCTTTTTATTTCCAATATTGAATGATAAGTGATTACCTAATGATAATAAATGATAGTAAATGTTTCATCCAGAGATTAATTCCCTACTTGCTATTTCAAAATTTAAAAATATTTAAGATTTATATAATAAATACTGTGGTGACTGTAAAATATTATTTTCTTTCTTTAAACAAAAATACAAATTAAGTTCTTTGGGTCAAATAATCTTTCCAATTCTGTGTGTGAAAATTTTATGGATAATTTATTTAATTGTTCAACAATTTTTTCAAAATTCTTTTTCCTCTCTATGAACCATTATCTGCCTGCTAGTATCTGTTCATTTCTAATACCTATTAGTCATAATATTTCAGCTTCTAATCTAATATTTTAAAAGTGAAAATGCATTGCCACTGGTGATATTAATTTTTTAGTTATTGTTAATAAAAAATATAAGTAAGCAACTTCCATAAAGTAAATTGTTTTGAAAATGCAGATAGAAGTAATAATTTTTAAAATTGTTAAGAAATGAACAATTAATTTTTTTTGTCTTGGTAAGAAAATTGTTTGAATATATGAATACAACATAATTGTCTTCAATTACTTATAATTATATTAAATTTTTACTCTACTATAATTTTTTTGATATTTTAAAATAGAATTAAGAGTATCTCTTTGAATGTATTTGTTATATTTAAATTATGTCATGTGTCACTTTTCCATTTTTAGATTTCCACAGTATTGGGTGCCAAAGTTAAAGAAAGCTATTGTTTATAGTGAAATTTTGAATCAATATATGGAGGTTACAGTTACTGAACGAACATTGCGACTTATTGATCAGTATTATGGTTTTGATCATTATATTTTAGGTGTAAGTATATCTTTTATTTTTAATTAAATAATTCAGTAATGCTCTTTTAAATCAATTTCTTCACAAATGATTTTTCTCATATTTAAATTTTTATTCTTTGTAAAAGCATGTCTTTAATTCTCTTGCTATCTATACTATCAAAAATTTTGTTAGAAAGATAAATTCTGAAACTGTAATAAACAATTATTATGATTTTCCATTTGAAAGTGTACTCTTTATACAACTGCTCATTTTTGTTTTTTCAGATTCTATTGTAAATACAAGAAAATTTACATTTTTTATTTCTGAGTTTAATGTTTTCTATATCTTTATTTCTGTATCTCTAAACTGATAATAGTATTCTGTATTGGGGAATATCTAATAACATAATGAGGATAAATAATACTCCCTCCCTTTTTTTCTTTTCTTTCTTTTTTTTTTTTTTTTTTTTTTTTTTTTTGCCTGACTTTATGATTAGCTTTAAAGCCCTTTAACATAATTGCAAAAATATACTGACTATGCTATCAATATTTCTGTTTCCTCTCCTCTTGTCACATCCAGATTTAATGTTTTACTTATTTTCTTTTTATGTAATAAAATTCATACAAGATCTAGTTCAAGTAAACTTGTCTATTAATCAAATAGAAATTTTCGTTGTGCTCTAAATTAAATAAATTAGTTTAATATTTAAAATTAATTTTACTGTCACACTGCTTTACATACATTACAATCAAGTTTGTTTTACCTGTTCTAAAGGATTCTTATGTACACTAAATTATATATAAGTAAAAACAATGTTTGTAAATCTTGGTGGTGGTGGGGGGGGGGGGGGAATATGCTTCATTTTTTGTACCCTATTCTTATTTTAGAAAAATAATAAATTGAAACACTTGTAAGCTAAATATGACTTTGTGTGTTAAAATTTCTAAGTTTATTTTATACTGTTTTAACTTTCTGCAGGTAACAAACTTCAAGAAAGCAAAAAAAAAAAAGTTTGTTTGCATACTTTGTGAGCACAAGATATTATATGTATTAGACCCAAATGTAGATATTCATGTGTAATATCTCTTCAATTAATACATAGCATAAACCTTATGATTGGTCTTCTGCAATTGTTGCAAAGTAAATAAACTGAACTTTCAATAATTTACCTTCTGTACTGTCAGTTAAAAAAAAAAAAACACCTATATGCTTTTAATGAAGCAGGCGTAAATCTTTAAAAAAAAAGAAGAAAAAAAATATATTTATCTAAAGAATTTAATTATTCATATGAATGCTTGTCATGAGTATTTTCAAATTACTTTAATAATTTTTGAAATGCTGAAATACCATGAGCAGTGTGGTATAATCTCCTGAGATCAAGTTTTGAACTTTGCAAGTATACACAGCTAATTTTTAGAATAAATTTATTTATTTATACTATGTACATGAAGCTTTTGTATAGTTTTCAATATGGTGTTCATGACATCTGGAGAATTATTTTAAATGATACACACAAAAACACATTAGAGCAAAAGCAAGTTTCGCTTATTCGGATGAATTAAAGCTCCCTACAAACAAGGGACCAATCTTCTCAGCCCTTTTAACAGCTCAATGCAAACTGATTTTCTCTGCCCAAGGATCTTTTGTTCCACATTCCAAAACTGCCCGCTCCATTAATGAAAAGGAGAAGAGTCACACACCTAAGGAGTATTGCATCTACAATCTTATTGGTAAACAAAAAACATCTCATATCATCTGTTCCTTAATATGGTGTTAAAATTTTTTTGTTATAGTAATTTATGAAGTCTCAGAATATAATGTGTGTGTAATTTCTTCTATGCAATCCCTATTTACCACACAAAAAGAGGCTTGATTGTATATATTGTAATTACACAATAATATATTGCATATGTATGTTTGAACATAAATATGTATCTTATAAAAAATTTTGAATTGCAATATATATGCAATGTATAAGGAATTAAATTATATAATTTGTATATTATTACGTATATATTTTATATGAAATTTTTTACTTAATAAATAGAGTCCAGTGCAAGATCTGAAATCACAGCTGGCTCTCAATATTAGAAGAAAATTACTTTTAGCCCTCTTAAATGAAGAGAAGCATCATAAAGATGAAGAAACAAATCAAGAAGTTTTAGAAAAATACAAAAAATATATGATACCAGTAAGAAATTTTTCATTGTTTTTTAATGTGTGAAAGAAATTCAAAGTGATTTGTAATATTATTGAACTGACTGCAAATTGCCTAATTACTACTAATAATTCAAGAACACAAATTGATTGGAATAGTTTTCAGGCCATTTCATTTACATTACAAAACTTTAAATTACATTCTAGGAGACTCATAAGTATTGTGACAAAGAAATAGAAAAGTGCAATTCTCCATTTCAAGTTAATATTTAATAAGTTTCTTTTGAATATCCATGGAATTATTATTTTTGTTTTTACTAAATTACCCATCACTTATGGAATAATTGTATAGAATTTTCAAGTAAAATTATTATTTGTATGAGTAGAAGGAACACAAATAGAAGCTGGTTATCTTTCTTGCACAACTATTTATATCTAATAAATATTTTTCAGTCTGATATTCCATGTATGTTCTTGATTGTTTTATTTATTTTTCAATGAAGCTACAAAAAATTATTTCAAGTATTGTTTCATTCAGATATTCTTATTAAGTTTTTTAAAGCATTCTAAAACTTAATAATACTTTTCAAACTTTTTCCTATTAATGCTTTTAACACTTTAGTGGACACTCGCACAACATGTGTATGATAGCCAGAACAATTGCTATTATCCTCTCTTCAAAATCAAAATGTGTGTGATGCTACCTTTATGTTTTATGTATATCTTTGTGCATGTTGAATTATTTCATGAATTTACATAAAGTTTTTAAGAATTAATTCCTCAAAAATATTTTCATCCCCTGGTGCATCTAAATATGCAGGCATTGAGGTCTTAATATTTACTGATCAGCAAAATAGAAGTTCATCCTTTACTTGAATATCTGTGTTTTGATCACTTTGTTTTTAGACGATTTCTTTTATCAGATGTATCAGTATGCTGTCACATTTTTATTACTTTCATCCCCTTTTGAATATTCAGTCATCAGTATCTCAGAAAAGAAACCTGTTTCATGAAATTGAAAGCTATTTGATTGCAGAGGATGAGGACGTCAGAATGCTAAATGTTAACTGATGTTTGATTTTTTTTTTTTTTTTTTCCTGTTTTCTTCTTTGAAGCTGTTTATTTTTGGTAAATCATTTTGAATTTTTATCAGAATATATTGCAGAAATTTACTATCATATACCATGTTCCATTTATTTATGAGCGAATTCATTAAAATTTGGAATAATCTTAATATGTCTTGATATATTTGGAGACATTTCTTGTGATATGGTCATGTGAATAATATCTTTCTAACCTATTAGAAACATCTATTAAGTCTTTTATTAAAGCATAATTTTTCATCTTTTAAATATGGACTGTAGTTATTTGCTTTTTATTTTAAAAAAATTGTTTATCTATTGACAAATAATAATAAAAATTTATGTGTGTATCTGTCTCTGCTGTACAGGACAGGCTGTCTGACTTTCTTATACATATTCTGTTTCAAATATACTTTAAAGAGTGGGGATGTTTATTTCATATTTTCTAAAACTTTAATTAATTAAATTTAGCTCTTGATATTTTTATAATGATTTCAGAAAACATTATCTGGCCAAATATGATTTTTATATTGTTTTCAGAGTAAGAATATTACCAATGCAACTTTACCAGTGTTGTTGCCATGCAACCTCTCCCTCCCTCCCAGTATTGCCAATTAAAATAGTATTTTACTTTGTTGCAATATTAGTTTTATTGTTTTAATGAAATGTATGCATTATCACTTAATATGCATGATTCTGAAAGCTCGTGTAACTAATGAGATTGCATTATATTTCAGAAACTTATTTCTGTCTTTTGTGTATTTTTCTTGGCTTAATAACATTTTTTTTTTTTTTTTTTTTTTTTTTTGCATGCCTTGGAGCATTATCTCATGCCTGTATAACAATTTGTAGATTTTAGATGTTCCTCATCAGATCATTCTTCTATTTTAAAAACCATTTCTTTTTTATACTGTAGTTATTATTATATTTTAGAATCCTAAATGTTTTAACTATTTTTTTTTTCAATTTATCCTAGTTCAGTTGACTTAATTAGGTTTAAAGTTCATTTGATATCAATTAATTAAAATAATCTGTTTAACTACTATAAATAAAAATTTTTGTGTGTGTGTGAAGTGCTACAGACATAGATTTAATAACTGAAAGATGATGTGCTTGAATATATTTTTGTTGTCTTTTATTTCCTTTTCATATATATAAATGTATATATTTCAAATTTCAGTTTTAATAAATGCAATCTCCAGTCTGTTCCCTGTGATGAATTACAATTATAATTCATTCATTATAGCTACATCCAATATTTCTCACAAATTTTAATGGCATCTCTATAAAAACAATTCTAAAATGGTGAATTTCTTTTATTGAGTAAAAGTTTGTCAGTAAAGGAAGTTTATTGAAATGGATTGAAAACATGGATGTACTCTCCCTTATTTTTAACCTGATTTTTTTTAGTGAAATCTTGATAAATAAAATCTAGAATTCCAGATATATTTCTGTGGTCTTACTTTATTTATAAAATTTGTTAATTAATTGTAATAGCATTTTTTAATACTATGTATCATGGTACCAAGTGGTGTGGAGAACAAAATTAGATTTGTTAAAATTTCAATCCTCCTTTAGAGTTTTCAATATTTGTAAACTTATATGTATGGCTTATTTGTATATGATTAATTAATTAAATTATGTCAGCCATTCATGAAGTTATATATATAAAAAAAATTGGTGGTTATTCTGAACTGATTTTTTCTATTTGTTGTTTGTGAATTGTTTATTTTCCAAATTTAAAAACTGTAACAGAAATTTCTTGAATGAAAGTTGAGAAGCGTTTTTTATTTATTTGGCTAAAAGGGAAGAAGTAGGAAAATTTTAAATTTTCATTTTAACATTCTCTTGTTGAATTTGTGTACCTAAATTCATGTAATGCACTGAATTTAATTTTTATTATTGTTTTGTAAATGATTTTTGCCTTTATTTGAATTTTACATGAATGACTCTTTTGTTCAGAGGAAAGAAGCTGAATGGTTTGGATTAACTGAAAGAGAAGCTGTTCAAAAACAAAGGTTATTAGAAGAAGAAACACAACCAGTACCTTTGAAGCATGCTTTCCGTCAGAAATATATAGAAGAGTTAAAAAGTAGTGATTATTTTGCCTTTATTTATTCTTTAGTTATTGTTTTATAACTGACTCTCTCTCTCTGATATATATAATATAATATGCCTGTGTGTATAATGATATTTTTAAATCTAATTTAAATATTCATTTCCAAATTTGTATCTTAATTTAGTCCATATTAACTTCTTTCTGAAATATTCACTTATTTCCTGATCTAATTCTACCTTTTTTATTTAATTAATGCTACATGCACTCTATAAAATACTTACTTTTGCATTTTGACATCCTCTGAGTGAAGGGATAAAAATCTTTAATGCTTGCAACATTCTTTTAAACATACCTAAAATTCCCTTGCCTAAATCTACACTTGACAAAGAAATTCCTATCAAAATTTCATTATAATCACTGAGGGGGAAATTTCTGTTCGTTTTGTTCTTTTGCACTTCTTTCAAGATGTGTCAGTTTCATCGTTTCTTGTATATAATATGTTTCCTAGGATGGAATAAATCGAAGTTAAAAATTCAAAAATGTCTTCTATTTGGCCCTGCAACTGCTAAATAAAATGTTATCTTTTTATTCATAGAAGAAAGATTTGTCCACATAATTATATGGTTTGGTTTATTTCCTTATGAGTTTAATCATTTGAATATGCTTATAGAAGTATTATAGATATCCCATATCTATATTCCTATTTGTTATACTCAGTATGTGTGATGTCATAAAAACTGCTTAAATCTGAAAATCGTTTTTAGGTGCCTTAAAAATGCTTACTTTTGAAAAAGGATCCTTACAGAGATCTGAATTTGTCATCTCAATTTCCTTATAAATTGCATAATCACATTTTTCTGTAATTTTAAAAAAATATTTTTACACAGTTTTGTCAAGTTTTTTTTTATTGTAGTTTTATGATTGAAATACTTTAGCTCTCAGCTTTAATTGGCATCACATATAATATTCTGAATTGCTAAATATAGAAATTGAGAACAAGAGAAAATATAATTTATTATCCCAGCTTTGTTGAATCTTATATGTTGTTGGATATATAAAATCAAATACAAAATGTTTCATCATATATGCTTCTACGTCAATGATGACATTTTCAGAGATGATGTATCCATGTAAATTGATTGCTAATTTTAAGAAATGTTGAAAAGGATCACAGAATTTTTATGGTTAATCTTGTAAAAATAAGTTTAATTTTTCATTAGCAATAGTTTCCATTACTATTTATATATATATATATTATCAAGTCAAAAAGACATCCTTTGTTGTAAAATGTAAAATATGATGCAAATCCAAAAATAAATATTAAAATTAAAAAAATACATATTTAAAACTATTTAAAAAATGTAATAAAAAGTATGCATTATTATAAAAAAAAACATCTTATATATTGAGTGCATATATTCATGTGTATAGAAAGGTACTTTTTTTTTTTTTTTGCTAACTTGCTTAATTGTGCAGTTATTCCTTACTATGCACCTTGTTACTGCATGCTAATGAAAAAAGTTTCAAAAATTTAATGTGTTTAATATTCATTACCTATAGTTATGCCAATAAATGAATATAATTTTCAGTGATTTATATTATAGTGCATTTTCTTTCGTCACTTTTTTTTTTTTTTTAAGATTTGTTAGTATGAACCTATAACCCTAAAAACTCAGCATTTTATTATGAATTTTTGATGATATTGAATCTTGTCTTATTTTTTTCCTCTATTAGGAAAAGCAGCAGGAGTAGTTGAGGAAAACGAAGGAACAACTGAAGCTGTTGAAGAGTAAGTCAAAAATAATAAAAATATAATGAAACATAAATATATTATATTTATCTCTTTTATTCCGATTGTATGATTATCTTTTGGGCTTTTTGGTGTAAAATTTAGTTTTTAGTTAAAATTTTTATTTTGACAATATCTGATTTTTATATTAATTGACACATCTGATAGTAAAAAAAAAAAAAAAAAAAAAAAAACCTTCAAATATATATTAATTTTTTGCAAAGATTATATGTTTTATAAATAGTTTATTTTTATTGTTATTCCTTTATAAGATTGAATTTTGTTCACTATAGAAATAAAATTCTATACTAATTTTTTAAAAATCTTTCCATTTTTATTTTAAAATGAATTTTATATAAAAATTCTTTACCTATTAAAAAAAAACAGAGGGTGATAACTTAACTTTTTTCTTTGCATTCATTTGCTTTAATATCTGATAGAAATGTATCGCTGATATCTAAGAATGATGCCAATTAGAAAATCTTCTCTGTGGTATTGCAGTACAATACAATAATATTAGTTATCTAACATGCTATATATCAGTTACTTTTATTTAGAATCCATTTAATTTTTTTAAAGATAAAAAGGTTGATGCAAAAATGTTGTATTCCTTGAAATTAAAAATTGACTGTCTTTAAACATAACCTATTCTATTCTTTTTTTCCATCGATAAAATTATAAAAATTTACTGTATAATATATTTTTATAAAAAGTGTATCTACATAATTATTTAAAAATTTATATAAGATAAAATTTATTAATTTGAGATAAAATTTGCTTTATGTGGATTATATATATCATTAATTTCTTCATTTTTTTACTCCAAATAAATCTTTTGTATTATAAAAACATTTCAAGCATTCTATTTTACTAAAAATGTATGTCGCATTTAGTTTCAGTGTATCTCCAATAGAACTTGATAAACTGTACATTATTATTTCACTTTAAAAGTTTTGTAGTTAACTTTAATAACAAACATTTCTCTTTTTGTAGACAAGAGGAGAGGTCTTGGCTTTCAAGATTTAATCCATTTTCAAGTAAAAAAAATGATGAAAAATAACATATTTATCTGCTTTTCGCTGGACTGAAATGTTTGTAAATATCTAGGAAATAAAAAAAAGTAACAACAATAAACTGATTGTCTTTTTAATGAAATAATTCTTTTTAAATTCTTTGAAGTTGATTTTTCATTTAATTTCTCTCCTTGATCAATAATATATATAGCCTACATAATTGAATTATATTGACTATAAAATAGACAGTCTACTTATTACTTTACATTTGCACTATTTCTTTTAAATATTAAATTTTAATAATTTTTTTTTATTTGAACTATATGTTATATAAAAATTAAATTCTTATTGCCATGTATCTAACAAATTTATTATTCTGTTGCAAAAGTAATGAGTGATTAAAATAATCTTCTAACTGAAGAGGAAACAAAATTCATTTTTTGAATATGTTTGTATAGGTTGCCCTATTAAAATGAATTTTGATTTTGATTCCTCAAATCTTAATTATAGTTATATATGTATAGCCATTAAATGTTATGTTTATAAAGAAAAAAGAACAAAATATTATGGAATGTTTAAAAAACATATTCTTGGAAATCTAGAACTATGGAATGAAGAGTTCTATTCTAAGAAATAGGGAATCAACTGTTATATGATTTATCGACACAGGAGCTCTCTGTGATTAATATTCCATTTATTGATGATATACAAATTTTCAGCATTGCATCAAAAAAGGTTCAAGAGAGTTTAGATGTTGGCATTGTATTTGCTGCAAAATATAGCATTAGTAATATAAGATACTATATTGTTAGAAGACTGAAAGGTTATTATGGCCCTATATGTTATTATATCTGTAAGTGCAACCTGCTGTAAATTGAAGAATCTATATCATGAAATATATCTACTGTAATGTTATTAATGTATAATTATTTTTGACATTTTATTCTGCTTAAATTAATTTTTATAATTCTTCTTAAATAATATTTAAATTCGTTAATATATTCACAGTACGTACTCGTAGAAAATTTTCAAACTATAACTACTTGCAGATAAAAGAATCGTGTTTATAAATTACATTCTATTACCTGCCATATATCACTTGTTTTACTAAATTAATTGATGAGTTTATCTTTCTGATGTTACTTTTTATTATTAAGTGCACAAATTAACTAAAAGTTGTATTAAAAACTTAGTTTTCAGGTAATTTGTATTGTTTTATATCTGTATGCATTTTTATTTTGAATTAAAAGAATATTAATAAATATAGAAACTGTAGAAGTATGAATTCCTGGCACAAAACAAAGGAATCTAATAATTTTAAATATTGATCAATTTACGTTATATTGTAGAGGGAATAATTTTGCATAAAATGTTTTCAATAATTAATTGTAAAATTTTGCTTACAGTTCATGTCAGAGAAATTTTTGCTTCAAAATGTAATTTTATGAGCAATCAGGTGCAGTTCTGCTATTGGGAATTATCTTTAAAGTACTAGTGAAAAAAGTGAGCCAAAAAAAATGAAAATAAATTAAAGTACACTTTGGCATATAATTGTTTTCTCAAAATAATATAAAAGATGTAATGTAATTTGTGACGGATTGCAGTTAATGCATGCAGATATTATTGAATATTAATGCATACAGGTCGGATACAGATATTAGCTAGATCACTCATAGAATAGACACTAGAATGCAGTTTGTAACAATTAACTTAAAATAATTAGTTGCAGATTGCATAATTTGTTTCAGTTTATTGTATTTGAAATATATTTTGTATATGTTTTGAAAGACACATCACTGTGTTATTTGCATTTATGACCTAAATGACATCGTATTTTATTACTGCCATTAATATGTTTTTTGTGCATATCTTTTTAATATCATATTCATTTTCTCACAGATGTTTTAAAAAATTTCATATGCAAGAAGAATTTTGTTCTGTTGGTGCAACTGACAATAGCTAACATAAAACACTAAAGTGTAACTATAAGAAAACTAGGTGCTCCAAAACTAAAATTTATTTCAAATTGTATTTGTCAGATATTTCTTATATCTGATAATATTTTTCTGTTTGTCAAATATTTCTTATTTTCAAATTTAAAAAAAAATCAATTCAATTATATATTTTCAATAAGGAAAAAAAATGAAAAAAAAATGAAAATGATAGATAGCTTATTATTTCTTAACACTTTGATATGATTTACAGAAAATAAAATTATAAAAGAATGTATCAAATTTTCCCTATCTAAGTAAAATCAAATTAATTTGAAAATTTTATTTTCATTAAATTTGTGTGTGCTTTTTTTTTGAAAAATTTAATAGTTTTCTGAAGTAAGTAATGTGTAATTTTCGAGTTCGAAATTAAAATTTTTACTGTTATACCATTCCTAAAAAACAATGCTTATATTTTGTTGTTAAAACTGTTCTCGCATCCTAAGTATTATTTGTTCACATTAGTTTAGGTAGTTGAGATTTTGCTGTAATTGTGTCAATGTGCTTTGATCATTAGATTTTTACACCATTATTAATTAATATTAGTAGCCAGTTATAAGTATAAAAGTGAATTAACAGTAATTATTGTTAATTACAAATCTGAAACTACTGGAGTTAAATATACATTCCAAGACATTTTTAAAAAAGAAAATTAAAGAATTTGAAATTCAAGGATTTAAAAAAATCATTATTGTAAACCTTATATACTTTAAAATGTGCATATTTTTTGGACTAAGTCAGTGTAGGATAATATCATTAATTTGCTGATTCTTAATCACTTTTGTGAGAAAGTTTATGCTGCTGCGTAATGGAACCTATTGAAACTAAAAATTTATATTAAAGTAATTTAAGACAATCATAATATTTTTTTCTTTTACTTAAATGAAACAGTTCGATTTTTATTATAAGTTTTGCGGCTTGAAATAAAAATTCTATTGCAAATATTGTCATTGCATTATGTGTCGAAATGCAAAAGTATCTATTAAGGATAACCAGATGGCCAGATCCTTTCTTTATGACAGAGATTCAGTTAACCGCATATCCTAAACTCTTGACATCCATGAGTGTTCTGAATCGCTGTCAGCGCGACAACAAAGGGCTAGAAATTCCTAAGCATATCGAAAGTATTCCCCATCATTCAAGTGAAGGAATGTGATTTCACCAAATTATGCCTACCAAGGGAACACCAGCAGTTGAAAGAAAAGACAAATTTATATATTAATTTGTTTAATATAGTTGTGATGGCTAAGAATGGTTTTAAAAAAATTAAATAATTTAGACAGGAAAATTTTTACCTGCATGTGTTACAACATGGCAAATAGTATCAACAGAGAATTAAGCTGTTGGCAAAGATGGTGTTAAAATGTGAACTTCAGTGAGTGAATACAGCCTTTGGGCATGCCATTATACGCAAATTGATTTTCTTGATTTAGTTCCATAAATTTATATATTTTGAGAACAAGGACTGGCGCAGATTGTGTTTGGGGAAAATTGGTTACTTTGCAAATGAAATTTTGGATTTATTTTTGAACAAATGCTTTATTTGATGAAAGCATTATAATAGCAAAGATTTAAAATGACTCAGAGGTAAAAATTTCAAAACTGGTAACATCTCTATGAAGATTTCCTTTAAATTTTTAGTACTATTTTTTCATTCTAAATCTAACTTATGTCACTTACGCTTCTTTGAAAACCAAGATCGTCTGTGAACCACTGTTCTTGTTCTTTCCTGTAATTTTATTTTTAAAAATTAAGACAAGAAAATATATCTGAAAATAAAAAATAATGAAAGAATAAGGAATCCTTCTTTTTTAATGATTTATTTTCTGTCTTTCGTTTCTTTAGATTTTTTACTTTATAACATAAATCGCTTGACCTTTGTCCGAATATAGTTATATAATCTTGATCTGAAACATAAAAATATCAATTTAAAATCAACTTGCTTTGTTAAATTCCTGAGTCAATAATGATATAAATAAAACAAAATGTAAAATCTGTTACAATTTTACACATTTTTTTAGAAACTACATTGTTTTATCATATAATTAAAACTCATGTATAAATCTTAATGTTTGTTTCCATGCAGGCCTAAAACAGTATAGTCTACTTGATTTCTTTATTCCAAATGCAAAGTAGTTTCTGAATCAAAGCCCTTACTAGCCACTGAAAATTTGATTTTTTTCTCTAAAATGGGAAGAAGAATCACTGTAATACTTAATTTATTCCATTGTTTTCTTCAAATTGCTCTTATCTAATATTTGAGGTAGTCACTTTTCTGAACGACTCGGAATAAAAGAATCAGAAGAAAAAAAACATGGAAAAATTCAAAGAGAAAGCATGCATTAGTTGCACAATAGTTACTAACAATATACAATTTTTTTTTCATTTGTGACTTCACTTCTTTTCATGTTTCTCGAAAATGTTGAAGAAATCACCGACCACACAAGCGATATTTTATAATTTTTTCTTATAAATTATAAAATATTTTTAACAATTTGTGTTAATTTTACTTCCTTAAATAAATATTAAATCTTGTTTATATAAATGAAAAAAGACGCTTTTAGTTCTGATCTTTTTTTTAAGATTATTCTTCAATCAAAAATGTTGTTGTTACTTATGGTAACTGTCATAGACAAGCCCGCTGACGAAGTCACCGATTTTAACCCGAGTTTTTGAGCAATAGATTCTGAAGGTAAAGGCCCTTGAGCTCCCGAGGGCAGAAATCTGACCTCTAGCTCATATGAAGATGACACACACACTCGCTATTTCGAATATGCTATTTAGCTCATATGTTGAACGGATAACGCAATTGCGCCACTTGCCTCGCCTTTGAAGGCATATGAATATTTAACGATAGGTATATGAAATGATTGCTACCTGCACATTGTCTTGCATAATTTCATACCACTTTTGAACTCCAAGTTGTATATAGTGAATTACAAAATTAAATCGACGTATTTGACACATTTCATGTGAATTTGAAATCGCTTAATTAAAATGAGAATCATGTGCTAGCATTGATTCCTAGTTTCCGACTGAAGTGTCTTGTTTTATAATGTCCAAAGCATTTTTTATTTATTGGTCTTTAAAATTACCGCATGCTTATTTATTCTTTAAAATACTGTATTTAAATGGTAATTAACTCATAGAAGAAATACTTCTGTTTACAGAAATCTGAAGTTGGAATCATAACAATAAAAAAAAAAGAATCCTTTTTTGTATGGGACATGTTTTATTTTTGTTTGCAAAAGATGCTGAACTAGAATTATAATTCTATTTTGCTAAAGAACATCAACTAGAATTATGATGCAACTTTCGTATTTTCTTGTGAGATCTTGTTCGTATAAGATTCGTGTCACTGCCATGCCACCAAAATCAATAAATACTCAAATTTCCTAAACTTATATTTGACTGCTGGTACACAACTGGAGTATCCTTGTTTTTCAACATCAACTCTTCCCTCTTTTTCGCCTGCCTCCTATCTTTCGCTCTGCGGTTTTGGAACCAGATTTTGATTTGCCTCTCTGACAAATTCAATGAGGACGCTAATTCTACTTTTCTTCTTATGGTGATGTACCTACTGTAGTGGAATTCTTTTTCTAGTTCCAATCGTTGGTGATCTGTGTAAACTATTCTGTACTTATCTTTGGTTCTTGTCCTGCCTGCAAAAGAAAAAAGAAAGACAAAAATCTTAAGAATGTGTTCGTATAATTTATGCTTAGTCTGCAAATTAATGATGAGAAAACTGCATCACAAAGATAAAAATATTTCCAAATGGATATTAATAACAAAAATTTATTAGTAAATAAATCCATGCAAAATTTTAATTCCTTCAAATTATTCATCACAAACAAAACAAAATAATAATACCCCTTAGCTTAAACCAAGTAGACTATGTAAAAAAATTAGAAAAAAGGAACTTATGTACTGATTTTTTTATTTATCGCTGTAGGTGTTATATTAAATGTGAAAAAATTTCGACGGTTGCAATAATATTTAGAATTTATTGAAGTAATCTGCCATATAGAAAAAAAAATCAGCCCTCTGCCCTCCCACTTTTTTTTTCTACGCATTTATTTTTGTTCTCAAAATTGTAACATAAGCAAATTTATTGTACCCGAAATATGCATGATAGTTATTTAAGATGGGAAGAATGGTAAAAGTTCGGGTATCGGTTAGTGTAATAAGGAGCCGCTCATACAAGAACAGAACATCTGTTTAGAAACATATTTGTTATCTTTTATAGACGGAGCATATTCAATCAATTTACTTCTATTACTAATTATTTCATTTTTAACATATATAAATTTTGTTGATAAACCCATTTTATTTGATATAACATAGTCATTCGCTCAGTGGCAATGTGAAGACAAGTAGCACCAGGGCCATTGTATGATTATTTCGTCTTCTATCGTCAATTTGTTTTAGCACCAGTAAATGGTGTCTGGGGCATGACCTAATTGTTTTTGCCTATATATCATATTAATTTTAAAAAAACATAAATGCACCAAGACTAGCTCTGAGTTATCTATACCTCTTTACCTTCTAGTATTTACACCACCGCATTCGTTGAGTTTATGCAAGAACAATAACTTCGAGGCTACTGATGTTGTATAATTAGAATTGTTGTGGTTTGTTAAAATATAATATTTACATTTTCTGTATTGATATAAAGCAAAATTAATGGCAATGCACCACTGCAATAATTATTATGGGACAATTATTATTTCAAATATTGAGAAAATGAATTTCTTATAATATCAAACAAATGCTGATTACTTAATCCGAGAAACGAGCTGTGTATTTTATTGTATTAATCAAATAACTAGTTGCAATAATTTATTTAAATAAATTGAAATTGCTTACTACAATGACAGTATTGCTTTCAATCGATAATATTTTCTTGTTATCCATTATTCGTTACTTGGAGAATATGTAATTCTGTAAGACAAACATCGATGATATCTGGAAGTAGTTATTATTTTCTGGTAGTCATTTCATGAAGACATGTTTTACACTTATTACTGGGAGAAATTTATAAAACTTTTGACAATATATATCACATAACTATTTCACACTGCTGAGAAATTGTATACTCCTCTTTTATGAAAAATTATTGGATGGTAAAAAAGAAATGTTTATTCAAAATGGATTAAGAAAAAGTACTCAAATTAATGAAAAGGATTGTCTGTAATTATTTGTTTTATCTAAGTTATTTTTATGAACTTATTATTTTATTTAACTTTTTATTTATTTCTCTGCATTTCTATATTTGAATGCAAAAAATTCATTAGCACAGTTAATTCGGGTGGCAAGTTTCTTTTATAATATATACAAGAAATTGACCGAGGAACTTTATCTTCATCAGTTTTCATTATTTAGATGTGAAAAAAATGCCTAATTTCAATCTAACCTTCTAGTTTCTCTTCTACTTGAATTCAATTTGTAGGTTTCATTAAATTTAATTCATTTTAAACTAAGCTTTAAATGCGAAATCACATTATATCAGCTTTAAAATGCAGGATACTCTTCTGCATATGAGTTGTTGAATGAGCTTTTAATTAAAAGGTCTAATTGACTAAATAAAGACTGAAAATGAAAACGCAGTAAAAGCCAAATTGCAAATTTTACAAAAGAACGAAATTTTTTTTATGTGAGCCTTTTTTTGACATTTGTTACCTTTTCTAATGGTACTGGCATTAATTTTTTTAAAAACTTTTATTACAATCTATTTCAGGTATCGAACTGTTTGGTGAAAAAAAATTATGCATAAAAAATCTTCTTAATTCTAA
Organism: Argiope aurantia; assembly: GCA_026543865.1. Taxonomy (NCBI): domain Eukaryota; kingdom Metazoa; phylum Arthropoda; class Arachnida; order Araneae; family Araneidae; genus Argiope; species Argiope aurantia. The sequence continues at coordinate 97,329 of JAPMOR010060904.1, read as the reverse complement.
ATAAATGAAATAACTGTAAAAGATAACAATTAAAAATAAAAGATCTTGTAATGATCGTAAAACTTGACTATAGTCTGTGTATTTTCTGTAGGATGTTCAAGGTCGCATTTTTTACCGCGTTACTGGTACCAGATAACCAATAACGAGGTAGAAAGTGTGTCCTTGAACCACCTACAGAAAATACACAGACTATAAATGAAGCTATCTTAGAATCTGCAGTCTATTACGCTCTCAAAGTTTTTGACACATGCGTACCAAATTTCATTAAACTTTATTAAATTGTTTTTAAGATACCAAGTTTTTCCTGAACTAATCATAGTAAAATATTCATTCTTCAAAAAATGTACTTGCGAGTTAGCCTTATAAATGCATTTAAAAAAACAAATACTTTCTCGAAATTTTATTAACAGAATTATTGAAATAAGCAAACTAGCTCTGTAGGTAAAGAGATGAAACAAACATTTCAAATATTATTTGAATATTCATGTCCCTGCATTCTCCAGATACTCAATACGATACTTCTACTATTGCAAAGATCTACAAAGACCTGCGCCAGATATTTAGGGTATGTAAAATAGTTATATGTTATTTTAGGTTGAAAATTTTGGTCTTGACTATGATGCTGAAAGAAAAATTCTTTTCTACTTCTTTCTACATTTTAGATTACAAATTTTCAATTATTAATAATATATCTTCACATCCACGCCTGCGGTGATTAGAAATGAGGAAATGATGACGCCTAGACCTTAGCTACCGTGGATCGCGAGGCGGCTCTCTTGTTTGCCGTTAGTGTGAGAACAGCTTCAAAAGCAGCCGAGAACCTGATATCGTACTCCCTATCAGTGTACCCTCTTCTGTTTGAGGAGTTGACAATTGACGCCGACAACATGGATGGCGTGTTATGTGCCGCCGCAGATAATGCGTTTTCTCTAGATCCGGCCTGCAGTTGGTAACTCAATCCGTTCAATCAGAATCTTGTACGCTGTATATTATAAAGTGGCAATTATTTTATTCAGTGATTTGAAGTCTGCATTTATAATCATGGAATTATTTAATTATACGTTCAATGTTAAAAAAAAAGAGGTAAAATATTTTTCTTCAGGCTGCGAAAAGCAGTCCAGTGATTTCAAAGAAAATACGTCTTACTCCGTTTGAAAAATTAACCAACTAACCAATGTGCCTAACTATTAACCAATGTACCTAACCATTCATATTTAGTATTCAAATCAGTAATACAAATTAATTATTCAAATTCACCCAAAAAGTTGAATAATGGGGTTTGTAATGAATTTTCACACACAATAATATCAAGTTTTTTAAAATTGAGTTTGTTGCAGTAGTGCAAAAAATAAACAAGCATAATGAATTAACACTATTAATCCTTTTGCAATAAAGGTATATTCAAGTATTAAGATTTTAAAATCTGTTTTAAGTTTGGTATTGGAAAATATCAGGATAGGAAATTTATAAAAATAGTCGACTCAATTGTTTATTTGCTTCTTTTTCAAACTTTTTCTACGGGATACTTTTTTACTCGTTAAGTTTCTTTCTTTCTTTTTTTTTTTAAATTCCTGAATTAAAAATAATGTTATCCTTTTGGATATAAGCTAGATAATATTAAAAATTATATCAAAAATATTATTTATGGCAATACAGGACAATAAGATTAAAATTTGAATATAATCAATATTTTTATTTTGAATAATAAATGCAACACAACGTTACATAGAAGAAATATGTATTTTTAACTCGTTAAAAAGGTATAATTTTATTTTTAAAACCAAATTTTATCATCATTTTATATATGCAGAGCTGTAAAATCTGATGTCATAAGATCGACCATTCATCTAAGGCTATTGGCTAAGAGAATGCTTAATCAATTGAGAATAAATACCACTACTATTCTTGAACAAGGCAAGCAATCATCCACTCTCCAAGAGCGAATAAAAATTAAACTCGACAGTAACTTTATTTTGCAGTCCATCCGATTATGTTGAATATTTTTCCGGCTAGTTGCTGCATATATTTTTATCAAATGCATTGATTAATGGTTTCACATGAAATCTCTTAATCGTGATGGACAGATATTTGAAACTTGGCAAATGTTTACCTAGAAATCGTTTTTCGAAGTCATTCTTTAATAATGACCCCACCCCTCTAGTAACTACGTATTCAAATGCCTTTTCTTAATTTTATCACCCTAATAAATATTAGTTGTTTTCCAAATCGAATATTATTTTAATATGGAAGAAATTTCCAATCTTAGATTTTTAAGCATTTGAATTATAATAAAGAAAATTGCGGACATTGGCCAAAGAGATATTATTTCCAGCATAAAAAGAAAAAAAAATCAAATTCAATTTATCATCGTCCTTTAACAATTTGCATTCGAAGACTTTCTTCGAACAATTTGCCTCAACAAATTAAGTGGTAATCGAATGCAGAAGACTAGAGGGACTTGTATTCTATGATTTTTTGCTTTACATCTAAAGATGTAACCAGAAAATGTATTCTTTGTGGGATATTGCTCGTGAAACTTGGGTAGGAAATACTAGTGTTTTCATATAATACATAAAAAAACAAACACAATAACGATTCTGATAGAATAAAATGGTTTCAAGACAACCAGATTTTTTTAAATTTAGATATAAATAAAATAAAAGTTGATTTATTTTACAAGGTTAATACTATCAATATATTAATTCGTGAAAATTAAAATATGTGTTGTAATTAAAATGGATTCGATTTCGATTATTATTTTTCAAAATTTCTGGAGTTACATAAACATGCTCAATTGCCACAGTAATCGTCATTTAATAGTTAAGGTAATGTTATTAATATTATAAGCAAAGGCATTTATAGTTGGTAAACTTTCGATTTAACTTTGATTAATAATAAAACCTGCTTAGCTTTAGTCGCGCTATTTTAATTACCATAATTATGTTTTATGACTGGCAAAGGTGAGTAAATGTATGAATATATAATTTCTTCAAACATTTTTAGCGTGTTTTTATTTCAGTGTTCTCAATTTAGTTTTTAAAAAAAGTAAATTTGGAACTAATTAATTAAGTAAAAGTAATTTACTATATTAGTATAAATTTTTAGATTCTGTCTACCAAGAAATAAGAGAAGTAAACGAATTATGAATTAATACAAATATCGTTTTCTCTTGCTTTATTAATTTATTTTAATACATCGGCTGCATTTCTACCCAATTCGTCTGCAGAAATTCCGAATTCTTTTATCTCCTTAGAGTTATGGGAAAAAAAGAACAGTTTTTATAACTATTTCTTTTTAGATTTATTGCGGAATTTTTTTTGTGTGTGAATGTAATAGAAATGAATTTATCTATTTATGATCTCAAAGATATTAATACATTGTTGAATAATTGTGAGTTTTAGAGCATGGATTTGGGTTTTATCTGTTCCAATAAAATGCTTTTTTTTTCTTTTTTTTTTAACTTGTGATGACTTCTACTTTCATTATAACCGATGTGGATGGGAATCTTATTTTGATAAAATTCTTTGATGCTCTTGCATTCAACAGATATTTAATTCTAATAAATTTAAAGCTTTTGCATCAGAGAATGGATCAATGTAATTACTGTCTGATATGAAATATTTTCATAGAACTCTTCTTAAATTTAATTTGAGATGAAGCTGCTCTTAAATGAAATCATTCCTTGATTTCTGCTCAAATTTTTATTTGGTGTATTTTGTAAAAAGGAAAAAAATTGCAACGGAGTAAAACTCAAATTAATATTTTACTAAAACAATGTATAGGTAGTTATGCAAAAAAAAAAAAAAAAAAAAAAAAAAAGTCAAATTATGAACGAGTCAAAATTAGTTAATTTTTTTTAACCATTCAAATATATAATTAATTTGAGGAACGCCTTACGAATTAGAATTGCTGAGTTCTAAGGCATTTCGTTTGGTTCGTTGGAGAAAATTAATATCGTTTTAGATTTTATTTGTATTGACTACATAATTTTTCAATGAAAGGCAGCTGTTCGAGATTGCTTAGTTTTTGAAAGTAGATCAAACTTTGAATTTCAATACTAGATTTTTTTTTCTTTTAATAAAATACATATTGCATTTTAACTTGCCGGGTATTCAAGATTCAAAATACAATTCCTAATTCCTAAGATTTAAGACGTTAGTGGAATATGGACATTTAAATGTTTATGAGAATTTAAGCCAGTTGTAAGAAAATAGAGCAGAAAATAATTAGAAAGCTTACAGTTTACATGATGACAAGCATCACAAATAACTTTTTACTTACTTCGCCTTAACTTATTCGCTAAATTTTTCTGGTAAAAGAAATTATTTCAAAAGATTTTTGTGAAAATTAATGTTGATAATCCAGTAGAAAATAGCGCCCAAAATATGATATCAGAAAATTAAATGTGCTTTTATTAAATGTACCTCTGTTCAATCCTAATTCCAAACTCATTTTTCTTCGAGCACATTTAATCGAGGACTCCTATTTAACACACTCAAAAAATACTTTTTAAACACTGCTCGGATCGCAATTATTTTCTGCAAACCCATTTAAACTGTCAATTCGAAATATAACGGCACTTATTTTTCCCAAACAACCACGACATGTGGGTACGATATTCAAATTCTTCTCAACATAACAAGTGAATGAGGGGGAAAAAAATGAATAAATAAAAGAGCTCTCATTTAAAAGACCATTCCGGACCGAATGGAAAATGTATTACTAAGAACGATTTCTCGCTGAATGGTCGATTATCGCCGGAATGGTGTAACGAGTCCCCGCGGCCCTCCCATTCGTTTCACGGCGAGTCGAACGACCGTGCGGCCGTCCCCGCGGTCGTTCATCATGGACCGGTATATTCCCTTCGGTTGGCCCAGAAATGCGTAAGCGAGGATTTCTGTTATGGTTTGTAAGTGGCACGGGAAAACGTGTTGCCCCATCCGGAGAATTGAACTTTTTTTTTTCTTTTTCTTTTTGTGGCACCTCTATTCGCCTTGTCTTCATTATTTTTCTTTCAGAGATGTTGTTATTCAAGTTCAACGATTCTGGAAAGCTTCTGCTGAAAGTGATTCTGTATATTTTAGGAATCGGATACCGAAATGAACGTGTAAATTTTATTTCATATTAAGTGGTATAAATATTTAGTTTGAAGTTTTTAAAACACATATTTATCTTGTAATTGTTTGTGCTTAATTTTATAAACATTTAGAGTTATTCAAAAGAATTTAATTCCTAAGTATTCTAAAAGTTTTAAAAATGGACAAGCTTAACGGTTTCTAATACAAGGATTTTCCGTCTGACGTTATAAATATTTATTACTTATAAAAATATTTATTTAAGCAATGAAACAAGTTTTTTATTGGTTTGAAAACACCGCTTTGGTTCTATGTTGTTATTTCATTGAAATATTCCAAGCTTCTTTTTGTTGTATATTTAATTTTCAGTATTGAGAAGTTTTTTTTATTCCTCTTTAGGATGTGAGGTATTCATATTAATTTTATTGAAAGAGGGTTGTATTTTTGATATTTTTATATACAGAATGATATATAATTAAATTTTCAAGAAGTCTGCTCCCCCCTTCTATTTCTTTCTTATTTTATTATTCAAGATTTAATGCAATTCTACTTATTCACTATTTATAGTTTATGCGCTTGTCTGTTTCATGGTTGTGCAGCAAATCACTATTTATAATCACTAATTGTTTGTTCAATATGTCACTAGGCTCCATAAAAAAGAAATTTGTCAATATTGTTAATAAGAAAGTATTTAGAATTTTAATAACACATTCATATGGTGAAGAAATTTCAGAATTTTCATTTCATGGAATTGAACATTTTAGAAAATTTACAAATAACGGACGAAATTCGATAAAATGGGTTCTGGATATAATAGATAGTTGTCATATACCTTCATAAAATAATTAAAGAGACTAAGATTCCTTGAAAATCTCTTTGAAACGTATTATAAAAGTTGCAAAGCAACATTTTTTATTCCGTAATTTGCATTTCAGTACCGCTTATTTATTTTCAAGAGTAATGTCTGACGATTGGAATACCAATGAAAGGACTCTCTTTCTTCTTACTCAGTCCGCTTAATTGTTTTTATTTATTTACAAAACTCGTTGATTTGTACTGATGTATATAAAACTTTTTATGTATTACAAATTGAGATATTAATTCCATCATCTAAGAAAAGCGGCAGTTAAATTGATTTGTTTATTACTGAGTGAGTAGTATTACATATTTTCATGCTGCAATATCCGGGGAAAGAGACTGTACATATATATACAGCAATTAAGAGCTAAAATTCTGACATCTTTAAAATGTTTTACATAGCTCATTAAAATTCGATAATTCCATTATTTACAATATTTTATTTACAGTATAAATAGGGCATCATTTTATCCTATCATTTTTTAAACAGTCTTTGATATTTAGTTAGATGCTCAAACACTTTGAGTAAAGAAATAGAAGCAGTGAATTAATAAAAAATATTTCACTCTTACACTTTCCTTTCTTTCTAAATGATTAAGGAAGAAAAAATTGAATTTACTTAACTTAAAACTTTAATAAAATTACCTATTCAGAAAAAAAAATTAGTTAATTGAAAAGAATATATAGTTAACCGAAGAATGAGATATTTTATAACTTTTATACGATTTAATTAATTATAAGATTATTTTATATAACCATCAGAATGCTTATTATTAGAATGTGCCATTCCATCGGACTCTATCCATATTTAATGGACACTTGCAATTTTTTACCACAGTGGTTTCAAATATTACCCCTTCACTTTTTTTAGAAAACGCATCAAAGGATAAGGCCTTGTATCTGTATATGCATACCTATGAAAATCTCAAAATATCCCGAATTATCACAAGTACCCGTCTTCTGCTATTTTATGTTGTGATTGACAATTAAAATTTATAACCCCAAAGGCAGGTTACATCAAGTAGGAAATTAAGACTAGTTTTTTATTCAAGTAAAGTTGGTGTTGAATAGTTTTAGTTTCTATTGAAATTCGATTCATTGAATTTCTGAAGTGAAAATCATAGCATATTTCAACTTTTGAACATATTATCTTTTATCGTTAATTTTGCTTTGATAATTTCTTATAAGAGCAAAATACATTTAACAATAAAACAGCTTAAAACCAGGCATTTATAAGCATCTTGTTATGATGAATATTTTACTTACTTGTTACTACGATTAATTATAATTATTACTGGATACAGCGACGAATAGTATTATATGAAATATTCTAAATAATTCTGTCTTAAAGAATAATGAGTTAGACAAAGAAAAGAACAATAAGCAAGAACACCAAGAATTGAAAGAAATTTGTTAAGATAAAACTGGTTTATTTGAAACTCACTCATAAAAGGAAATTCATATTGAATACCTATTATTAAACAAGAAGAACTTAATTGAATTGAATTAGAATTGAATTGAGTGATTCATAATCAAGTGAGACATTTCGAATATTTTAGGTCAATTTGATTTTGGATTTAATTGCGCAACTTCATACGAAGTAAGAACATAACTTTGAAATGTGACATAAGATAAGTTGTATGACACATATTATTTAATATATGACAGTGACATCACGCGAATTGATTCTGTTGTAATACAAAAGTAATCGAAGCATATAGTAAATATATATTTACTGGTGATATAACATTTGCCATGGATCTCTCCGAGATTCAATGTTTTGGAACATTTGTGAAAAAAAAAATTTCTTTTCATATTTAAGAAAATTTAAAGCAAAACCAAACTTCTCTGCTACAGACTACACACTCGACCTAAGGTTTTTAAAGGCAGGAATACTTTACGAATTCAATTAAAAACTGAACAACAACAAAATAAAAACTTAAGCAAAATAGGCATTACCGATAGCAGTATTAATGTAGAAAAAATATAGTTGAAATAATAGCATTAAATGAATATTGAAGAAATTGTTATCATACATTCATTTTTTAAAAATGCATATGTCAAAAATACACAATTCTGCTTTAAAAAACTGCATTTCTGCTTTACATACTTGCTCTGTTTTAAAAAACTGCATACTTCATAAATAATGTTCACTAGTTTCAAATACATTTTGTACATATAAAATTTTAATAATTACAAATTAGAGTAGTAATTTTTTATAAAATATAATATTCTTGTAATAGTTCTAAAAAGATAAAGAATAATGAAATTAGTTAAAATACTTTGCAATATTTATACTATGTTTAGTAATGATGCTTTTTAAATTATTTTAGCAGCTGATGATTTATTGATGAAACTTTTATACTTTAATTCATAAAAGTTCATGATATCACAAAAAAGGATTTCTGTAGTTAAAATGGCGAACATTAATATAACTAAAAGCATATGCTCATAACTATAAGTTTAGCAAAAATTTAATTGTTTAATGATTTACATTATTACAAATATAAAGCTAAAAAAATTATTTGAACATTGCATGATGAAATATTCTACTCTCTTATATGTGTTTCTTCTTTCTGAAATGAAAGTTTTCATACTAATGTTTTAAGAACCTTACGATTACTGATTTTATTCTAAAATAAAGAAAAAAATTTATTACAAATTTATTTTATTTGAAAGAAAAAGAGTAGTATGATATCTATTCGACGTATGAATTGTTATACTTAAGAAATATTCATCAGAATAAGAAATATTTAGTTCAATGATTATAATAAACTCAAGAACAGTATTTGATAAAATATTTCTTACTTTAATAAAGAATAAAGAAGCATGTCTATTTCCATTTAATGCTTCCTTAATATTAAATAATTTACATTTAGCAATTTTACATTTGTATATAATTTATATAAAATGCATTTAATAATATCTACTGATTAGAATCACATATCTTATTTAACATCTAGTAACTGATATTAAAAAGGATGGTTTATATTCCAGCTTTGAAACACACACACACACAAATAAACAAACAAACAATAATTTTCCAAAGATAAAAGAATATGCTATTAGTATTTCAAGAAAACTTATCAATAATAATCAAATTAAAAATCACTTAAAAATTTTAATACATGTTCATGATTTCATAGAGGAAAAATAAAATAATCTAATTTTATACAGTTAAAAAATATACAGTAAACACTTACCTATGCTAAAATCATATCGTTCTCTTTTCATAAAACGCTCATGTTTGTGATATTAATCATTTAAAGTGATTTTTCGATTATCTTGGTATTTGTTCACCTGAATGAGAAAGGATGAACCTCTTCACGTTTAAAACAAAGTCATTATGGGTCCGTTTAAAGGGATGAAAGTACACGTGCATTATAAAAAAAAATCACTAAATAAGAATTAGGACTAACCTGAACGGGTATAATTGCAATCATTTACTTCATTTTGAGTTTCACCTAAAGTACAAAAATTTAATGAAAAATGTATATTAAAAAAACTTAGTATATATCAGTACTTCATTTTGAATTTCATCTAAAGCACAAAAATCTAATGAAAAATGTATATTAAAATCAATTTAGTATACACAATTACAAATTGACTGAATTTTTTAGAAACTCAGTATACTTCAATCAGTTTGCCGAGAAAGTTCCTCAATGGTAATTTTTTTATTTAATGTAATAAACTAGCTGCAAAACAAAAACTTTAAGGATCATTCTTTTTTATTTATTTGCAATATACAAAAATTATTTTCCTCCCGACAAATTTTTGAAGTATACTGTGATTATTGTAAACTAATATATTGTAAATATTCTAAACTAATATAACATAACTAATATAACATAAATTAATATAACATAACATTTGACATAAATTATGCTGAAATGTTTCCGATTTAGTGTGTGAATCAGTTTTGAGAGTATTAGAATGCAAAAATATTTTGCTCCAGTTTTGCTTTTGTATTTCACAAGCGATCTTTGTATAGCTCTACCTCCCAACTTTCGAGTCCAAAGAAACGTTAAGCTAATATATTGACATACAAGCTCGAATTTAATCTTAAAGAGTGCAAATGTTCATACATCATTTCTATCTTTAATCCTTTTTATATCCATGACTCCCCTCTGACAGAGATGGCTGGCAAAGACTACCAATAATATATGCATTCTGGATGAATAGAAATGAAGTTTGGCGATTCACTACTATTGATGTTCATAAATGAATTTTACTTCGATAATGGTGCAGTGATCATTTTCCTAGTGCGTGAAGAAAGCTGTACAGGAATTTAGTTTTTGATGCAGATGATAAGGAAAAATTGAATTTAAGAGTGTTTTTTTTCTGTCCTTTTATTTCAACATGAGATAGTTAGAACGAAGCTTAATTCTTTCCTTCTTTGGCTTTGTCTGGCCCTTCGTCGTGCAGAAGTATCTATGCATAAACCCTCAAATGAAAACTTTTATTATTATTATTAAAATCGAAGTAAATCAAGGGATATCCAAATAACAGAAAAAATGCATTGCCAGATGCATTTTTTAAATTTTGGCAATAAATTTTAGTAATAACCTATCTAACTGGTTGTGAATCAGCGTTAATATAAAATAATAAAAACTTATCGTTAGAAATGGCATAAAGAAATAAGTGGAATGGAAAGTTTATGACACCATTACTATTTTTTTTTAAATTTTTATTCTTGCTGCACTTTATTCGCACATAAATAAATCAGTCAATTTAAGTACTTAAAAAAAACTGTTTTAGTTGCCAGGCTCCAGTCAGAAGTTAGGATTTCGCATCCGATAATAACGCAAACCAAAATGGAGGGGGTATTTTTAACTCTACGCAACATTATATATACTAATGACAAATAGAGGCACGAATGATAGAACAAAATTGTCAATATGTAGATTTTCTCCTTTTTATTCATATATTTGTTTTATATTTCTCATTTGGCACTATTCGCATTCTTTTTCTTTATTCTGTTACTATTTAACTATCTTTATTTTACTTCGTTTTATTTTGCATTGTTATTATTATCAATTTATTTTGATGATTTTTTTTCCTTTTCATATTATTGTTTCCTTTGTATATATGTAAAACAAGAACGTTTTTTGTTTTGTTTTTTCCTTAAAGGAGAAATATGTTTGGAAATCTTTAAATAAAAGCCTTTTATTTGTTCATGGATGTTACGGGAAAAGAAGATTTTAGGATGAATTTAAAAGGTTATCTCTTCCAATCATGTACAAACACCAGCGTAGCCCAGCACAGGCATTCAGAAATTATTAAAATAGAAGCGTGGGAAAGCATTTTGAACCTTATAGTTTCAGAAGGGAATTAAGTTGAGGCAACATCTTGGGTTCGGTACAGATTAGATTCAGCGTAGGAAATATAGACACGCTCCTCCGCACATTGCAAAATCAGTGATGCATCTGTTCAACAGGCATTTTGTAAATGACAGAATTGTCAACCGTCGTTTCCTGGTCTTCTAAATCACCGGGCCCCAGTCTTTGAGACTCCTGGCTGTGAGGTTATCTTAAAAAATCTGTGCTTAGGTCATTAAGCACAGTAATTGAATAGTTTAGCAAATTTAGTTGAATAGAAAGTATGGATTAAGAACACTTTCACAACGTGACCCCTGAGACACTCCGGTCTGTTGTGGATCATGTTATTTATCGATTTCAACTTGTGGTCGAAAATGATGGACATCATATTGAATATGCCTTGTGCAAGTCTAACAATAATTGATAAATGTTTTAATTGTAGCTTTTTGGGGGGCTAAAGTTACAGGAAATTGTGTTAGTATTCAATTTTTTATTAACTTATTTTGTTTGTAATTAGGCTAAATTTATTTTTTGTGGTAGATCAATTCTCCATCACTTGATATTTACATTTTTATGCTGAATGGACTGGATCGAACTTTCAATGTTATTAATTTTCATGACCATCAAAATTTAACCAATTAATTTTAATCATAATTTTTGTAATTATAAAAGAAATTTTATAAAGATATAAAGATTATTTTTATTTACTAGGTTAGAGAGTTCTCCCATGATTTGATAACTATATAAATTTTATGCTCGTTAGACTTGATTGAATAACCACTGAGAATCAATCGGGGCAATTTTTCGGGAAGGGAAATAATTGCTGATTGAATAATAGAAATCTATTATTCGGATTTATTTCAGATTTATTTAAGTAGAATATAGCAGAGTGCGATGTGTTTCTCTTTCCCTCTCTCTTTTGAAATTATATATATTTGTAAAGTATGTACTTTTACATTTTCAAGTATATATAATTTTCCAAGTTACATATACTTATAAAACTTCATTTCGATTTCAAAATAAATTGTTTATTTCAATGCAAGATGAAAATCATTTTAAATAGTAGATAGGTTCACCTGTCACTGATAACTATCTAATCGAATCGAACCGCTGATCATTTGATCTAACTTTTGATGCTGCTAGAACCTTCGTGGTAATTCACAGTAAGTCTTTGTATTAGTTCCAGATTTGATTCGAAAACATGACAAGGAAATCGGTTTTCGCTGATTAAATTGTCTATATTGATAAGAATAAATTTTGGCGGAATGAAGATGCTTATCGCTTGGATTCATTTCAGGCGATATTGGAACATGCGTTGCGTTTTTACATTCTTGAGGGAAAAAATATTTAATACATTTTCTCCCTTTTTTACCATATGCTTTTCTTTTTATTTAAATATGCATTCTTCGGAATTATTTTTTAAAAAATTCACACTTTAAATCCCTAATATATTTTTGCTGAGTTATCTTATTTTGTTTTTAAGATAAAAGATTATTTTTAGTGTTAATTCTTCGATCTATAAATGTATTTTATATGATTTTTAATACAACAATTTTCAGTTTTATATTTCGAATTTCACAATATACCTACATATTGATAGAATAACGGGGAATTGTGTTAGTATTTTGCCTCGATTCGATCTGCCATAAATGCATTTACCCTCCGCTGGATTTGTTATTCATATTTTACACATTCCGAAGTTACTATTTTTTAATTATATTCAAGTCTATTTAATTTTAATAATCTAATCTACAAATGAAATTAAAATTATAATTGTATAATCAAATCAAATCTCCTCCTTAACACATTTAAAATCAAAAGAAAGATTTCTTATTTATATGCTGAATTAATTTTTCATGATAAATTTTGAATCTCAAATTCGGGATTTAATAGGAACAACTTAATTTAGTGTGATAAAAGTATTATTTTATTGTTATTGTTTTCTTTTGTTAAGGATGAAAGAAATTATCATTAAAAAATCGGCAGTAAAGTTAACGTTTTAAAAATACTTTATTGTTAAAGAAATGAAATGTTATGGTATATTGCGAAACTTATATGATATTGCTTACACAAAACAACTCTTTCCGCACTCAGTTATTTTAATGTTATTTTAAATAAGTCTTGATTTATCGGGGTCGATATATCACGACAATAAGCTCCGTACATCGTCCAGCCCTACTCTTAATAATATTTTCACCGTACTCATGTCTTGATAGTATATTCTGTAGATTTTCTCATGGTTAGTTATATTGTTTTCAAATGGCTAGGAAACAATCTCTATAATGGATCATCATTTTTATTTTATTTTATTTATTTCTATTTCAGTGTAAAGTACGTATTATGATGTCAGTTATAATGTAGAATCGATTCACGTGACCTCAGACCGCATACCAAATATGTGTGGTCTTGCAGTGTAGTGTTACGTCACGTTATTTTTTCCTTCCACAAATGATTTATGCATTTCTAATTAAGAGCGATCTGAAATAAAAGAAAAACAATTTCAAAATAGACTTCTGATTAATAGAAAAATTGTTGTAGTTATATTTCGACAAACCTATTTTTTTAAAAATAACAAGGTCAAAATTTTACTTTTAACTTTATTAAGCTGACACAACTTTCAACAATTCATTTTATAGAGTCTTTTTTAATGCATACAACTATTTAGCTTAAACTTTTCGCCTTCAATTAATAAATTCTTCTAGTAGTTTAAATACAAGTAATCGTTTTCTCAGCTTCCCCGTATTTCTTATCCAGTAAGATATCTGGGTTCAGACTTAGGGGCCTGTTTATGACAGTCACCTCAACAACAAAAAATAAATAACACTTTTATGCATTATCTTCCATGTAGAAGTGCAATTCGACTGGATTATTAACATGAGGCCTACTATATACTATCTCATTTTTCCTCCGATGGATGGCAGAAATTATAAATGGATAAATCAGTGGATTGCGAAACCAACTGGTAATAAGTAATATATGTAATTCATCGCTTTTTCGTACTTAAAAAAATTTTATCTTGCAATTATTTCTCCATTAATATATATAATGATGATTATCATTCTGTTAAATAAATAAATAAATAAATAAAAACGTTTCATTGTTTCTTATCTCCACCATTAATACAAAATGAATTTTATATGGAAAAACACTGCTTGTTTGGGGTAAAATTAGCAGCAGATTATTTTATTTGATTAATACCAGTGGGAAGGATTTCCTCACCCTTTTCTCATGTTCTTTTTAACCCTATGAGAACCGACTCTCCCCAAACCTTCCTCCTCGACAGAAAGGTGACAGAAACGCTTCCGGGTAAATAGTTGAATTTTAGACAATTCGCGACCAGTCCCGTACATGTTCTCTATGGGGTCCCTGATAGTGATTGATGTGCGTTTCTACCATTCTATGAGAACGAAGAAAAGAGACGACGAAAGACGATAACTTAAGAGATGAAAACATTAGATATTATTAAAGGGAAACTAAAATCAATTTTTTTAAAGCTCCATCTTTCATCTTTATTTATTTTTATTGGCACTGATTATTCTGTTTTCGTCGCCCAGAATATCCTTGTTCATATATTTCCCCCCCTTTTTCGTCAATTACCAATCATTTTTTTATTTTATATAGCCATTTTTTTCCAATTATTGTTTATCTTCCCAATTTTCACGATTTATACATTTTATAGATATACGATGATAGTTAATTATATTTAAAATCAATTGTTAATTAAATATCGGAAGGAAGTAAAATTTTATTTTTTAAAAAGCCTTTTTATGGGAATAGCTAAAGAATTATAAGCCGGTTGTGAAATGATAGAGGATAAGTACAGATAATCATGTCATAAATTATTTTATTTATCAAAAATCTCCTAATGATATCTTTGCAAATGCAGAAACGTCATACAATGCGTACTGATTCGTATAATACTTATTTAGCGTCCCACATAATTTAATGAGAAAATTGTGTGAGATGCATAAGTATCTGAAATATTCTTTGGATTCTCATTGAATCAAAATGACAAAAAATTTTAAAATAAAAGATGTCGTTCTAATTAGACAAAAGATAAAATATAAGATATTTCATGGAAAACAATTTTAAAAATTTATAATAAAAGAAATAATGCTAGAAAAAATTTTCGGTGTCCGCGAATATGATTAGAGGGACATTATATTTTTTCTCGTATGTTAAAGAAAAAATAATTCCAAAAGTAACCGAAAAAGGGCTTTCACACTTCATACTGAGTTGTTTAATACAAATTAAGCAAACACAGACAATGAAAGGCGACTAGATGACTTGTAGATGACGACAGGTAATGCATGTTTTTCCTGCAATGTAGGCAAAACGTGGTGACGCAAGAGTTTTGCAATGACTATACAGATTTTCCAGCTGGTTACTGGACAACGTTTTTCAAAAAAGAAATGAAAGATGCTGTGAAACTATACTAAATAGTCACATGAGCAATGTAATGGCTTGGTCAGATAATCACGAGGTTTGACATCTCTCAGATATGACTGTTTTGTATATTGACATCATAATGCAATAAAAAGTGGGTTCAACCGTCCTCACGACATTCAGCAATCATTATAGGTCACTTTCCCTTTTGAAATTTGCATTAATTTATAGCTCATTCTGTAAGGTAATTTCTGATACAACCTTTCTATTCCACCAACACACCTTGCAGTGGCCACAGTTTCATTCAGTTTTAAAATGTAATTTTGATATCACGATGATGGCAAATATTGTTAATTTATTTTAAAATCCAATACGGCCTGAAGTTGGCCAGTTGGAATAACATGTCCACTTAAACTATTTCTTTAAAAATTTTTGCAAATAAAACCAATTGTTTAACCCGTAAACATTTTGCCAACATTATATAAAAACATTTTATATTAACACTAAGTGACAATTAATAGATGATGATTATTTGCTGATTTCGCAATCCATTATACCAAACTTTATACCATCTCTTTGTTCTAAATGTCTATAATCATGGCTTGTAATTCAGCATTTAACTATAATGTGTGATTTTGGCCAAATGACTTCTCTCATGAGTTTTATTACTATTATTCTTTCAACAATGAATTACAATTTCAAATAGAGCAACTAAATAAATTCTTATGAATTTTTAAAATGGAAATAGTATTACATTTATACCATATAGTAAGCAGATAATTGATTTTCAAAAAGTAAAGATAATTTTTTTCTAGAACTATTAAACACCAGAAAATCTATTTTACAAAAATAAAACCTACGGATGATGAAATTAAAAAAGGTCAGTGATCAGGTGCGGTTTACACATGCCTCAACTGAAGCCTTAAGTGACACAAAATGCCGGAGAGGTAATAAGCAGCTTGAAGTAGTTGGACATTATATATATAATTCCTAAGGCACAGAAGTGTCGTACAAGGCATTAACGACACTTCTGATTAGTATAACCCTCAGAGCTCTCTGAAAAATCGGGATAAAATAGAAGCTGTATGTTTATTACTCGTTTGCTACCAATGTGTTTCAACCGCTAATAACTTCTCCAATATTTTATCACTAAAGGTTAGTCTGATACATACTGAACATGTGTTTTGGATTTAGAGTAATTAAAAAAAAAAAGAGTGGGAAGGATGCAAAACCATAATAGAAAATTAAGTTCGAATTCTGAGAACTAATCTTCTATTCCGTTTAGAAGAGGTGAAAGTTTAATATATTTTGCTATTGAAACCTCTTTTGTTATATTCGTTTTCATATCTATTTTTTTATGTCGGAAAATTTTTAATTTATGTATAATTTCCTTAAAAATAAAAATGAAATGGATAGCGGTTTAAAAACCACTTCTTAAAGTTTACAATATCCAAGTTTTGCATGTACTTTTACAAACATGTGCTTGTGTTTCTAAGCACTTGACTTCGGAAAAGGAAGTAGTTCTTCCTCTTTTCCTTTGTAACCCTAGTTCCCTGGAGCAATTTCGAAAAGTTGTGAAAGAAAATTTTTTCCCGAGAAACAGACCTCCAAGGTTGAAGGGGACTTGCTGCTACATCAAACAAAAGATACACAAGCAGCCTTTGTCGATGGTCAAAGAGATAAAAGAAATCTATCAGTTTTTAGAAAGTTTGAGTTTCCCACTTTAACTTAGTGGGAATTTAATTCAAAATGCTCTGTACAGAAAGACTGAAATAGGGAATAAAAGATTATTGTATTGTATTTCTTAGAGAAGTTTTATTTAGTTGGTCCAATTTTTTATATTGATTTCGCGCTAAAAATCTAATAATAGAAAAAAATATTAATTTTAATTTTTACCCAAATTTCATCTAACTCACTACCCAAAGTTAAAATTACTATTGAGCTTACTCTCTTAAGTATGTACAGAGTGAAGATAGGATTTTTTTTTCCATCCTAAAAAACTAAAGTCTATTCAAACCAAAATAAAGATTCTGTTAACAATATATCGGTGAAATAATTATAATTTTAGAAGGGAAGTAAAAAAGTAAACGTACGTATTACATTATTTGTAATCTAAGAACTGTAACGTAGTCAATTCATACTCAAGTGGAATCCACTCACTAATAATTATGGAATCCACTGCACATCTTGAATGGGAGGGAAAAAAACAGCTATATTTATTCCTTCAAAACTGTTTTGCATACTCCCTAAAAAGTTGTTATTCCCTACCCGCATAAATATTGAAGTTCTTGAGAAAAACTGAGAAGATAACAAGCGCGCAAAAATTATCATTTTCATGAACGTTTTGTGCATTTTATTATAATGAAGGAAACCGAGTATGCAGTTAGTGAACTTTTTTTGACTGACTGAAATCAAAATTTGACAGAAAACTACAATTTCAGTAAAAAGTTTACATCTCAAATTTCATTAATCTAAGTTATTGCGGTTTTTAGGCTTATTGTGCTGATATGTACACTAGTGTACAAGCAGACAGACGATCTGCTTTGACGGATTTAAATTAATTATAGATCTGCTTTTTAGATAATAAAATTGTGTTCCCAATTTTACCCATTTAGCTTTTTACTTTTAGAGGCTATTATATTCATTTTCATTCGGGCAGATAAACAGAAAATATTTTTGAATATATTTCTTACAAAATTTGCTAGAAATTTACAAATTTTTCCAAATGAGCGCATACTGAATTTCATTTATCTTGCTCAATGCTTTTTTTCTGTTATCGTGTTCATAAATGGACGATTGTACTGGAAATGTATGAAATATGGAAAAATGTCAAAATTTCGATTTCGACTTCAGCTATTTTGACCGAACCGGAGTAGGGAAATAACTTTTATTCCTTCAAATTTAATATCACTTTTTCTCATATTAAAAAAATTCGCCAGGAAACGAAAAAAATTAAATTTAAAGCTATTTCTGTTGATAAATACACTATCCCAAGAAATCCGAAATGGATTTATGTTTCTATTAATTGCAAATAGAATGGATCTTTACTTATTTACAAACGTATCGAACTATTTATTTTCAATTATAATTATTTATACAAACTAGTTTTATTTGACCTGATTTTAAATAAAATCTCAGAATTCATTCAAAGGATGAAAGTACAACTTAACTCCTTGGTAAGTGCTGAGGAGATAACTGGATGAGAGAGATACTGTATATCATGATTCAAAAGAAAATGAAGCACCGCTTTAAAGAAATTACCTCTACTAACTTTCGGAGTAAAAAGAAATAATTAATTCAATTTAATTCTCAATTAATCTGATTTTATACGTTTATGTATTAGAAAAATAATTATTATATGTGATGCTCTTTTCTCAAAAGTTTGACTCTATATTTTTCTCTGCCTCCTTTTATATACGAGATGAACGTATGTTTATTCTTAACTAACATTTAAATTTGGACAATTCTTCCAAAGTCAAAACCATTTTTTGAATAGAACTTTTATGTGGAAGTCTATCATATTTCTCAAAATCTAACTTTATCTTCATTTTAAAAAACCCCGAAATATTATAAAATTAAAAGCATTTGATCTTTTGATTCCAATCAAATTTTACCAAAAAAAAAATTCTATTGTTCTATGTTAAAATCTATTGTATATTTTAAAAGTCGAGATTAAAATGCAAAGCTCATCAAATTCTGGTCTAAGTTTCTTAAGTTTCAATATTTATAACAAACATATGCTCAAAAATGATTTTGCTGTGATGTTCAATTAATACCTTCAATATAAATGTATGGATCAGTTAATTGTATTTTTATATGCTTAATATAATGTTGGAAAGGTCACTAATTCTAAGGGGTGCGTACTTAAGTGAAAAAAAAGCAACCCTTCGTCGGAAGTGAAAAACATTTCTATATCAGGGATTTGTTTGAATGCCGATTTTGTAATCGTCAGTTTTCGAATAAAATTATTTTAGGTAAACCCCATACCACTTTTAAGAAAGGAAAGAGACATCCACATACGTGACAGAAGAAACTAACAAAGGCAGAGCGAAGTGAGAAAGAGGGGAGTGTCTTTTACATTGATCCTTTTGTCCAATTTCACGCCATAAGGGCACCCTTCGATCACTGTTTGTGGAAGGCTACCACCCATGGAGTGCATTTTACGATACCGACAAAGATGCGCCGTTGACAAAAGGGCTATTATGTCATAGGTCGTAATGTCGTAGAGACCAAAAGTGAAATCTTTCTGATGAATGGGATGAGATAGGAGACTGTTATCCAGAAATAGCCACACATGGCTATTAATTTCTATCTCTCTTTGATAATGTACATTTAATAAAAAAAGAACAGCACTAGTTTTTAACATTCAAATAAATATTACACTTTTTTTACCAACTTATCATTCATTTATTATTAATAATAAGTAAAAATTTGATGAAAAAACTAATAGCAATTGAATAAGTATCCAAATATTTTAAATTAATGTTAAAGTGATAGAACTTAACTGTTTAAGCAGTTTAGGTAGATATAAAATAGGAAATGTAATTGCTTTATTTAAAAACATAATAATTTTGTGAAAGTTTAAAAATTTACTACTAGGATAACATGTTGATTCAATTTGTGGCGAAGCGCAAAACTTTTGTAGACGTCAAAGTTAAGATTCTTGTTCATGTTTCGTGCCAATTATTTTTTTAAATATGGGTATAAGGCAGATAAGAATCACTTATGGATCTGTAAGCGATTTTAATAAGAAAGAAGTATTAAAAAACTCTTCTATGGATAGATGCAGGATCGGATTAAGTACTGAAAAAAGTATAGAATCGGTTCCAGCCAGGAGACTTGACCTAAAGAAGTAAGCTTCGAAAGAATATTTTAAAAAAAATTATAGTGATAGATTCAATTTTCCTCGCAATTTCATTGCAGTTAGCTAGATACAAAAATCTGGTTCAAGTTATATGTTATTTAGTCATTTCTAGAAAACCACATTTCATTCCCTGAGCTTTTTTTAAATTTTTTTAAGCCAGCTCATTTATGTTAAAGAAAATATTTCTATCTAAGCTCATTGAGCTATAGAAAAGAAAATTCTACAAACTTTATAAAATTTCGAAAATACTTATATTTAAATTTGAAGTTACATTTCATAGGTAAATTAAATAAAATGCATCATTGCTACTGATTTGATTTGAAAATAATATTTTGCATTTTTAAAAAACTTTATCTTTTTTGTCTGAAATTCTGTTTTGAGCATAAGATGGTTTAATAAATATCTTGTTTTCTCTCTCTCTCTCTTTATAATGAAACATCTACACTGATTTAAATCCACAGTTTTAATTCAATAAAAGGCTGGACTACTAATAACAATAAAATACTGGATCTATGAAGTACATTTTCTATAACATGTTACTGTAGGTTCAATCCATTTTTAGTATCTTACATAATAAAACATAATTTGAAATTATACATTACTCACATAATTATAATTATCTCAAATAGTTTGAAAATAAAAAGAGGACGATAAAGAAGAAAATAGTAGAAATCAATATTCAGTTTAAATCTTTCTATCTATTACGAACAATTGATTTTAGTTTCTCCAAAATGCATTTTGAAGCATACATTGTATTAAAAAATCTGCTCTTAAACCAGCTTTCTATAATTCTGAATTTAATACTAATATTTTTTTTAAATATATATCATTTTTTGTCTTAAAAAAGTCAAACACTATTGTAAAAGTTCATAATTGGAAAGATATGTTAAATAGAAAAGCAATATTGTACGTGAATCAAGAATAATGAAAGAAGACCTCAATAATTAGATGATAAACAATGATTATTTCTTTATTTCAAGAAATTGTGCTTGGAGTTGCTAATTTTAAACCTTATTATTTGCATCACTTTCAACAATTTATAGTATATTTCAAAAGCTGAAAAGTAATTGTATATTATTTAAAGTTAATATATCATCGTAATATTTCACTTTCAGTAAATTATAATATGAGTTACTAACGAAAAATATAAAAATTTTGAATTTATCTGTGTTTGCATAATCCATGCATTTTTATTTTTAACAGCAGGGTTCATGCTCAGAAATAAGTTCATATGAAGTTCATGCTCAAGTTCATATGAAATTGTTGTTATTTAAGTCTTTGAAGGCCACTTTCTTCTAGAACAGTTTATAAAAATATCTTTGAGTTTAGATTTTAAAAAAATTAAAAACATTAGATAAAATTAATTTTATATTAATTAATCTAGACATTTCATTATGGATTGAAATACAAAATTGAAGAATCTAAATTTTTGTTCCATCGATAAATTTGACAAGAACTTACCCCAACCTTTATTTTCAGCTTTAAATGTTTGAAAATTAAGGTAAAAAAATAATAATTAATTGCTGTAGAATTTTATTGTTAAAATTGCAAGTAGTTAAAGTATTTATCGAAAGTGTTCCATAGTTTTCTGCAAATTTCAGGATTTATCAGATCTAATTGGACGTAATGAAATAACTAACTACAGTAATTTAAAAAAAGTAATTTGTCTCCCTTCTGATTAAATTCTAAAGTAATCCGAAGTTCGTATTCCGCTAAAATCTATGGTTTTAAAGCGTTCTTTCTTTTTGTCAATGAATGTCAATGAATTTTGACAGCCAATGCCAAATAAATGAATTAACTGAAAGATGATGATATTAAAGAATCTGTAAACCTTAATCGAATTTTAAAGCAAAAAAAAAAAAAAAAAGGTTAAGTAAAATATATGAAGAAATATATTAATTTTAATTATAAATATTAAACATTACTTTTCTTATTTTTATCATTTATGTTTAATCAATGTAATTATGGTTACTAAAAGTATTCGAAATTATATAAAATGCAATAAATGACATGACAAAATGTTCATAGATATGATATTATCGGAATGCCCCCAAAAAACCCAGCTTTAGGTTTTCCCAATAATATTTTTCAACGTAGAAATCTTTTGGCAAATGCAAGAAAGGGCAAAAAAAATACCATGTTTTTTTTGTTTTTTTTTAACTTTGATTATAACCAGATAGAACTGCATATATTCTGGCAAGAGCAAAAGATATGTACCAATATGATTATTATAATCCTTACTAAGATAAAAGATTTGAACAGAATTTAGTTTTAATTACTTTAATTGACACTCTAAGTCCGTATAACAGAATTTCATGTTGAAAAAGTTTCTTTATAAATTTGATAGAAATATCAAAAATATAGAAACTTTTTTTTTCTTTTTTTCTTTTTGCTTTTTTTCATCGTACCAAATCTCGGATGACTGACCTAGAATGTATTAAATTTTTACTGACAATTAAATAGTGAGTATAAATTTTATCTCACTCATTTTTAGGTTTCATTCTAATTTAAAAGATATAACAAAATTTTTCATGAGTTTTTATTTTAAACAAGAAAAAATTATTTTAATCGATTATTTTTAATTTAATTTTATACTTACGAACTATTTTGAACATAATTTAAACATTAAATAAACTAAAGGAAAATAAACTGTGTTAACGCTAAATTTATTTTTTTAAATGAAACTATGCAGAACGAAGATTAATTAATTAAATAGAGTAAAACCTAACTTAAAGACAATTTTAATGAGATTTTCTTTTAAAATAAGAATAATTTTAAAAATATTGATGCAGTTAGTTTACACTTTAAATTTTTTTTATGTTTGTTCGCATTTATATTTTAATATTTAATGCCTTAATATTGAACGACTGTATTGTTAAAAAGCAATTGGATCAATTATTCTTATGTAATAGCAAGTGACATCATACATTGGATATAGGATGACATGCGCAGTTACATTTTTCATGTGACTAATCTTTTGTGAATTGATTCCATTTCAGAAAACCTTTATAACAATTAATTGAAAGTAATTCTTTGTAATGCTAAAATCAACTACCGAAAAATAGGACGGTTTAAACTTCCAAGTCAATGCTTTTATATTATAAACTAAATTGGTTAAGTTTCTCAAAAAACAAAAAGCACGACTTGTGTTTATGCCCCCGTCTATATAAAATGAAATAAAAACATTTTAATAGAAAATCTAAGAAAAAAAATTGAAATCCAGTTTTTAAATAAAAATTATTATTAGATTTTATTTTCCGAGAAAGGCTTTTCGCTAAAATTAAATGAAAGTAACAAATTCAAGGAAATATATATTAAAAACGCTTCTTATTAAACATAGAAGAGGTTCATAATATTACTTTAACGAACCTTTACAGCAATTAAAACAAAGCAAATAAAACAGCTGAAACAAAAAGAACATTTTTTTTTTGTTACCCTAAGATTTGTTAAGTATGGATTTATTTAATAAAGCATAATCCTATAAAATGATAATTTTTTTTGCATCATTTGCTTCAATATTATCGCCATTATCTCTATAGCATGTAATTTGACATTTAGAATAACATCTTACAAAGGGTTGAAAACGGAAGCAGGTCCAACACAAGTGTCGCATTACCGGAATTCTAGCTACTTAGGGGGTTCCATTTCAACGACCCTTTCAGGTTCCTTTAACCTTCATCATCAGTTTTGAAGATAACTTTATATGGCGCTTTTATTTATGCTTACTTTTTTGGAAAGAGGTGATTCCTACACTGGAGAGATATCTAAAAATTGGAAAAAAAAAAGAAAGAAAGAAAGGAGCGCCGTTTACTATATAGATCTTTTTAATGAATTTTTATTATAATTATAAGTGTGAATTTTTAAAAATAATTACCGAAAAAAAGTCAAATTTTTTTTAAAAAATTAAATAAAATGTTATTTTTTTATAATAAAATTGAATTTAAAAAATTTTTGTAATTCAATCATTTTTTGTTCCGATAACACATTTCTATGGATTTAAAAAAAAAAACAAAAAAAAAAAAACAGAATACTATGTTCGTTTAAAAATAAATAAATCTCGGCAAGTTTTAAATGGAATTGTAAAAATTTAAAGGAAAAAAAATATTGCCCTTCACCACATCTATCATTAAGTTATCAGAACACTAAAGAAAAATGGATTAAATCAGCATAAATGTTCTTTTATATAAATGGCATTAACTAGTTATTATTGCATCGAATTTTTAGAATCGATAGCTATATTAAAATCATAAATCCTCTGAAGTGAATTTTATGCACAATATATAAAATTCAATAGTTAAAAGCTTTAATTTTTTTTAAAATAAAATGTTTAAAAATTACTTATTTCAAGTTAACTTGTTAAAAATTCTGAGAAAATATTACATGGAACATAACAGCAATATTCTTCCGGTTCAGTCAGTCGGATGTTTGCGTAAATAAGACGGGAAGTGTGGAGACGAAGGAGGTCAGTAAATAATCCTGTGTTTGTTCTTTCCAAAAATCGTTTTGAGATGGGAAGGAACAAATGTAACATGAAGATGAGATACAAGATAGAGAAAATGAAAAGCTTCAGCGATTATTCTTAAAGATAAATAGTATTTTGAAACTGATAAATGGTATATGATTTGCCATTCTATGCCCCTTGATTTGTGCAAAATAAAATACTATATGAAATAGTGATTATCATCTGTTAAATCGAGCTAAAGAAAAAAAGGAATTGTCACGGAATTTAAAATTTCTCACAAATATCTGAAGAATATTTTTTTCATAAATAAAAAGGGGAAATGTGTTAAAATTATCTTTCAAGCTGCTTCTGAAGTTCTTCGAAATAATTTAATTGATGTTCCACGTTTGGGATCGTCATAACTATCATCGATAATAACTGAAATTGATTCAGAACTTATTAAGTTGTATGCCTCCTCCTCTTTTTATATATCTGCTTATTTTGTTGATATGCTAGTTACAAATATTACAATTCGCTATCGTATGATTATTATTCGCAACATTCAAAATGTTATTAAAAATGGTTTGAAAAGAGTTAAAATGTCCTTAGATTCTTTTCTTTGTGAAATTATTCAACTAATATGTTGTTAATCTTTCAAAATTAAAATAAAATCATTTCAGTAAATGATAAAAAGAGACTCAGAAGTATTTCAACTTTAAAAACGTTCTTTTCCGCTTTTCTAAATTTGTCAAAGGACGTTTTATTTATTTGGATATATCCTAATATTTATCATTTATTCATTTCCTCACCGTATGAAACAATTTTAAAGAAAATGTATATTTGATACATTATATATTTATTAATTAAGCAATGTTGTTTATTAAGAGTCATACAAGGGCGTGGAGATGTGCTTGCTAGTTAATGCATATCGGGAAAATCTTGAAAATCATAATTCTTCTTTTCTTTTGTATAATATGTGAACATTAAGTGATGCTCAATACCAATAATCAGTTACAATTTTTTTTTTTTTTTTTTTTGCAACCAATTGAATTATTGTCACATGCCATTATATTAAGGATCCGTGACTGAAAAGTAAATCTCTGTGTCACTTTAATATACGAATATACGATTATAAGATGAAACTGATAAAATTCGAGTTTCTTAAAACCATATATTTCTTATTTATATTTTTGCCATGAAGTTATTTATTCAATCAAACAATTGTTTATTGAACTGTGGTCTTCTTCCCTTAATTGGCAATGCAATGTGACTCTGAAACGATTACGTATTGAGTATTTTCGAATAATTCTTAAATTTTCTAAGCAAGCATCACCTACTTGAACCCACTGTGAAACAAGAATTTAACTATTCTCTGGGCTCATTGCATTTCAAATATTTTGTTAATTTGTTTGTTGCCTTACGGTTTTAATTGGGCATAAATCACATTTTAATATTTTTCTTTATGTAAAGGAATCTGACTTTCCCAATGAAACTTGTCATATTGATTTCATCTTCCATTTGTTGCTCTTAATTTATAATTGGCTTTTATTTTATGACGTTGTTTTAAGGCTTTTATCTAGTTTTGTAACAGCTTACCCATAGAATGAATCTTGACCCAGATTTATGTTCACACATATACTTTCTTTTAGATTATGATTCTAAAATGCCAATAATTAAAGCAAGATGTACAATCTTTCTATATTTTGATTTGTTCACCTAATATTCTTGCCAGTGATCATTACACTCTTCTGAACCAAAAACATACGACGCTTAGGCATACATTAATTACATCATTAAATTTTTTTATTGTAATAGATGCGTTATAGAGGATTGATTAAATAAGACCTGATCAATACCGATTTGCCACTCAATACAGTTTACATATTTTTCCAACTATCTTTTAACACGGAAAGCCATTATATTATAAAGATATAATCAGAAAATATTTTCGCTGATATTATAATATTTAATCATGTTTCAATATCGATATATTTGCATTTGCACTCTCTAATTTAGCAACCAATCATTAAAATGAAATTTTTACAAAGTAGTTCAAAATGAACAAGTTTATTTAATGGACTATTTCCAAGTCAATTTTTACCATTAACTCTGACGAAAGAGAGATCAAAGTCATAGTCATAGTATTTTTTCCCTTCTTTTAATTTTTTATCTTAAAATAAATAAATTAATGAATTATTCAAAATATATTCATTTGATTGTTTGCGTAGATTGTTAAATGTCATGTTTACATTCATCCCACCATTATGTTATAAAAAATTATCATGCAAATTTATTTTAAAAGTAACTTAAAATTTTCTTTTCTAATTGTGTTTGGTTATGAATCTGGCAAATAAAGGATTTAGAACTGCATAACATTATAATCTATTTAATAGAAATATTATCTATCTTCTTTTCTCACCCCCTCCTTTAAACATAAATGCTAAAATAATAATAATAATTATAATAATTACGCTCTTGCTAAGTATTCTGTTTAATAAATAATAGGTATTATTCTTACATATTAGTATCAATATGAACATAAACTTTCAGTAGCAGTATTAATATTTTTTTTATTATGAAAGAAATCTAAGCTTTTATGCCAATCAAAATCAAAATTTAATCAACAATAATGTTGTGATTGTTTAGAAATTTGATTCTTCATCAAATAATACATGTATTGATATGGTGCAAAGGAAAGTTTTTAACAACTATTATTTTCCAACATGGATTACAGCTTTCATTTTTTTTTAAAATAAAGAAATGAACTAGTGAGCCCCATTTTTCCGAAATATTTTGCATATCTCTAATCAAAATGTTATCACCATTCATCGCAATATAAATATTAGGAAATTTGGCAAGGCTGTGAACGCCGCGAGTTCTCATATTTTTATTTTTAGAATACCGTACATGAATGTTGCGCGCGCCGTGACATAGTAAAGAAAATAAAATGTACATTTTGAACATCTTTTTATGTATGAAATAAACTTTGATACATCATTATAATTTAGTAACAAGCTCGAAATTTTATTTATTTTTTCTGTTGCACTGTTTCAGTTCAACATCTGATATTTATCTGTAATATATATACTAAATCTGGGTATCAAATTTACTTTATCTTATTTTTTTCTTTTGGAAATATTGTTTGAAAATGCGTGAGGTTATTCAGGTAGAAGGACAAACAAATTTCCTCTCAGTGGACTTTGTTGAAATTCTGATAGAAATTTACAAATTTATTGTCAAGACCACATACCAAATTTCATTTCTAGCGTCTTTGAGTGATCGTATTCACATACAGATAAAATTCCAAAAACTTTTTTTCAAACTCAAAACGAATTGAAATGTACAGATTCATCAATACGTTTGATTTTATTGAATAAGTTCGAATGCTTTCGCAATTTCAATATTTTCTCTTTTGCATTGCCTTCTTCATTTACGAGAAAGTAAAATCAACCGTAAGATATTAGTCTATAGCTTTTGAGGAAATTCCCTTCTCCTTCGAAATAACCACGCTATTTTCGTTCTTATCAGTTCGCAGTTACCTGCTGATGGGAAATTAAGTGATATCCCTTTGTTCTGGTGGGCTAAGTACGAGAACTTAATGTCATAAAAATGTTACGAAAAACAAGCAGAAACAAAGGTTCTGTGGATCTCAAATCTGCTGAAAGATTTACAGCCCGGCAAACACATGTATCTTGTTTAAACAGGACGGCCAAGTTGCGTATTCACCGCCAAAACGGACCGCCTGATAAGATGCGCACAATTTTGATGGAATTTTTGAGATGTACCTGACCCCCTTTATACTGACGCACTTTTGTTGCTAGGACAGTAAACCATTATTCGATTGACTAACTTTTGACTTTCAAAACAAGGTCGAAGAGTTTTAAAATTAGTGAAAGCAAAACAGTTTTCATCAAGTAATTTAATGAGAAGAAATTCAGTTAATTCAGTGTTTAAATTATACTTGCTCAAATTTATTTAATATAAGATTTTAACCCTTCTTAAATTCATAAAAAGATGCATGAAAAATGAAAGTAGTTGCATCTGATAACTTTTCATTTATAACATTGATTTTCTGGTAACAAAGAATTTAACATTTTTCCAAGTCAATCGAAGACAAGCTTTAATAACTTCAATTTTTATACAAAACTGGCCAATATAGGAAACGGAGCATTAATGCTCTGAGCCCTAAATAATAATAAATAACGAAGCATCCGTTGAAAAGTGCGAATGATCCTTATTATTCTGAAACAAGTGATTAATACTGAGAAGAGTGTTGGAAAATAAAAAAATAGTGAATAGGAAATAAAAAAAATTTCGAGAGTGTTTGAAAATAAAAAATAATAATAAAATTAGTGAAATTTGCTTTAAAAAGTAACTAAAAAGGAACACATTTATAATTTTTTCATTCAGAAAAGATTTATAAAAATTAAAATTACAAGTACAAATTTAATCCAATAAACCAAGGTATAAATTTCAATTTAATGCAAATTTAATCTCAATAGCTTGCTATTTAACTTTATTTAATTATCTTTTTTTTTATTAACAGGATGAAACAAAATACACAAGAAGTATTTTAAATTCAAGTTTAAATGAATATGATTAATTTTTAGTTCTTTCACTTGTTCTCAAAAATCTCTAACAGTACAACTTTCTTACAGTATATGTTTCAAATCTACTAAGTAACTATGAAGAAATTTACATCAATTTATTTAAAAGTATGAAAGACTGTTTTATCCCATCATCTCAGCGAATATTATATTAATGAAAAATGAAATAATATTGATATTTATTGCATTCTTAAAATAGTCAACATAATTTTGAAGATTTACTTTTAAATATAGATCAAATACCATGAATTTCTTATTTCCCTTTCTACCATATTAATGAATCGAAAAATTGAAATTACTAATCTGTTTTCTCTCATTATCAAAATCGTGTTGAAAGTTTTTACTAGAAAATCAATTTTCTAGTTATAAATATTTAAAAAAAACTGTAAAAATTAAGAGAAAAAAAATCAAATTTATTTACAACTATTGAAAAATAATGAAATCAATGTAATTCTGGCATAAAAAATATCACTCAAAGCTTCAAATTTTGTAGAATCCAAAACTTTGTAAGTAAACTTTGCTTTCATACACATCTGCCTCAAATGTTTCCAACATTATTCTTTAAAATTCCCACAAACCATCCCAGAAACTTTGAAAATATAAATGCCTTTTAATTATTTAAATATATTGATATTTTAATTTGTTAGGGTAAACGATTAAGAAAGAATTTGTTAAGAAACAAAAATTAAACTAGAGGATATATATGTTTAAAATATTTTCTTTCTAGGTTAACCAAAAACAAAAGCAATGATTATATTGTAAAGTGAAATACCGAGCAACTTATAGCTTTCCCTGCTTTTGATATTATAATTAGATTTTTCGTGAAATGAATGCTGATTATTTCTTTGAAAAATCATATTTTCAATCACTGAAATTCGTTAAAATCTGAAATATATTATGTCATTCTATTTTAAGAAGTAAAACCTGTCTAGCTTACATTTTATTCCATTCTGGTTCATTCACTGTCATAGTAAATGCATGATCCCACATACTTGCATTCAACATGTAAATGCAATATCTGTATGTATTACATTAAAATTTTTAATTCTCAGATAGTAGGTAAAGTAATAAGAAATTATTGGCTATTTTCTTTAAAGCATTGCCAATGATTTTATACGAATTTTCAGTTTGCTCTAAATTTATGCACATTCAAGCAAGAAAAAACATATAATTTTATAATTACTTTCTATTTTATTTTCTCTTTTCCTTTTCTCAATTTCTTCTCAAAAATATACATTCATACAGATTGGGCCTAAATCATTGTCTCAATTCTATTAAATATTTCGGCCGTAAAATAAGATTTCCCAGCTATATAACCATGGCTTCTGAAATAATTTTGGAACAGTTGTTTATATTTAGATATCGTTATTCATGTGTTAAACAAACAAAAAAAAAAAAAAGACACACACACATACAAAAAAAAAAAAAGTAGTCTTTAAGTTGCTTGAAGCATGAAGTACCAAAGCATGTTATATTCTCAGAGAAAAAATTTTCTTGGCTACAGTTTACTATAATAATTGTATACAAATACTTTGAAAATAAAGTTAGATTTTTTTTGGGGGGGGAAGGGGAGGGATTGCTCAAAAGTGCTCAGATTGGGCGTGACATCATTGCCTAAATTTTACGTTCAAATTAAGGCAACAAGTATATAGCCCAGAAAGCAATTATAACTATTATCGTTTCTCATAAACTAAAATTGAAACAAGCTAAAGTGAAAGGACACAATAAAGGGATGTTAAAGACATCTAAATGTTAATTAAAACAGAACAAATACTTAGTCTGTGTTTTTGAATCTTGAAGGGGGGAAAAAAAAGAAAGAAATGATACAGTTCATAAAATTTAAGCTTGAATTCAAACTTTAACTTTATGTATTAATACAAGCTTGAAAATAAATTTTAAAAAAATTGTTTTATAGAGCTTAAAGAAATTGGTGAACAATTAGTGGAACCATTTTCTTTATTTGGACCGATGACACAATTTGAATAGGTTATGTTTTATTCTACTTTAAAGCGGATTTCTCAGAAAATTTATTCCATTCTTAAAGACAAATAATCTACAAAAAAAAAAATCTACAATCTCAATTTATTAAAATTAATTTTCTATTACTTTTCATTTAAAAAATGTTCATGTGAATCAAGTGCTACAGGCTTTCTTTATTTCTGCTGTTTTAAAAATGCCCTTCTTTTAAAGTACGCAGCAACAAACTATTGTCTTTCTTAGGATGGTATCCAATAAAAATGTGAAGGAAGCGAAACCTTATCGTATGGTAATTTTATGGAAGGCGCAAATCATTATATTTTCCAACCAATTAAGTCACGATTTTTTTTGTTAGTTTATGTAATTAGTTCTATCACTGAAACCAGAATTTAACGCAAAAACTTAGTCTTGTAATAGGCTAAAAGATCAGTGCTGCATCGAACATATGCTCTTCAAATTTCCTAAGTGAAAATATCCTCTTCAGACATCTATTCTCTTTAATTCTTTAAGATTTTATTTCATAAAATTTACATTTTGTACAGGAAATAGTAAGACATTTCTCGGAATAACAACAGTATTGATTATGTGAATGGAATTGCTAAGATTAATTTTTTTGGAAATAATATTCATAATTAAGATATATTGAAGTAAACAATGTTTTTCCTTCTTTTTTTTAAGTAATGCATTGCAGAAAATGCAGAAGAATCTTAGAAATATATTATTTAGTTAATAGAAATACATTTAACAAACAATCATACAAGATTCTCCTTCATAGAGCATTAAATTATATTTTGAAAAAAAAAATATATTTAAGTTTATTTTGCTTGTTGACGCTGCTTATATGATATCAAAATGTAGGACTTCCTACATAATTGAGGTTCTATTTGTCAGTGTTTTTCTTTTAATTTTAAAGTACGTAAAAAATTTAATTTTCAATAATTTAAAAATAATATTTGGCAGAACTCCATGTTCAAAGTAATTGACTTACGCGCAATTTTTTTAAATTTAATTTTTTTGCGTTATTTGCCTGGTTTAATTAAATGTTAAGCTAATTTAACTCCTGCTATAATGATGCTTTATATGTTATGAGATTAACATTTCAATACCTTAATAATTGCAACACTTATGATAGATGTCTGTAATTTGAAAATATACTATATCTACAATTGGTAGTCCCCACTTTTCAAAGAATATTTCAAATTCTGTTTATATTTCAGTTAGAGTATTGAAGGACAAATACTTTCGCCATCAAAGCGATAATCAAAATTTTATAGTGAACATAAATGTTGATGAAAATACATTGATAAAAGAAGCTAAGAGTATTTACTCCAAAATAAGAATCTAGCTTTTTTTGTATATAATTAAGAAAAGATTAATGCATATACAAATAAGGGGGCTGAAGCATCCAAGATACAATTTTGCAATTAACATATTTTTGAAATATTAAATATTATATGTTTATAATACTTGAAAGTTAAAAGGAAAAACAAATTAATTATTTTT
Source organism: Argiope aurantia (assembly GCA_026543865.1). Classification (NCBI taxonomy): domain Eukaryota; kingdom Metazoa; phylum Arthropoda; class Arachnida; order Araneae; family Araneidae; genus Argiope; species Argiope aurantia. The sequence continues at coordinate 64,300 of JAPMOR010060904.1, read as the reverse complement.
ATTTATAAGAAATAACTTGCTTTAAAAAAATATCGTTCATTAAAATAGATACCTAATAATCGATAGAAGAGTTAAACAAATTTTTATGTTACTTCTCTGTCTCTTTCTTATCAACAACCATCTTTTCGTCTTTTTCTTTGTAAATTTTTAATTATTTAAATAAATTCTCATTTTGCATGAAATATGTTATTTTGAATTATACATCTGAAAGATATATAATTCAAAATACTATAATACATTTAGCAGCACTATAATACATTTTGTGATTATTTGGATTGTTAAAAATTCTGAATATTGAGGATAATTGAACACTGCTTTCTATAATATATATAAGAAAGTTGTTAGGTTTTACATTGAAATTAATATTTCCAAATTAATTTAATTTTGATTATATT